>OU015742.1:121924011-121940316 GCA_907169655.1 Acomys percivali
CGCTAGACCCCGTGCTGAGCTGCGGCTTGCCCTCTGCTCTCCTTCCTGATGCCCCTGCCTGCCCCGCCGCTCTTGCACCAAGTCATATTCAGCAGCGCCATTTGTCTTCACTTGGCACCTGCTCTTCTCAATGCTCCTTCAAAGCACAGAGCGAGCCCCAGGGCTGAGAGCCTGCCATTTACCAGAAGATTAATATCAAACTTAAGGAGCTGCATTTGGCTCAGAGGCTCGTTTGAGGCCTATGGAACTAGAGAACTGTGTGTTTAATACATGGCTTGTGCCAAGTTTCGGAGGTCTGACCTGTGATTTGTATGAACATCTTATAAATCAGTTTGGCCATCACACACATCCCTGCAGGCTGTGCTGTAGAGAAGGCAGCATGGTGTTCTCTCAGCTTGTTCCTTTGCCCTAACAGCTGATAGCATCTTTCCTGAACCCTCTGGAGACTAGCTCAGTTCCTGACTTTAGCACATGCCCCCCCCCCAACACATACACACACACACACACACACACACACACACACACACACACACACACACGCTAGTCCTCTGAGACCAAGTGAGTTTTCCCTCATCCTCACCCCACTTTCCCAGTCCTTCCAGTGTTCTCTATCAAGAGAGGTTTGTTGTGTTTGTTTCCTCACTTGCTTCAGCATCTAATTTATCAGTAATTCCAGAAACCAAGGACAAGAACAGCTATGACTCAGCCCCAGGTTAGTTTTACATGGTGAACACCTTTGACAACTGTGGACTCCTAAAGGAATCCAAGTGCTGGGGGGCAGCCACCTCAGAACCTGGCTCAGAGGTTGATTCTCTAGTGGAAACGTCCCTGACCTCCAAGACTCTGTACAGCAAGCTCCTATAGTTTCTGACATTGAAGTCCCTGGGCTCTGCAGCCAGGAACCCCTGGGTCCTGAGCTGCCTGCATGTTCCATAATGGATGTGCATGCATATCAAAGGAAAATATATCATTACTTGTTTTTAAAGCTGTTTGATTTAGAAGATAAAAATAACTCAGTTAGTTAAAGATACATGTTTTTAATTTTGTTTGAAACATAAATTTAAGCTGCTATAAAGATTATATGAAATGCCATTCAACCTACTTTTCAATCCTGGCAGTTACTTTATTTCAAAACGGTTTATTTTTAGGGGGGAAAAAACAGGTATATTTTCTGTGGTTTTGATTGCTTATCATAAACCAGCAAAATATACTGATTAAATATTTTAACATTTACTATTTAATTTGAAATTCGGAAGGTATTTTGAAATCATAGTCCTTACAAATAGGACAGAGTTAAAAGCACGAAGGCACTAGGGAGATGGCTCAGTTGGCAAATGCTTTCTGTGCAAGTGTGAGGACCAGAATTCAGATCCTTAGCATTCGGATGCATGCCAGGGGCAGTGGTGCACACGTGTAATCCCAGTGCTGGGCTGCAGAGACAGGCAGATTCCAAGAATTTGTTGGCCAGCCGGTCCAGCCAGAAACTCAAGTTCCAGGTCCAGTGAGAGACTCAAGAAGCAATGTGGAAAGCAACAAGTGCATACCTGGCATTGCCCTCTGACCTTTATATGCACGTGCATGTATACACCCACACGTATAATCACTAATAGTTAGAAAGCATACAATTCTTTCAAAAACAAAACTAAACCCACGGACTATTGTCTAACCTGCACTAGTGCTTCTATGTCTGGTATTTGAGCCTGAGCAAAACTGACTTGGCACATAGAGGAGGCAGGGTTCTCAGCAGCAGAGCCTTGTCTCTGTCTTTCATATATGAATATTAATGCATGTCCCTCTCATAGACAGTATACGCGTATTTTTAAAGTGAAATATCTGCTTTCACATTTTTAAGACCTGAGCCTGGACTAGCCTGAGTGAGATGCTTTAGGGGACGTTTTCCTTTGTCTGTCTGTGGGGCATCTCTGAGAGACCTCCAAAAAAGTTATTCTGCTAAAGGATAACTTTCCAAGAATCTGTGAAGTTGACTCTGGCATAGACATAGTACCAAAAAAAAAAAAAGCGCATTTGGAAACTTTAACAACCTATTAATTAAGCAAAGGAACTAGGCATATTTCATAACCAGATCCTAAAAGAAGCCTAGAAAAGTAGAAGTTCACAGGGAATAAAGTTACTTTGAGTGGAGATGTGCGGGGACACGGAGGAAGCTATTCTGGGGCGGGGATGAGGGTGGGAGATGGGGGGTGGCTAAGTGGCCACCAGACAGCTTTTGGCAGTCGTTTTGTCTTGCTTCTAGCTACCTGTGTCAGCTGTAAAATGGATCTCATGACATCAGAATCAGATAATCTTGAAGGCTGTACTGTAGACCAGGGACCAAGCAAGGCTTTATCAGAAAGCAGCGCACTCTCGTGTTCTCCCTGATGGCACAGCTGAGTAGCTGTGACGTAGACTGTATGGCCTGGGAGCCCTCTCACACCCCACTGTGCTTACTTCTCTGCTTCTCTGTGGGCCACACCCCCACCTAAAACATGGGTTGAAGGGAAGTTGTTACTTTTCCCCAGCACCCAAAGCAGTTTTGTCTCACCCTAGATCCTTCTGTGTTGAAAACCAGTATGAGAAGTCTGACCACCAGATGTTGGGAGCTCTAGACAGTGGTTGTGAATTTTGACAGGGATAGTCCACAGTGCTGTAACTGTCTTTAGACCAGATTGGCAGTTTGCAGTAGGGTTTGTTTTTTTGTTTTTTTGTTTTTCCTGCTACTGTACTGAAATTCAGAAATGGAGCCTGATGTTGCGGTCTGCAGCCTCAGCTCCCATGCTCTGGAGACACATTCTGATGGATCGCCAGCACACAGCAGTGCAATGTGATGTAGCACCTGTGTTTGGGAGTGCTGACAGATTTCTACACCTAGGACTTTATTCCAAAGATTTCATGGTGATTCTGTTTGTAGAACAGATTGGTTCAACCCTTTTCCTAGAAAACCAGGAAAGGAGACTATGAAAGCCAAGGTTATGTGCCTTTTGCTGTGTGTTTATTGAAATTTCTGCAAAAATTGCTTTGTGTGCAGGGCACAGTGGCCATGTGTGAAAGCCTGACGTAGGCTCTGCTTTTCTTCTGTGTGGACCTGTGCTCTTTACTGGAGCTGCTGGAGGTTCTGTTCAGGCGCCTTCCTAAGATCCGGGGTTCAGTCTGCCTGATGGGCCCTGTGGAGTGGCTTCAGCTCACTGCCAGCAGTGCAGGCTCCCCAGATGAGCTATCTATTGGCACGGTAGTATGTGCTCAATTCTTGTTACTATATTAGTATGCACGGAAATCTTGGAAATGATTGATGACATTTTCCTATAAAAAGGCTTATTGAATCAGGACTGTTGGACTCGGTAACAGAAGTAATTTTGTTAGAAATCGCAGTTTTATAGGACTAGTAGCAACATATTCTTTCGGTTTGGGGAAGTAGTGCCATAGGCAAAAAGAAAGCCTATCCCCCGGGGATCCTGCCAGCAAGCAGAGGCTACACAAGACAGAACACAAGCCAGACAAGTAGCTGCCGAGGTGCCCTCCCCACTCCAGGCGTGTCGAGTGTGCTTTGAAGGGAGGAGGAAGCGTTTGAAGCCCAGAACAGAGAGCAGGAAGGGATCTCTGGGGTCAACCAAGCCAGCACCTTGATTTCTAGCTGCGTTATTTGTTCAAGGTCAGATTTGTTAGCTGGCCTGGCTCTCGGGCTTCTTCCCTTCATCTGGATCACGCAGGGGAAGGAGCTCAGATGTTAGGTGGAGCTGAATGAGGCTCGGCCTTGCCGCTAACTCTCTTTCCTTCTCAAGCCTGTTTCCTGCTCAGGGTGAGAGTGGGGAGCCAGAGCATGTGCTCAGCGTTTGAGCATTTTCAGTCAGGCTTGTCTTTTGCTGCTTCCTGGGCACCTGTCTTGGATGAACCTTGAACTTGGAGAACTTTCTCAGCTAAGAGTATTCATTCAGCTCTGCTTCCCAGTTCCTTCCCTTCTGCGTCTGGGACCGTGTTAGTGATGCGCTGATATTGGGAGCTGGGGCAAGACAGCCATGCAGTTATTTCTGATGCTTTCTGCCCTTGGGATGAGCAGCACACCAAGTGACATCACACTGAGAGAGCCTCTAGGTATTTCAGATAGTGGGGCTCTGGGCATAAGTCGTCTGCAGAGGGAATGCTCCAGAGGGTCTTAAGGTTTGATTTGGCTGTAGTCCTGGGGATGGACTCTGGGCTCTGATACGTGGTAAGAAGCCTGTTATTGCTAAGCTGTAGCCCTAGTCCTTTTTGTATTTTATCTTGACATAAATTCCTACCAAGATTCCAGGCTAGCTATGAATTTACTCTGCAGTCAGGCTGGGCTTAGTCTCAAGATTCTTAGTCTCAGGCAGCCAAGGGGCAGGAACAATAGGTCTGCCTTACTAGGCCCAGCTTGCTTTTCTTAGTGAGACAGAGTCTTACCGTGCAGCCCAGCTCCAGATCTTCCTGCCTTCACCTTCTAAGTATTGGGATTCCAGGCATATGGTACCACATTACCCATGACATTTTAAGTTAATTTTTATGTTCCATTTGATTATATCCACTTGACTTTAAAACCTGCCTCCTGTGTAAGAGTTTAAACTGATGAAATTAAAGTTAAGAAACATTAAACATAGTGACTAGAATACAAAAGGGGGAAGATTTATCAGATGCAGTTAGAAAGTTCAGAATGGGCCAGGAAGACCTTAGCAGCCACATCTGTGAAAAACAGCAGAAGGCTTTGGTCAGCCATTGAAGTTCAAGAACCTTAGAGACTCCCATGTACATGACACGGGATGCATGAGAAGACAGGACCATGAGGCAGTTCTCCTGCAATTCTTCATATTCATTGAGAGGCATTTCTGGTAGTTGTGGATTGCCAAAACTCAGAAAGAAGTTCAGGAATTATTAGGTACAACCCATCGCAGAAAGCATGTTTTTAAGACGTAAGAAAAAGTGAGATCTTAAAGGCAGCATGTTGAGGTAAGGAGAACCAGCCAACTGGACTAAAGAAATTGCCCATCACTGAGTGTGTGGGACAAGACCATTAGAAGGACAGACACACGTCAGAGCTGCCCGAGCAAAGAGAAGGCAGCATGCTTCACTGTCCTGTGAGTTCAAATTTGTCAGTGGTTTAGAGATAGGCAATTTGCAGGTGTTTTGCTGTGTAGTAAATAAAAACGAGACATCTGCTTGATTTTAATCTCCAAGAAAATCATAAAGGATACTGTTGCTCATTTATGTTTATGAAGTGAGAGGAAACACACAGTGTTAGACGGCAGTGTGTGCTGTTTCCAACTTTACAAGGAGGAAGTGGGAGCTTCCTATTCTAATCTAAACACTCGGGCAGTAACTGTATCTGTGACATTTTTCTTAGCAGAGGAAGCCCTCTCCATTTCCCATCACGATTATTGGGTCACAAAAAATAGCAGACATACCTAAGGCATTAATGTGTGAAAATCAGGAAGTAATTTTCTAAGCATCCTGCCACATTTTCAAACATTAATTTCAGTTCTGACTGGGTTAAAAATATGTAACTTACGCATGGAAATCTTTGCCATACACATGGCATATGTTCTATTATGTTACTGTATCAGTGATTCCTGTTTTTGCTCAAGTGGGTGCATGCCTGGCAGGTCATTCTTGAAATGAATGACTTCCTGTCTGACACTGGTTTGAATCTGATGACCACCCAAGGCCTTGCCCACAAGCTCTCCTTTTCTCCATCTTAGGGCTCTCCAGGCTGTCGTTCTTTGGGAGTAAGCCTTGCATGCCAGTTTGCTGTGAGTGAGGTCACTGAGGAGCTGTGTTTGCACTGCAATTGGATTCACCTGAGAGCGTTAGACTGGAATCAGATGGTGTTATCTTTTATTAACATGCCCAGTAGCTGTATTTTCTTTTCTTAAAAATAGAAGGCAGAGAGCCAGAGAAATTTGGCCATATACAGAACAAAATAAGAAAACTGTGGGGTTGGTATTGTCTGTCCTTCCCTCAGTGTTCCCAGTCCCAGCAAGTCTGACTTTGGGCCCTTTTCCTAGGACTCATCCCCCATGAAGAGCAGCTTTGTGTGGCTTTGCTTTTTTTTCATTTTCATTTGTGTAATATTTATTTCTTTACTTACTTAAAATTTAAAAGGCAGAATCTTGCTGTGTAGGCTGGCTGGCCTTGAACTCCCGGTCCACCTGGCTTTCTTTGTTTTGAGATAGGATCTCAATTGTGTTGCCTAGGCCAACTTCAAACTCCAGCTCTGAAGCAATCCTGTCTCAGCCTAAGTAGCCGTGACTAGAGGTGCACACCGTCACACCCAGCTTACTGTGTTGCTGCTGTCTTAGGAACTCTGGGTTGGGATGAAAAGATAACCACTGAAGGAAAGGGTAGTATGCTTGTCCCTCTGTCCTGCATGTCTGTCCGTGACCACATGCCTCATTCATCTGGTCATTGGGTGCTGGACCAGTTTCCAGCTCACAGCAGAACAGTGAGAAAGACATCACTCTTATGCCTGCCTTCCTATCAGTCTTCTGTAGCAGAGTTGCACGTCTCTTGCATGTGCTGAAGCCATGCTGACTCACCATCATTAGCCCGAGTCCACAGCTTGCATTAATTGGCCACTCGCAGTGTTGTGCATTGGTGGATTTTCACAGAGGTACTGTACCATTGTCTACAATGATGGAGTCCTATGAAAACCTTGTGTGCTTCACCTCTTCCTCCCTCTCTCAGCCTTGCAGGCCCAGTAGCTCCTGACCTCTTGATTGTCTCACTGTTTTGCCTTTTTTTCTAGAATACACATTTCCATCTACTACATAGTCATTTCAGATTGATTTTCCTGTAGTACTTCGCTTTTAGGTTTCCCACATGCCTCCTTGTGTCTTACCAGCTTATTTCTATCTGTTATGTCAAAGCCTATTGTGTAGATATGCAACAGTTTGTTACACCTGCTGACGAGTTCCTTATTTACCTATTGCTGTGACAACAAAGCTGCTCACATTGTGACCATAGTCAGGGAGGAGAGGGGACTGCTGGTGCTCAGCTTACTACTCAGTCTTACCATGGGTGGGCTACCAGCCAGCGCTTAGGGTGTGGGTCTTCTCAGTACGCACGCACGCACGCACGCACGCACGCACACACACGCACGCACGAGCACACTGTGCCTATGCTGATGGTGCCTTTGGAGTCTGCCATGGTCCTTCTGTACTTGGGGTGTCCTGGTTCATACTGTATGAATTCAGGATTTCCTGGTACTTACTATACCCAGGGTTACCTGGGATGTGACCAGGATGCCTAAAGAACTGAACTTTTTGGTTTGTTTGTTTTTGAGACAGGGTTTCTTTGTGTAGCCTTGGCTGCCCTAGACTTGCTTTGTAGACCAGGCTGGCCTCAAACTCACAGAGATCCACCTGCCTCTGCCTCCCTGAGTGCTGGAGTTATAGGTGTGCACCACCACACCTAGCTAAATTTTGTTTTCATTTTCATTTTTCCTTAGGTAGCTCATGTGACTAGCAGTGGCCATGTTGGAGTCTTGCACAGTACAGCCATAAATATCCCAGAATCAGGCTCAACCATTAAGCCACACAACTTAGACTCCTTAACTTCCATCTTCATAATGCCGGGCGTGGTGGCGCACGCCTTTAATCCAAGCCCTCGGGAGGCAGAGGCAGGCGGATCGCTGTGTGTTCGAGGCCAGCCTGGTCTACAAAGCGAGTCCAGGACAGCCAAGGCTACATAGGGAGACCCTGTCTCAAAAAACAAAATAAATAAATAAATAAATAAATAAAATAAAAATAAAAATAAAAATAAATGACAGTTGAGGTCAGATGAAGTTTCTGTAAACCTCTCTTAAAGGGTGCTATACATCCTGAAAGGCCCTGGCAGGTAGATCTGTGATCGCCTGCTTCAGTTCTGCTTCAAAAATGGGTTTCTCCTTCTGAGTCTGTTGGTGTGCTTCCTCCCACCAGCCCCTGGTCCTCTTCCTTATTACATATCTCCTTTTGCCTTGGTTGCTAAGCACCCCAGGGCTAAACCTTTGCTTCCCCCTGAACAACTGCCTCCCACCAAACTGCATAGTTCCTTCCCTGCCCAAAATCTCCCTCCTCGCCTTTTCTCTCTCCCACGGCCCTTCCCACCACCCTCCTTTTTTCTCTTCTTCCTCTTCTTCTCTTTTCTTTTTATTCTTAGTCTCAGATAAGGCTGAGGTTGTTTGCTTGTTTGTTTTTATATGGAATGTCTTTACAGCCATGATGATGGTTAGGCTTTGCTTGGTGCCTGGAATCTATCTTGACACATCACTAAAAAAAAGATTATTAGGACACACACCCTTCCTTTTCACAGCCTGCACACACATCTTCAGATCCTTCATACGGTCAGGTGAGGCAGTCTCAATTAACCTCAGGGGGAAATGTGCACATTAAAGTCTCTCTAGTGCTTTAGAAGTTGGCCACGTTTTATCTGATTGAATTCAGATTGGTGGGTTTTGTGGTTTGGTTAGTTGGTTTGCTCCTCCACCCCCATTTCTCCTTTGGCTTTATTTAAAGGACATAAGAAGTCTTTTGCTGAGTTTAAAATGTCTTCTTCAGGATCTCCTGGTCCCCAAGCATGTCCCCCTGGAGGTAAATGAGCAACCACTAAGGTGACAAGAGTTTTTGACCCTCCTAGGGTAGCACTGTTAAAATGTACAATTTTGAGAAAGTACCCTAGAATGTTTAATAGTTTTATTCTTCCTTTGTTTTTGTGAAGTTTCCTTCCCTGGGTGTTTTGTATATTATAGCACCCTTGGTTTTACATAAACTTAAGAGCTGATTCTGAAAGCCCAGAGAATGTGCTGAAAACTTATTAGCGTATCCTTTGTTGGCAAGGAAGTCAGGTAGAAAGGAAGCAACTGGTGTGCTGACAACCAAGGACAACATGCTAAAAACCATCTGTGATTCTTGGCAAAGCGAGATGGTGGGGAGTGCTCACTTCCAGGTGCATGATCAAAGAGATAACGCCGTTCCTTCTCCAGGGGTGAAGTTGGCCTGGTGCCTCTCATGTCCAGGGCCTTGTGAGGTTGGTTTGGAGCAGTAAGGAGAATGTAAGAAGAAAAGGCTTGGACAGAGCACAGCGCTCAGCATCATGTTGCTGCAGGCTGTGGTGTGAACTCTAGAAAATGCTCTGGAATCAAGTGCAGTATGGTGATAAACATCAAACTGTGGTCTGTAGCCGAGGAGCAAGGCCCAGCTCCTCTGGAAAGAGTAGATGGGAGCCCTTTAAAAGATGTGTTCTTCTCATTCAGCGCACACTGAACGAGGCCCGGTTAACATTCCCTCCCTCCTCCTTGTTTGGTTTCTCAATCAACATTGAAGGGAAATGGAAGCTGAGGAGTTTTTATGCTGTTTAATATTCATTTGTGGGGCTAGAGAGATGGCTTGACAATTAAAGGCCGAACTGTTCTTCCAGAGGACCTGAGTGTGGTTCCCAGCACCCATGTAGGGCAGCTCACGACTACCTGTAAGTCCAGCTCCAGGAGCTTCATTCTAGCTTCCAGAACAGTGCACTCATGTGTGCAACCGCCTCTCACACACACGCACACTTATTTAATTAAAAACTTTAAAAAACTGTACACCATTCATAGTTTTCTAATGTAAAGTAGATAGACATATAATGCTTTGCTTTTTTTTTTTTTATTGCGCTTTCTTTATACCTCAGCAGCTGTTCTCATCTATTTTCAGGAAACAGCAGCTATCCAAATGGATAGGAAGACGATTCCTGTGGTTTGATTTGTATATGTGTTGCTTAGTGATCCTTAACATCTTTTCACTTAGGTATCTTCTTTGGAGAAAAGTTCACTGTCCATTTGTGAATTGGGTCACTGGCTTTTAATTGTTCAGTTTATAGTTATTTGGTAGGATAGCACACTCCTGGGTATATGACATATTTCAGTCTCTAAAAGTAAAACCAGACAGAGCTTCTGATCGGAAACTAAAGGTCAGCTTTCCATTTCTTGTCAGGACTTGTGATGTAAAATATTTTGCCATCTTTCTCTGGTTTTTTCAAATGAAGCAAGAGATTATGCTCTGCCATCTTAAGTAAATTCTCTGGAAATTCTTGTAAATCGCTTTCACAAGTTCAGTTACTGTAAATGATTTCTCAAAGTTATCATGGAATAACGTAATAATTTGCTCTTCTCGGTTATTTCTGTGAGAAATATATTCCAGAATTTTAGCTTCAGCATTATAGATTACTGGGCCATGTCCTGGATATATAATGTCAGCTTTGATTTTTAGTAAGTCTTTTAGTGAGTTCATATAATCAGAGAGGTCTTCAAAAACCGTTGTCCCTTCTCCTAGGATGCAATCCCCAGAAAAGATGGCATTTTCCTCTTCCAGGAGTAAAGCCATGTGATCATCAGTGTGGCCAGGAGTGTATAAAACTTTGAGAGTGGCTCCCTCTGTCTTAATCAGCTCTCCATTTTCTGTATAAACATACTGCTGTGCTACGTTTTCTATAGTTTCTTCTCTCTGAGAATTCCATCGAAGTTTCTTAATGCTGTAGGTAGTGTCACCGCTGATGATTTTACAAATATCTACTATGCCTCCGGAATGGTCATGATGCCAGTGAGTCACTAGAATCTTCTGGATTGTTGTACCAAATTCAACCAATGCTTGCTTTAAACAGCTGATGTATTCTGGAACTGACGGCTCTCCAGTGTGAATGAGGATCCTCCTGCTGCCGGTCCCCACCAGGCACGTGTTGGTGCCTTGCAGGGTCATGGGACCCGGGTTACAGCCCAACACGCGCACCACCCAACTGGACAGCTGCTCCATGCGCTGCAGAGTCACAGCCATCTTTACCCCAGGTGACCGCGGTGCCCAGCTTGCCGTCCCTCTGCGCGCGCAGCTGTTTCACCCCCACCCCCACCCCCGTGGGCAAGGCGGCGGTCATGTTGCATCTCTCTCTCATTTTGTTTTTTGAGACAGAGTCTCTATTTAGCTCTTGATGTTTTAGAACTCACTATGTACACCAGGCTGGCCCTAAACTCAAAGAGATCTGCCTGCCTCTGCCTCAGGGATACTGGGACTAAAGGCCTGTGCCATCATGCCTGGCCCTAAATATGTCTAACTTTAAATACCTGAGACAGATGATTTGATGTGAAGGCATTTTATGAGTGGGTGTTGTTGTTGTTGGTGGTGGTTTTGGTTTTAGTTTTTTGAGACAAGCTTTTCTTTGTAGCCCTGGCTGTCTTGGATTAGCTTTGTAGACCAGGCTGGCCTCTAACTCACCAGGATCCACCTGCTTATGCTCTCTGAGTGCTGGGATTGCAGGCGGGCTCCACTGCGCTTGGCTTCCTGTTTTTGAATAAGGTGCCTCTTCACATAAACTCCAGGGTTCACTTGAGTGTCATTCTGCTTCCCCACTTGCTAGTGTAGCAGAAGCGTTGGTGTTCACGAGTTCCTGTGTTCTAATGCTGTTTGGCTCCTAACACTACAGTAGACCTGCCTGCAGTGAATGTTTGCTAACAGCTTCCTTGACAAAATCTGAGCCTTCAAGTAATGTAAAAATCAAAAAGGTAAAGGGATGGCCTGGTTTTGTGTCCTTTCGTCTGCTCAGCTAGGAAACTACTCTCTAGACAGTCTTCTCAGGTAAAGGGTGGGCCTTGCAAGTCCTTGGGTCTCTCTGGCCTCCCCTGTGGCTCAGCTTCGCCAGGAATGACTCCTGGAAGTTGGCCCTCAGAACCAACTTGTTGCCCCCAACTCCATTTAATAACCAAAACTTGAAAACAAATGAAAAGATATAAAGAATGATGCAAATATGAGTCCTACAAAGCTGAACACCTAATGTAGAAAGCATTTCAGTGGTGCTCTTGGTGTGCGTCCTGAGACGCCTGCTGGAAGTGTCAGCTGGATCTAATTATGAGGAGCAGTCTGCATAGTCTCATTTAGAAGGAGCATGTTTCAGGACACGGAACCTAGACAGCCGAGCTCGGGCGAGCCCCTAGACAATGTCTCCATCTGAAAGACAGGGATGGTGGAGGAGAGGCTTCTAGATTTTCAAAAATACAACTTTGTCAAGAACTCTAGTGTTTGCCCTTTAAAGGGTATAGTGCAGTGGCTTCTCATCTAGGCAGAATCATGCAGTTGTCACCACTGTCCAACTGTAGGGTGTTTCACAGTGAAAGGAAGCTCCCGTTTGCCTCTCTTCCCCCCGCCCACACCACCCATCTCCTTTCTATCACTGTAGAGCGGTTTCTGAACATTTCACGCAATGGAATGACGTAATCGATGGTGTGGGTTTTTAACCCGCTGTCAGGGTCCGTCTGTGCTGTGGCATGTGTTGGTCACTCCATGCTCATTTTTCCCTTTCTTCTGAGTTGATCCTGTGTGCACAGCACTCACCCTTCATCTATCAGTGGCTGAGTATCTTTATGACTTTACACAGGAAGCTGTTTCTAAAGGCAGGCTCTAGTCTCCCATCTCTAGCGCATACAGGGTGTGTGTCACCTCCGTGTGCCCCTCACCCCATGGGTCTCCTCACCCTTGTGTCTTGTCATTGTGTTGTTGTTGATGATGTTGAAAACTGGAGACTTTAAAGATAACATGGAGATTATGGAACTCAGCCCCCACCCCCACCCCATCCAGAGCCTGTTTGCTCTGGACTAACTAGGAAGTTTGATTTCTTTGTTTTAGGGAGCCACAGAAGTCTCTGTTTGCCTTGCTTAATCATCAGTTAATGATTGAACAGAGATTTCTTTAAGTGCTTGGAACCAGCAAGTCCTCCAGCCTCGAGCAGAGTGACCTTGTACATGCAAGTCAGATCAAGTCAGTCCTGTGCCAGAGCCCTCTGATGGCTTCTGTTTCCCTTGGTAAAAGAGAAGTGAGCGGCCTGCAAGAAGATCCCTTTCGGCTGGCCCAGGCAGCTCTTTTTGCTGACCTCAAGTCAAGCAGTTCTGACTACACAGCCTTTGCAGTTGCCAGCTGTGCTCTGCAGTTTCTCCCTGTCTGGTTCTCTGTCCAGTCACGTCAGTAAGGGGCGGCCTGCCTACCTCCTCTTCTTCAGCACATTTTCCCACCGGCTTTCCCGCAGCGCCTGTTTACAGCATAGCTTTTTCCTCTATGATTCTCTTAATGGGAATTAGGCTCCTGGAAGGCAGGGTTTCTGCTCAGCTTTGCTCACTTTCTCTGCCGTGGAAGACGGTTGTGTTTGATGGTCTTGGTTAGATAAGGGCATCTTGGGAGCTGGAGAGATGGCTCAGAGGTTAAGAGCACTGACTGTTCTGCTGCTCTTCCAAAGGTCCTGAGTTCAATTCCCAGCAACCACATGGTGGCTCACAACCATCTATAATGTGATCTAATGCCCTCTTCTGGCCTTCAAACACTGTATACATAATAAATAAAATCTTTAAAAAAAAACAAAAAAAAGATAAGGGCGTCTTCTGCAGTCTGTTCTTGTTTAGGAATGAGGCAGTGGAGCGCTGCCTAGAGTTCGGTGTGAGAGTGAGGTGGTGGCTGCTGCCTGGAAACCCCTGCGCCCCTTGTCTTGTCCCCTGGGAGTTTTCCTGTTGACCCTTCGCAATGCCAATGCCTCGGGACGCCCCAGAACCTTTGGCTTTCTGAAGAGCCTGCTCCCTGGGTTCTTCCTGCAGTACAAGCCCAGCAGTGCGCTCCTGGCCTCTGCCTTCCAAGGGACTAGGAAAGGGGGGCCCAGGGTCTGACATCTAGGCCAGTTGTCATTTCAGCCCCGCAGCTTGAGTCACTTGCACCTTTGTTCCCTGTGGCCCCAAAGCCATGTGGCACAGCTTGGATCTCTCCTCCGAGAGTTCCTGCCTCGCTCTCTCTCACACAGGATTCCCCAGGTGCAGCCCTCGCCTCACGCTTACACGATCTGTAGGCAGCACTCCGCCGCCTCATTCTTAAACAGGAATGGACGGCAGAAGATGTCCCTATCCAGCCGACACCCTCTGAGCTCCTTAGTGGTGGTGGGAACATACCCCTGTCACCCGCTTCCTCAGGCCATCCTTCCTCCTGTCTTCCCAGATGTGCCCTTCTCACCACTGGCCATCTCTGTATGTCGCTTGCTCACCAGGTGTGCTTTCGTACGACACTGTACCCTCCTATGTCCCTCACGGTTAAGTCCTTTTTATATTTGTTTACTGTCATCTTAACAAGGATTGGGGGTGGGAGCTGCTATTAATAACTGAAAGCTGCTTGTAGGCCTTAATATTGGTTTTTATTGTGTACTTAACTGTTTCCTTGGGGTGTCTAGTCTCCCCTGGATCTTAAATGCATAAATGCTGTCTAACACTCATTTTTACTTTCCGAGCCTTGTGTAGACTAACTGTTCCTTGACCAGCAGACAGGGAGGAAGCATCATGAACAAGATTTGTTTCATTTAGCCTGTTTTCCCTATTATTTCAGTGTCTAGAACTAAAAATGAAATCACGGAAGATAGTTTTTCTCCTTTTCAGAAGTAAAGCTTGCTGCGTGGTAGCGCATGCTGTAATCCCAGCACTTGAGAGGCAGAGGTAGGATGATTAGGAGGAGTTCAAGGTCATCCTGAATGTAGTAAGTTGAGACCAGCCTGGGCTCAAATTGTTCCCAAAAAAAATCAAATATGTCTTAAGCACTGAGATTAAATTGTAGTGATACCAATCTGAGTTTTAGGAACAGGGGACAAAGGCTACAACAGAGCAGTGCATCTTTGAGTGACTCATAGTTACTCAGGCTAATGCATGTAAACTTGGATGTGCAATTAGGCAGCTCATTATGCTGCAGATGCAATTATATGCTCAAAGACAGCTCCTCCCTGTGGCTCACCCAGCCTAAGATCGCTCATTATTAAGCCTCAGCTGTCAGAATTGGAAAATACATGCTGGTGCTGGCGGGTCTTGTAGCCAATATGGAGTAAGTTGTAGAAGGAAGTTTTCTTTTGAGTTTGTCTTAGAGTTGAACGTCTTAATTTACAAAAATATGTTCTCTCCCCTAAAGATGCATGCTGTACAAGCATAAAAATTATTAATAATCAAAATAGTGGCCCATAATATATTAAAGCTTAGCTAAATTTAGTATATATTAATATGTATATTTCTACTGTACAGTGCTATCATCTGTGTAATTTTTATATTTTTTTTAAAAAGCTACTTTTCCACTTTTATAACTGACCTGACTCCTTAGGACTCAAGCTGAACTGGATTGACATGAATGAGGCTCTTGTCTTTATTTTGTCCCAAATCAGTGGTATGAATATATGTGATTCGGCTACAGATAGTCTTAGTGGGTTTAATAATGGGCCACTAACCCAGACTCCTCCATAACCTATGGAATGTTTACTCTATCCTAAAATTGTGTGTTGTGCTGTAAAGCCTGGCCCCGGTTGTTTCTGAGACTTGCTTCACAGTGACACCAGCAGCTTGCTGTTTGGCTTCCGCTCCTTAGAGTGATCACTTGTGCTGGAGTGGTCACTAGAGTGGACGCTGCGGTGAAAGCACATCAGTGCTTGCTTGGCCTATGGCATTCAAGGGACTAGGAATGGTGGTGGTTTATTGCTCTAATCCCAGAATTTATACCTCTATCTGTTTTTAGAATATCCTGAAAATAGTCAAAATAACTGAATAGTTAACTCATGTGTTGCTGATAGTCAACAAATATAATTCTTTCTTGTCTTTTTATTGCACTTATTTATTTGTGCATTGAATATGTATGAGGCTCCTTACATGTGGAGGTCAGAGGACAGCTTTTCCACCAAGTAGGTCCCAAGGGTTTAGCTCAGGCTGCTAGGCTGGGCAGCAGGCACCTTTACCCGTCATGCCATCTTATCCTTAGGATCTGGAATGTGTTAAGTGAGTTACAGCTCCTAGCTCAGAGAATATGACAGACTGTCAGTTTTTTTTTTTTTTTAAAGTTTTCCTCAAGTTGTCAAAACCAAACTTAGTGAGTGAATCAGTGTGTCTTTAAAGACTAGCTGACATGTAACATGCCTTGGAAGACAGTGAGGGTCTTTGACACGTTAGTGTACAGTCATCGTAAGCGTTGCAGATATATGACGCTGGTTTTTGCAACTTAACTGGCAGGCCTGTGAGCAAAGTGCTGGTGTGGAGAAGCATGCTGTTAATACCTTTAGTAAGCTCCGCTTCCTACGGTGGCTGTGAGGCCACTCTCAAAAGGAAGTGGAGATATGCTCAGTAGAGTCACCACTAGGTTTATTTTTGGTTTTGATCGAAATATTCCCTCCTATAAAATTTAGTGGCCATGAATCTGACTGTAGAGATCACTTATCCTAAGTATGCAGTCTGCATGGATCTGAATATAGAGATCACTCATCCTAAGTGCCTGGTCTCCATGGATCTGACTGCAGAGATCACTTATC
>OU015742.1:121941550-121959833 GCA_907169655.1 Acomys percivali
TCTCTCTCTCTCTCTCTCTCTCTCTCTCTCTCTCTCTCTCTCTCTCTCTCTCTCCTGGTACCTTAGCCACACCTCTATCTCCTCTGCCCTGCCCAAGTGAAATGGCTTTTTATTAATTAGCATCAAAATACATGAGACCATCCCCCAACACTGTCTTTCCAAGGTGCCTCAGTTGGTCTAAACCTCTTCCAGGCAGCTGGTCTGGTCTTAATTTTCTTTGCAGCTCATCTGAGAGTCGTCTTTGCACCTGAGAGAGACTCCTCCTCCTCCTCCTCCTCCTCCTCTTCTTCTTCTTCCTCTTCCTCCTCCTTCTTCTTTTTAATTTATTATGTATACAGCGCTCTGCCTGCATATACATTATCAGGCCAGAAGAGAACATCCAACCACACTATAGATGGTTATGAGCTACCACGTGGTTGCTGGGAATTGAACTCAAGACCTCTGGAAGAGCAGTCAGTGCTCTTAACCACTGAGTCATCTCTCCAGCCCCCAACTCTCTGCTTCTGTTGCTTACTCTGTCAGGGAAGACATAGAGAATCTGGTCAGTTTCAGGAACTTCCTGAAACCCTTTTGAGTTGTAGAGTGTCCTTGCAGGTTTGAACTCGAAGGAAACTATTACACAACACTTGGATTTTAGGTTTCCTGAATTGGGGTTTTTGGGGGTTATTTTGCCCTAAGCAATATGGTATAATAGTTATTTACACAGCACTTATGGTAGCTTTTAAGAACACTGTTTGAAAATATGTATATGTATGTGCCTGCATGAGTTTATGTACACTATGTTCACGCAGGAGCCTGAGGAGATTAGAGGAAGAGAGTTGGGCCCCCTAGAGCTGGAGTTACACACAGTTGTGAACTAGCAGGTTGAAATTGAACCCAGGTCCTCTGCAGGAGTAATAAGCACTCTCTAGTCCCATCATAAAGCCCCAAAGGCCTGGGGGTGGAGTTTAAACTTCAGAGGGATCATGCCCAAAAGTGCTTTATATATTGTAATGTTGATATAGGTGTCTGTCGATTTCAAGCTGCCACCCCACAATTACCTAAAACCCAGCATTTCCTTTAAGAAGGTCCTTCATGGAGTACATTGCTTGAAAGTTTATCTATGTTTGTAGTCAAACCATTTCACTAATCATTAAAAGTAGAACAAATTGTAGTATTGGGAAACTGGTCTATAAAGTTCCTCTATGCTCATTAAGACCTGTTTTCATGTTCATAGCTCCATAGCCTCTTCAGTAGTACATTGGCGTCCTCCTTCCCCACTTTTCCCCATTTAATTGAAGAAAATGCTAACAGGGCTATTTTCCTTTGCTGTCTTCCTACCTTCTCAAAAAAAAAAAAAAATTAAACTCAACTTCGTAACTTCCATTATGACTTTGTTTCCCCGCTTCCCCTGTGTAATTACTGCTGAAGTACACAGGTAAGCTATCATTGGAAGTTCCGTTGTGCTGACCCCAGGTTCTCTTGTCTGTGGTATCCTCAGGGAATGAGCAAATTTCCCTTAAAATAAGCACTGACCTCAATGGGTGTGACGTGGTACAGGAAAGGTACTGTTAACAAAAAGCTGCCTGGCATTCACAGCACTGTGGGGAGGAGCAGGGTTTGTTGTATTAACTTGCTGTAAGCTCTGTGCGGTCCTCTAGACTTTCACTGGGTCAGGCTTTGGGTCTGAAGGAGTCTGTGTGGGAAAAATACGTTAATTTTAATTGATAACTAAAAAAATGTATATATAATAATATTCTGTGTATATTCTATACTATTTATTAAAGACTGACTAGAACCATACTTGGTTTTTAGTGAGACTATTTAAAATTTTTTATGCTGTCAATAGATTTGGGGCATATAATACATTGTTATTAAGTATGGTCTACACTTTAGTTTTGTGTATATTTGTGTATGGGAGGGTTTGAATACATATGTGTGTGCCCGTATGTGTAAAGGCCAGAGGTCAACCTCACATATAGATCCTTAATCCCATCCATCTTTTTTTAAACATGGGTTCTGGGGGATCAGACTGAGATCCTCATGCTAAGCACTTCATTCCTAAGTAAATGGGCCACACAGCGGAGAATGGAATTATCAATAATTGTGAGAAATCTTGAAAGGAGGTAATTTTCTTACTTTTGCTTGTTGGAGTTGACAAGTTTCTTTAAAATCCTCATAGTAAATATATGTTGTAGAATTGTAGCACTATTCTGAATAAAGGACACGTGGGTAAATGGACAAAGCTATTATGAGTGTGTGAGTTGCTCGCCTGTTCGTGGCTCTAAGGTAACAGCATGCTGTCTTTGGCATGTTTCCCCTTTCAAGCCCATATTCCTCTGTTTGTTTATTCCTTTTCCATTACGTTCCCTGCCGTGTTTACACAGACCATAGCTGACTTTCTTCTGGTTGAAACAAATACTTGCAACTGTGACTAAGGACCCTGATGTGAGGTGAATTGTGGTTGGCCTGTGTCTCCCCCCAGGTCCTGGGTCCTGCTCCCAGGTGGTGTTCCTTCCTGGACAACCTGACAGAAGAACTGGAAGAGAACCCAGAGAGCACAGTGTACGATGACTACAAGTTCGTCACCAAGAAAGACCTTGAAAATTTAGGTAAAATGTGATAAAATGTTTATGAAATTGTCATATTTTTTTCATTTTTATGAGTTTTGGACATTAGAATTGACTGAGTCATTTTTATCTGATTTTTTTTCCAAATGTCCTATTTCTGCCAAATCAGATATCAAAATGCTCAAAACAATCAAATTTAGAATCTCTGCTCAGAAAAGCTTAAGTAAGTTTCGACTGGCTAAAGCTTGTGCCTTAACTGGGAGAGGCAAGAGACTCCCTTTAGCACACTGATGGCCTGTCCCAAGGGTGCAGTATTTCTCAGGGACGTGTGAGTGGTGTGGGTTTGAGAGAAATGTAAATGTGATAACTTTGAACATCTCAGACTGTAAGCAGATGGTTTATGGATTGCTTAGACTTATTCATAACTTAGGAGTCAAACCTTCCAATAGAAAGGATCCTTAGTGCAGGCAGAACATTCCAACCGGAAATCTGAAGCGCTCCAAAGGTCAGAACTTTTGAGCACTGACCTGACCCTCAAATCTTTCAGGGTTTTGAGCCTAGATTTTTAAATTAAGGACACAGCTTTCCATCATTGTCGCAAACCCCTGGCCTCATCAATTTGAAAAGAGCTTTATTTTGGATCAAGGTGCCTAGACTTTGCAGTCTGTGACTGGCACACTTGTGGCTTTTAGACCCGTAGTGAGACCCATCACTACAGAGCAAGACCCTCCGTGTGACAACAATAACAGAAGTGTTTATACTTGGGTAATCAGTCAGACCACACACTCTGAGGAGCTTTTAGGTGCTAAGTGCATCTAGACACACGGATAAGTTGTGTGCTTTTACATGCCATTCTAGTTGAGTTCTCTCCGTTGAGACTCCACTGCAAAGTGCATCCTTGTAACCACACTAACCTCTTGGAAGCTGTAGTATTTTCTGATGAACTCTTGTAGTTACAATAAAAGAGCACCCTAAGTTTAATTTTGCCACTTTTTGTTGAGTTATGTGTCCCTCAGAACAGTGGCCAGTAGTCTCATTCACTTGAAAGACTGAGGCAGGAAGATTGAATGTTCAAAGCCTGCCTGGGATGCTTAGTGAAGCCTTACCTCATAATAAGAAGTAAAAGGCGGGAGAAGGAGTGTGTCAGTGCTAGAGAGCTGAGCCAGCTGCCATTCTTGGCTCAGTCTTTAGCACCACTGAGGAAGAAAAGGAAGGACGTAACTTGATAGTCCACCAAAGCTGGATTTCATGCACCACACATGGTTTCCTTTGAAAATGAATCATCTCCTAACATCCATGTTTTTTTCTCTCTCCAAATATTCATGGTTAACAGTTCTAAAGAGAAACGGTGTCATAATTAAATTGTTGTTTAAGAAAAACTTTAAAGACTGTAGAGATAGCTTCATGGTTAAGAGCACTGGCTGCTCTTCCCGGTCCAATCCCCAGCACTCAATGTGGCTGCTCACAACCTTCTGTAACTCCTGTTGCAGGGGATCCAGCATCCTCTTCTGGTCTCCATGGGCACAGCATGCACGCGGTGCACAGACATACACGCAGGCAAAACACCCATAGACATAAAAATAAAGGTTAAAAAGGAAGGAAAACCTACATTTTAATGAAGACTTCATAAAGACCTACCCTTTTCTGATTATCCTTGCCAGGGCTCACGCATCTCATTGGATCACCTTTCCTGCGAGCATACATGCATGGGTTCTTCATGGATATCAGACTCTACCACAAGGTAAGTCCAGTCTATAGGTATCTCGGATGATGGTGGGCCATCCATTGCTGCTTCTGCCCTACCTTTGCCTTCAGAAAGCATACTGCTGCATTGTGAGGGACCTGCTTTCTTTGGTACAGTAGTCACGGTATATACATGCTATTAAATATGAATTCTCCTTTTCCTTCTTTTGTTCTGAAAAGGTGAAATTGATGGTCAATCCATTTGCTTATGAGGAATATAGGAAAGATAAAATTCGACAGAAGATAGAAGAAACACGTGCACAGAGAGTCCAGTTAAAGGTAAAGATTCTACTCAGCCTTGAGCTGACCAGAGGAAAATAGTCTTCATTTTGTGTGTTATTCTGAAGAAGTCTGCCCTCATGCCCGGAGCTCTCCATCTTTTGCTTTCTTGGGGTGCTTTGACACGAGGGCGGGTGGGCAGGTGTTTGTGGACTATGTACTTGATCTTAATCATAGGACGAACCCACACCGGGCGATGATCTACAGCAGCTGCTGTGGGCTGCACAGAGAACATCTGAGGGCAGTTTCCAGAGGTTTTCAGTTTGACAGATGTTAGAAATCCGCTTCTCTCCATCTCCTCCTATTGAGGTTGGTTCTCAGGTTCTCTGCATCCCAGGATGCTCAGGAGACAGTCAGGAAACCAACAGCACCAGTTGTGTTGGTGGAGAGGACTTAGTGTCCGCCAGACATTAGAGCACCCAAAGGACAGAAACACCGCGGTGGGGAGAAGAGAGGCAGTTAACTTAGATCCAGGCGGCAAGAGAGGTGTGGGCTGAGGAGGACCCTAGTGGTCCTGAGGGGCTGTGTGCTGGTGCTCTTGTGATTTGAGGATGGTCGTGGGTGTGCTGAAAACTGCAGACTGGTGTCCACCACCACTGCCAGAGCCACCTGCTGTTCCCATGGTAAAGAACTGCTGTGAGGTGGTTCCAGCCAGTAGACAGGGAAGAGCTTCCTGTCTGCCTGATCCTGCCTTCCTGGCTCTCTGGCATCCCGTCCATTAAGTCCAATCACCGAGTGATAAAATATTTATAACTGAACATTGGTTTAAAATGTGTGTATGTAATACACACACTCTCGGTAACAAAAAAGCTAGCGACATTGCTAAGATTACCTCAATACTTGTTCCATTTTCCACAGTTTATTCAGAATTTATAGCAGCAGAGCTAGTGAGTGTGCGTGTGTTTTAGCAAGAGGAGTCTGTGTACCTGCCAGAGTTGTATTTTACTTAGTACGGTAAGTGGAGCGTGATGTGAAGAGGACAGAAGGTAGCCGCCTCCTTTCTGAAGCCCTTAAGCTCCCATCTAGCGTCCTCTAGGGACTCACCCTTTCGGGAGCAGGAAGCACTGTAATGAGCATACAGCTGTGTTTCAGAGGCTCCAACTGCTGCAGAGGGAGGCCCAGGTGGCTGCAATTCCAAGGGCTCCAGGCCCTCTCTCTGAGGCTCCCGCCCAGGGAGCTGGGAAGAGGCATGGAGATAGCAGCTTCTAGCAACAGGCATGCTTGCGGTTTTGTGCCATTTGCCCACCTGCCGCTGTTCCTGTCACTCTTTCCTACCAGGGATGATAAACTAGGAAATAGGCGTGAGCTGCCTGCCTTTGTGAACTTAGGCTACCCCAGAGCTGCTAGCCTTTAATGTTAAGTGTTTTCACCCACCATCTCTTTACCAGAAACTACCAAAAGTTAACAAAGAACTGGCACTTAAGTTAATTGAAGAGGAAGAGGAGAAACAAAAGTCTACACTGAGAAAGAAAGTTAAGGTAAGATGTGCTAAGGCAGAGAAAGTATCAATAAGTTGCTTTGCCTTTCTTTCTTTCTTCTTTCTTTCTTTCTTTCTTTCTTTCTTTCTTTCTTTCTTTTTTTCTTTTTTTCAAGACAGGGTTTCTCTGTGTAGCCTTGGCTGTCCTGAACTCACTTCGTAGTCCAGGCTGGCCTCGAATTTACAGAGATCCGCCTGCCTCTGCCTCCCGAGTGCTGGGATTAAAGGTGTGCGCCATCACAACCAGCAGTTGCTTTGTATTTCATGGGTAGTAGTGTATATCTTTTTATTATTGAGGTTCCCCCACCCTTTGCTTTTGAGATAAAATGTGCTCAGTACAGGAAGTTTAGAAAATAGAAAAAAACAGTGAAGCTGAAAGCCACCCTCCTATAATCTTCTATACAGAGAAAGCACTGATATTGACTGATTTTCCCCCCTATGGTAATCCTCTTAAAGTTATACACTATACTAGTGAGATCACTATGTATATGTTGAAACATTACTCTGGTTCTAAAAGACAGCAATGGTAATTTCCCATGTTATTACCACAAATTCTCTGTATTTTAAATGGCTACATGTTCCATGTTTCCTTAAGCCTTATGCTGAACTTGTTTCCTGAATTGTGCTCAGGTACAGTTTGCTCTTTTTGGTCAGGATCATCTGCTTTGGGGAGGGGGGCTGTTGAGGGGACACATGACTGGTGTTTGGGGTTAACCCACTGTGAGCTTTGGAAGCTCAGTGGTGCATCTCTGTTACCCTGGGAGGTGCATCTCTGTTAGACTAGAGAATCTACATCAAAACCACTGCGGTCAGCATTACTCTCTGAACTCAGCACTCTTTATACCACTGACTCTGTCCAGCCCTGCTGTGGCCCCGGCACCCCTCATAACTCTACCGTTATGTTGGGGAACAGCATGAATTGCTTTCTTAAGTGACATCTTTCAGATACTTGATGGCTTTTCAGGTACTCACATCCTTGATGGCTTGGGCAGTTTCACAGGTCTTCTGAAAACCAACATGAAAATTTGAGTCTCTTCTTTTGTTGTTGTTTTTTGTGACAGGGTTTCTGTGTAGTCTTGGCTATCCTGGACTCCCTTTTTAGACCAGGCTGGCCTCGAACTCACAGTGATCTTCCTGCCCCTGCCTCCCGAGTACTGGGATTAAAGGCATGCGCCGCCACCACCCAGCCTGAAAATTTGAATCTCTTGATTTGCATGATTTTGTAGGATTTTCTGGATCAAGATTTTTTGTTGTTTGGTTGGTTGGGTTTTTTTCTTTGTTTGTTTTTCAAATCAGAGTTTTTCTGTGTAACAGCCCTGACTGTCCTGGACTCACTTTGTAGACCAGGCTGACGTTGAAGTCAGAGATCCGCCTGCCTCTGCCTCCCAAATGCTGGGATTAAAGGCATGCACCACCACAACCAGCTGCTTTTTATTTTTCACATGGCATTATGGGAGGGTATTTGCTGAAATGTAACTGCTACCTGCTTGCCTTTTCTGAGCAGCGGCCTGGCCTTGTGGCCCAGGAAGTTCCTTGCCTGGTAGCTTATTCTTTCTCTCTTTTCTCCAAGCGGATGGGTAAATGCAAGCTACAATTGTATGAGTCCCACTGTGCTCTGTGATTTCTCTACCTTCCTCAGAATCCAGGCTCTGATTTGAGGCTGCCTTGTGTGCTGGTTGTGAAGTTAAATGGCTCCCTCAGCTTCACTTTACCTGTAATGTGTGAGGACAGGTCTGGACCGTCTTAATACTGTGACTTCTGTAGGAACTCAGACTCATTGCTCGATTGTGTTGCCTTCTCTTTCTTAGCCTCTCCCAGAAGGTTTTCATCCTGGCCTATAACATTCCCTAAGTAAATTGCTTAAATATTCAAAAGTCCTTTTAAAGTAAAATACATCAATGGTTTTATGTTTGTGTTTCCATTGCATGGTTGATAAGCCAACTCTGAACAATGCCTTGAGCTTACTAATTTAAATTGACATTTTTGTGCTGTAGCTGTGCCCCTTCCTGATGTACACCAGTGTGTGGGGGGTCTACAGCGTGGAAATATGTGGCCTTCTGCTCTGCTGGCCTTCCCCTCAGAGCATTCACATTGGTCCTGTTAGCCTGAGGATGGTTAGCCTGTCAGCTCCACAGTGTCATTTTACAAGCCAGGTGGAAGTGATTATTGTACCTTCTCAGCCCAAAGCTCCTAGAGGAAATGAGTGAAGCTAATTTAAACTGTAGATGTATGTGGTTCAGATGTGCTTCAGGCTCAGCGTTCTCGACACAGCAGCGTCATAGGGTACGTGAACTAAATCCAGTGTTGCTGTTTTGAGCATCATGGTATACAGCAGAGGCATCTCACAAGACTGTGATGGTGAAGATGCCGAAGTTGACCATCCCCTTTGAGAGACTGTGTGTGTGTGGGTTGGGGACAGGGTCTTTGTGTATGTGCTCATGCGCTGAGCGTTCATGCAGTCCTCGGGTGCTATCCACGCGGTTTTTTGAGACATTGTCTCACTGGTGTGCGGGCTTGTTGTTTAGGCTAGGTTAGATGGCCAGTGGTCCCTGAGTTCCATCTCTACTTCCCCAGTGCTGAGATTACAGGGACACGCTAGCATGCCCAGATTTTCATGTAGGTGCTGGGTTACACACTTAGCCAACTAAGGCATCTCTGGAGCCTTTCCTTTGGGAGTCTTTTGTTGAGGTGGGATGGGGGTGGGATAGTACAGAATGCTAGGCATGAGCTGAGAGCTGGAAGCACACAAAGCTGTGCTCATGGCAGTGCCAGTGCAGAGTTACCACTGCTCCTCCCCTGGCGGTTTGTCAGAACCTCAGGGATTCTAACCTGGTCTAGGAAAGTGAAAATAGACAAACTGAAGCCTTTTTCATATACTGTTAATCAAAACAGTAGAAGACATCCTAGTGTTTTATTTAATTACTTAATTTGTAAAAAGCTGTTAATAATTTGAACAATCTTGCTGTCTTCTCTTCCCATACTTTCAATATGGACCCAATGTTTTTCTTTGTCCTAGTAAATTGCACTCTTCCCAAGTTTCATCCATGGCCCTGTTAATACCATTAAACTGTCCCCAAGAGTGTATTCATTTCTGCAGGGCTGGGATTAAACCGAGAGTCTCATGTATGCCAGGCAAGCCCTGTGCCCCTGAACCCCATCCTAGCCATTCTGAGAGGTCCTTTAATATGAAGGGTTTTGCTGTGTCCTTCCAAGTGAGATATTTACCTTCTATTGCAACTGCTTTCTGATTTATTTTGAAATATTCTCCTCACGCTGTTTCTCATTTTGCATCTGAAGTCCCAGCCAGTGGCAATGTCCCTTTCCCACCCCCAGCTCTTCTCTCTCTCTCTCTCTCTCTCTCTCTCTCTCTCTCTCTCTCTCTCTCTCTCTCTGTGCCTCCCTCCCTCCCTCTGCTACATTTTCATCTTTTTCTCCCTGTACATCACCAACTTTGTGAAGTGGGTTTAACTTGGGATACAAGTGCTGGCAGCACCATACTCCTGGGCTGTGTAAACTGGTGGCCATGGGGACACATCACTGAGAGGATTGAAAGAAGCAACATGGTAGCTGCTGGTCAGGAGCCTGGCTCCCATTCACAGTAGGAGTGGGAGTTTGTAGGAGTTTACACTTGATGCTGATACCACAGTTGAGTAATTTCAGAGGTCACTGAAATTGGGATCCTGTTCTTAAGGCCCTGACGGTATTTAACTTAATCTGTGGGCTCCAGCTTCATGGATATTACTTCCAGGCAAGTCTGTTCCCTGTGTCCCCCAGCGCTGACACCTGCTAGCACTTGCTCGGTACTTCACAACCAAGACTGCACGCGTTTACTGAAGGATAATTGTTGGGCGTGTACTGTCTGTGCTGGATTCAGAGAAGATGCGGCTTAGAAATGCTACATTCTTCTGTCAACTGCAGGGTCTTCTTCCTGGCTCTATAGCCACGTCCCTGGGTCACTAGATTCTTCTAGGAAGCTCTCTTAGTAAAATGGGCCCTGATTTGCTTTTTGTTGACTTAGTCTAAGTCAGGCCCTATTGCCAGAGTTCAGTCTTATTCATGAAATACAGATAATACATGGTCTCCTTTAGACAAAGTTGTGTACTTTGACATCTAGTGGTTTTATCTTCAAACCAAATTGGTTCACAAATTAAGAAAAGAAGCCACCCCCCTCCCCCATCAGTAAAGCCTGCTTGAAAGAGTTGCAAACTACAGCAGGCCATCAGTTCCACCTGTCAGCTGGCTCTTCAGAACCCCGCAGAGCGCCACTGCTGTCTCTTGACCGAAAGTGAGCCCTGCCTTGGCTGCTACTGGAGCCTAGTGGAGCAGACAGTGAAAGCTGCTCCCAGCTACTGCTCCCACTGATGACGTCATAGAGTCCGGGACGCTCTTTACCCTACAGTTGATATTGAGCCCACAATGGAAAGTGACCTACCATGTAGTCTACTATGCAGACCATCAGGGAGCGCTGTCTGGGGGCTACTAGAACTTAGAACTTGGTGTTAATTACAGTTGCCTTTCAACAAACACAAATGCGCTCCCGTATGCACAAGCAGCTGTGAAATGCACAGGCACCTGTGCCCCATTTGGCTTTCAACAATCCAAGTGGCTAGAACCATGTTCCCTACAGCATCCTGTTGTGCATGCCAGCCCTTTTTGCTCAGTTTCCCTATGTTGGTGTAGTCGGTGTTGTTCCTAGCTCCCGTGTGAGAGAGGCTGCACATGTGCCGGGGCTAGAAAATCACAGAAGAGGCGTGTTAGCCTCAGGAATCAGTAGAATCAGTAAATACCACTAAGGCTTTATATTAAAGTAGTATCTCATCACTCTTGGGACAAAATATATGATTATGTGTGGACATAATCTTATCATCTAAAGTGGGTTTTATTGCCAATTACAATTTTTGTGTTCTTTTTAATTACAGTGATATCAACACTTAAAACTAGATGTTTCTGCAGGGCCTGCTGGCGGGATAGACAGCACACCTCATCTTCCCTGATCTTCCTTCCTATCTTGCTTGCACTTCCATGGGGACACTTCCATCTCTTTAGCTCGTTATTTTGGCATAAAAAACTCTTTCCTTCTGTTGCCTGTGCTGCTGACTTTTCTTCTGGACTTTTCCTTCCCACTGATACCAGATAGTAATTTTGGTTAAGTCAATATTGATGTTTACAGTGTTGAAACTATGTAAATGCTATTTGTAGCCAAATCACCTCACATGACTTCGATCTCCCCTGGTGTTAGGAACCCTTTTAAGTTCTGTGTCAGCATCACCAATCAGCCAGCCCCTTCTTCTGTACCACAAGTCTGGCCCTGGCAGCAAGAGTCTGTGTAGGTCAGATATATTTGTTTGTACATTAATCCTGAAGAGCACACTTCTAGGTCTTTCTGGACTGATCACCTTCAAATCCTAGGATCTCCCTGAACAGTTTCATGTACGCGTCCTCTATTTGGACAAAGAATTGGAAGGACCCTGGGTTTCTGAAGGAACATCGTTTCTACCTGAATACTTTGCAGTCAGTGCCCACTGAGGGCCCAGGAGCGTAACTAAATACAAGACACAAGTTCTCGAAGCAGCTTCACACTCCATTGGCCTAGGCCACCCCAGGCAGTGATGAGAGGGTTATTCCTGAAATAGAACAGGCAATATCCTGGCAAAGCTCTCGTGGCCACCATGCCATACTAGGTGCACTTCCAGGCTGCAGTCTGGCCCAGATGGATTACTGGCTGCTTGCTGAGCCACTCAGCCTGGAAACTTAGTGTTTAATGGTGGTGGTGGGGATTCTCTTGGGGGGGAAGTTATTTTTGCCACAGTCTTGGTTATTTGTTCATAGTTGGGGTGGGGGACTAGAAAGCTGTAAGAAATTTCAGAGGAGGGGACTAGCTGAGGGATTTTGGGGAGTACCCACATCAGCAACCCTCAGGTCTATAGCTAGGTAATCCTGCTGGAAGGTGAGCCCCTAACATCAGCCCCTGAGCATTGTCACCCGCAGGCTGGAGGAGCACCTTCACCTGCAGTGCCAGCCTTCATTCCGCTCCTTGTTACCTCCCTCTCACCGTGCTGCCCACCCGCACTAGGCCTCCTCCTCCACTTTCTTTGGGCTAGAGGTGGGGCTAGAGAGCCAGGGTGCTAAGTAGCAGATATTTGTATGTTTCTATATTGGGACAAGATAATAACAAGTGTCTGCTTGGATCCGTAAATGTGATTCTTTGAGGTGGGCTGAACACCACATTCACGTGTTTTCCAAACGCTAAAGCTAGTGTTGAGCATGGGTATGTGTGTGTTTATAAGACAGATTACTAGCCAGACTCTTGTAAACTACTTCAAGAACATCACTGTCTTATTCTTTTTTTCTTTTAAGACAGCTGTGAAAATAAGCAATTAGACAAGCAAAAATCCCTAGGGGAAATACCTTTACAGATGGGTCAAAGGAGTTTTTACTTTATAATCATTCATCTAAAGCACACTTGTCTTTAGGCAGAATAATTTATTTGTTGTAAATTAAGGGGGAAAAACTTTAAAAATACCAACAACATATTTTATTTAACAGTCTCATTTTAAATATAATAATTTTGCTAAGTACAGCAAGGTATTAGAATGCTTTCCTTCTTTGTTTTTTAACCTAAAAGTAGGCATATAGCTTTTGACTTAAAATATTGGTAGGTTGCCAATATCACCTTTCCCACATTTACAAGTGACTCCAAAATTTACCTAGTGGCCCCTCCTGTGTCCTGGGTCCTTGTGTGAGTTACTGCTCCCAAGACTCCTAATGGTGTCAGTTGGAATATGGATGCTGTCTGTGTCATACTTAGTCTTAAGTGAACATCATTTCTTGCTCTTTGCTCTAGCCACACCTTTTATCCTGATGCCGTAATGATGGCTCTAAACCCATAATTCGCAGCGGCCTGCCCACTCAGGCTAACAGCTCAGAGCATTTCCAACCCCACATTCAATCCTCAGCGCTCTCATCTCATCCAGCCACTGCTTCTCTCACCTCTGTGGAAATGGGTTTCGCGGTGATTGTTCCCTGCCTTGGTGTGAGTCCCACCCTTTGACTTCCGTCACCCTCATCTGGGCCCTGCCTCTCTCCAGCATTTCCTAGGGTGCCTCTGAATCTTCTAATGGCTCTACTCTGTTCCTTAGCCATGTGCCACGTCGCTGCCACCTCTTAGTGCACAGTTCACCTTGCCTGCCGCACCAAAGTACTTAAAGCACCCTGGGTTTCTCACCACGCCTTCCTTTCTCCTGCCCTTTCTCTGAATAGTGGCTCCCCCAGGTCTTCAGAAAAGCAGTCATGGCATAGTGAGAGTGTTCATAGTCTGGCTCGGTTTGTGTTTATTTTTATTTTTTTTAAGATATGTTTTCCAAATTGCTGGTTTGTTCTTGTCAGATGATTCATTACTCCTCAGTCAGTTGAAATGCTCTCTTCATAATTCTTTTTTTTTTTTAATTAAAAAATTTCATACCGTGTTTGTGAGTATGGGCTTGAGTATATCTATATATTCACCATTTGCATGCAGGTACCCATAGAGACTAGATCCTCTGGATCCTCTGGAACTGCAGTAGTCACAGAGAGCTGTGAGCTGGCTAGTGTGGGTGCTGGGAACAGAACCTACATCCTCCGCTAGAGTAGCAAGCGCTCTTAACCGCTCAGCCATCCAGTGCTCTCTTCAAATTTCTATGTGTTGAAACCTGCTTGACTTCCAGTCTCCTCCTCCAGGCTGTGTCCCCAGGATACCATCTTGGACTTCTGTTGGGTTACTTTTCCCCTCTGAATACCTTCACACATACGTGAGCATCCTACAACGCCTGAACATCCTTCACACACGTGAACATGCTTCATACCCCTGAACTTTCTTCATACACTCTGAACGCCCTTTATACGTTCTGAGCATGCCTTTATGAACATATTTTCATGTAACAAACACATTGCAGTTTTTTCTTCCTTCTTCAGTTGGGGCCCGAAACTTAATCTTTTCTTTCCTTGGTCTATTTTAGAAATGATATTTCCTCAAGGAAGACTTTTTCAACTTGGTATCTGTTGGGATTTTACTTAAGGGATTATCTGTTTAGAGCTTCATATAAGTAGAAAGCAGGTCATACTCCCCCATGTCTTGTGATTTGCCATGTTTTTATACAGCTCTGCCAGAAAGGTGTGGCATTCAAAATTTAGTTCAGAGGAGGGGCACCAGCCGGTGAAATAAAGTCTGCTTGGTGAGTGCGAGCTGTCACAAACAAGCTGGCCCTTCCCAGCTCCGTTCCAGGCTGTCACTCTGGCTTAGACTCTTTCCTGGGTAGCTGGTTTCCACTGGCTTCCAGGCCCTGCGTGTGAGGCGACCATTATCTCTGTCAGTGAGCAGTTGTGTTTATTACACATGTGAGGAAGTGTGCTACTTAAAACACTGCAAATAAAAAGGAATTTTTATTTTAATTTTTTGCTTTTTTTTTTTTTTTTCCAAGGCAGGGTTTCTCTATGTATAGTCCTGACTGTCCTGGAACTTGAGTACTAGACCAAGCTGGCCTCAAACTCACAGAAATCTTCCTGCCTCTGCCCCCCAAGTGCTAGGATTAAAGGTGTAAGCCCACCAATTAATAAAAAGGAATTTAATGTCAGTTCTGAACTATGACAATTATCCTGAATAGCCAAAGCTTTATTATGTATAGCTGTACTGCGTCCTTTGAGAATAATCCATGGTCCAAGGGAGAAAACTAATGGAGTTATTTTTATAATGTGTGGACGTGTCCCAGCTTCCATAGTTGGGAGTTCCATAGTTCCTTAGTTGGAGTCAGGAAACTGCTACTGCCAGCTACACCACCATGCCAGCTACACCACCATGCCAGCTACACCACCATGCCAGCTGACAGCTTAAACTCCTTCCCCTGTGGAGCATGATGTTGGAAGGCTTTCTTATTTTAGTTTAATATGGTAGCTATACTTAAAAGCCATATCTTAGCCTGGCAGTGGTGGCGCACACCTTTAATCCTAGCACTTGGGAGGTAGAAGCAGGCAGATCTCTGAGTTCAAGGCCAGCCTGGTCTATGGAGTGAGTTTAAGGATAGCCATGGCTACCCAGAGAAACCCTGACTCAACACACAAACAAACATCAAACAAACAAAAGCCATATCCTAAAATGTTATGTATTTTTTAATTGAGTTGTGTTTGTTTTGCACTAAAAATATCAGTTAAAGAAAATTCTTTTCTATATAGTAAGTATAACATTAGCTCAAAAGTTTCGTTCTTAGGTCATTGTGTTTAATGGTGAAGAATTATCAATCAGCTGTTGCATATGTCAATAGATTTGTTTTGTTGGTGAGAAGTAAAACCTAGAATCAATTAGAAAGTTCAAGAAAGCAGTTCTAAAGAAATTTGGGACATTTTATAATGTTAGTCTATATCTTATGGAGTAAGTCTTGTAAAACCATCTTCTGATGAGATTTTTTATTCAGATCCTGACTTAAACTGGTCCCTTCTCTCCCACAGAACCTCCCTAATATCCTCACAGATGATCGATTTAAAGTTATGTTTGAGAACCCCGACTTCCAGGTGGACGAGGAGAGTGAAGAGTTCAGGCTTCTCAACCCACTTGTCTCGAGGATTAGTGAGAAGAGGAAGAAACAGCTGAGACTCTTGGAGCAGCAGGAACTTTCCAAAAATGTAAAGCGAGCCCTTGGCTTAGCTGGGCACCTCTTCTTCTTCGCCTGTTGTAAAGCCCTTTTGTTCTGTACCAGGCTTGTCCCTGTGTGGACACAAGTCTGCCCTGAGCAGGTCCCCTCATACCTCTACCTCTCTTCCCCACTCCTTCCCCTCCTGGGAGTCTGTTTGTTGCGCTAGGCAATTGCACTGCTACTCTCATGTCATATGTGCATATGTGATTGTGTGTGCACGTAACTATATTCTATATAAAATACAGAACCTCAACGAGGGAAAACATGACATTTCACAAAGACAGATATTGTATGTTTACTGCTTCTTTAACATACACTTTTCTGTGAATTACAAAGCCTTTGACTGTACATGAGAGGTAATTAGTTGCATACTAATTGCTTGACATTCAGCCTGGAGTATATCTTGTTAATTAAAGGCATTTCTTCTGCTGTGTGATGGAGCAGCTGTCACGTACTCTGACGGGCTGATCCCTCTAATGGGCTGCATTTGGCTGGGAGAAGAGCTCTCTTTGCTATTTTTAATTTCAGGAAGAGGAGGAAGAACCGGAAGGAAAACCCAGCGATGCAGAAAGTTCAGAGAGCTCAGATGATGAAAAAGACTGGGTTGAGGAAGTCAGGAAGCAGCGCAGACTGCTGCAGCAGGAGGACAGAGTGAAGCGGCAGCAGCAGCTGAGGGAGGACCAGCAGACGGTCCTGAAGCCTCAGTTCTACGAGATCAAAGCAGGAGAAGAGTTCAGAAGCTTCAAAGAGTCCGCCACCAAGCAGAGGCTGATGAAGTGAGTACCACTGTGGAGTCCAGCCCTGCTCTCCTCCTCTCACACCGCCCCGAGATGGCACCTGTCCTCTCTGGGTGGTGGGTACCAGAGAAGAGTGTGGGAGTGTGAGGTAGGGGAGCCCCCCTCCCCCCGCAACCCAGCAGTAACTGGTAAAGCCACTGGACCCTCACTGCTTGTTAAGCAGCTTTTGAAGTTTTTATATATGAGCATGTTGGAACACTTGTAACCTCTAAAGGCCACACTCCTGTCCCTGGGTTTCATTCGGGCTGCACCTGCCTTACTCCACATGCCCAGCAGTTCAGGCAGCAGGATCAGAGGCAACCGGTTTTTTGCTTTGGCCTCTTAACAAAAAGTGATATTTAATTGATTTTTTTTTTTTTTTTTTTTTTGAGAAATTTTTGTTATGAAGCCCAGGATGGCCTCAAACTTTCCATTCTCCTGCTCCACCTCACTTTTGAATCTTGGAATTATAGGTTAACAGAAGTTATTTTTCACAACCAGATCAAGGGCTGGGGGATTCCTCACTTGGTAAAGTGTTTGCTATTCCAATGTGAGGGCCTGAATCTGATTCCCAGCACACATGCAAAAGAGTTGGATACAATTGTTCTTGCCTGGGAACAGACTGATTCCTGCAGCCTAGCCAGTCAGTCTAGCCAAATCTGCAAACACCAAGTTCAATAAGAGATCATATCTCAAAAAAAAAAAAAGTAGAAGCAGGATGTAGCAGCACACAGCTTTAGTCTCCCAGCACTCAGGAAGCAGAGGCAGCAGGATTACAAGTTCAAGGCTAACTTGGGTTCACAGTAAGTTCCAAGGCAGCCAGGGTTGTATAGAGAGACCTTGTCTCAAAAATAATATACTAATTAATTAATTTTAAAAAGTAAAGTGGAGAGTGATTGAAGAAAAGTACTGAACTTTGGCCACCAGCTTCTGCATGCATGTGTATGTACACATGTATGTGCACTTATACACACATCGGCAAAAATACCAAACGCGTGTAAGAATCTTGGTCATGTTTACCCTATCTCAGTTACCTGATTATTGGAAAATTACTCAAAAATTTTCTAGAAATTTTAAGCCCTTTGCAACTGAATGGAGATATGAAAAGATCAGTACATTAGTCAAATGCTGAGAGACAGAAAGAGGTGACTACCTGGGCCTGGGCTACAGAGGAATGAGGCGTTTGTGTTTAGTGGGGCGGAAGACAGCATGCCCTGGAGATGCTGCTGCTCGTGGTGCTGTGCAGCAATGTGATATGCTTAGTACTCCCAGGCTACCCACCTGACATGGGCCACATGGTTCTATGTTACATAGAACTATAACGGAGAAACATCAACCCCCAGTTGTCAAGTATCAATGGTGCATCTTCCCTTTGAGACTCTGTAAGCTAACGTTGGATGCTCTAAATGGTCTTTGAGAGAAGAGCTAGGAGAAGCTCTTGGGAGAAGCTGTAAGGCCAAAGAGGATTGGCCTAGGGTACGTAGGCAGAGCCATTATCACTCCTATCCCTCAGCTTTTCCAGTACCCAGAAAAAGGTGGTTTTGAAAAAGTCCAAGAGGAGACAGGTAGGGTGGGGAGGCACCAGTGTTGCTTCTGGGGTTCAGACATGCCTTTCTCATCTCCACACTTCAACAGCTTGTCTACCACAGGCTTGGGACAGCAGATGGTGAGTGGCTCCTTCCATTTAGAATCTAGGAGCGCATGTGTCCTCTAATTAATCAAAGCTGTTTTATAAGGAAGCTAGTGATACCACACACACACACACACACACACACACACACACACACACACACACAC
>OU015742.1:121959843-121975568 GCA_907169655.1 Acomys percivali
ACACACACACACACACACACACACACACACACACACACACACACACAGAGTCATAGATAAAGTTTTGTCTGGGGGCTCCTGTTTGGTTTTATCTTTTTTAGAGACGGAGCCTCCCTCTACAGAAAGCCCAAGCTACTTAACCATAGCTCAGGCTGGAATATGTTTCCAGCTGTGTGTGAATGGAATTGCAGTCCTATTTCCACTCTGTGCTCAGCCTTTTGAGAAACTGCTAAACAGCTTTGCAGGGAGGGTGCACAACTGTGCAACTTACTTTATCCAGATGTCGCTCGTAGGCTGTGTGTGTGGACAGACAGTGTGTGGAAGCTTCTGCACAGTGCACTGTTGGTTAGATTTTCTGCTGCGTTTGTCTCCCTTTATGTCTTTTCAACTAGAGCTTGGACCAGAACAGGCGCTGGATAGATAGGCTGCCAGGTACCCCTTCATGGTCTGCTCAAGAACACCTCGCTCTCCTGGTAACCGCTGAGAGGAAAGTGCACTGGTTGTTCTCAGTGCATTGGAATCAGGCACATTTGGGGGCAGGAATTTGAGCTTGCTAACATTCTTCTTGTGGACCAGAGCTGGATGTCAGTGTAAAAAACAGGTTAAAACTTTGTATTTAGGGCTGAAGAGATAAGCCTTGTTAAGAACACACGTTCTCAGAAACACATACACACACACACACACACACACACACACAAGAACACATGTTGTTTTTGCAACGGTGGGGGTGGGGAGGAGTTTAGTTCCTAGCACCAAAGTGATTCACAACCATCTGAAACTCCAGCTCTAGGGGACCTGATGCTGTCTTCTGACCTCTGCAGGGTGGGGCCTGCACATGGTACACATTCGTATATGAGGGTGAAACACTCATACACGGAAAATGCCATCTAAGAAAAACTTTTAAAGGTTTTAAATGTTTTTATTTAATGGAGCAGGAGGAATGGCCCCATGGTTGAAGGAAGGTGCTTGCTGTTCTCAGGAACTTGAGTTTGTTTCCAGTGCTGACGTCAGGGGCCTCACAACCACGTGTAACTATGGCTTCTGGGAAATCTGACTCCCTCTTCTGGCCTCTGTAGATACCATGCACACAGCACACACTCACACAGACTGCACACACAATTTTTTTAATTGAAGAATAAATCACTGGCCTAGCGGGGTGCTCTGTGGGTAAAGACGCTTGCTGATGACCTGAGTTTGGCCCCAGGTCCTATGTGGTGGAGTAAAAGAAGTAGCTAATATAAGTTGCTTGGCTATCACACATACTCCCTCTCTGCACACTAAATAAATAAAATAGAGTAAACTTTTTATTTTTAAACAGAAAATAAGCTGTAGCCGAGGGAGTCGCCTCGGCTCTTAGTGAGTAAAGCAGTCACCCTGAAAAGAGCTGGGGAAGTCACAGTGCCTGTGCTCTCCTGAAAAGTCCTGCTGCTTAAAGGACTAACCTACCGGAGTCGCCACAAGGCAGCCCAGAAAAGACAGCATCAAAAGGGAGTGTGTTGTGCTTAAATATTCATTCAGACTTGCCCAGCTTGAAAATTATTTTTGTAAGACAAAAAGTAAATGCAATCCATAGTCAGCAGGTTTTAGATAACTACACGTGTCCATCAACACACATGTCATGCTTTGCAAGTTGCTAACTGTATTTGTGAGTTTATCACTCACTTATCAGCTTCCCCACCCACTGTCCATTCATCAGACTTCAAGTAGTGCCTTGTATGGACGAGCTAAGACCCCTCCCCCAGACCCTGGGGACAGGAAGGAAGGACACTTGTCTGTGTTGTTCGTGTCCTAGCAGATGGCCTCTGAGTCAGAGATGTGCACAAGAGAGAGGAAAGAAAGGGCTTGACTTGGGAGAAATTCAGCGCAGTCTTTGTGAGAGTCATGTTGGAACTGGCTTTTTTGAAAGGTATAAAGCTGAGCACTCAGTGGAGTAGGGGCAGGTCCCACCAGGCCCCGGAGAGCCATGGAGGGCTAACTGTCCAACTCAGATTAACACCATCAGACCTGTCCTCATCAGTCGCTCCCCCAATAGCAGAAGCACTTTATACAGCACACTGCATGTTGTGGTAGAAGTACATCACAGAAGCAGAAGAAGCCCTTGTGTGGGAAAGACTGACTCCCAAGGAGCTCCTCAGACTGTCAGAGAGTCTGAGAAGAGATAGAGCCAAAGCTGAGAGACAAGAAGAGCTGACAGACTCAGAGTCAGGTTACTGCACAAAAGACCAGGGTCAGGGTGGGGAAAAGGACACCAACTACAGCACTGGCCTCTGATTTAATCCAAAAGTGGAATGGAACAGTTGAGGGTAGCGTTGAAGCGTCTAGCATGTTCTCTGTGAGGTGAAGCAAATCTAACACTCAGAGTATGGAGCTGGGTTTCAGCATATGAACTCATAAGAACCTGTGTCTTCTTGGTGTCCAGTGTGCTCATAGCATGTGTTGGTTTGAGAGACACTAGCCCTTTTTGTGTGTCATGAAAGGCTGTATTGTGTTGAGGATAATGTGTGGTGAGAGTAGAATCCTAGGAAAAGCGATTTGTTGAGTCTGATAAAAAGTCGTACATTTATTTAGAAAACAAGATATGTGCAAAGTGATGTATAGAACTTTAGAGATAGCACCTACTAATTGTGTAAAGGCCAATGGTTGCAATTCAGTGGGGCAACAGAGGTGAGGTAGGAAGGAAATGGAGCTCATCTTAGAGAGAGCCCGCAGGGAGGCTGTGGGGCAGAGGTTGATAGGGCTGTGCTGTGGATTGCCCTCTGGGACGCTTTCTCAAACCAAATACCTGACTGGAGCAGACTGGTTGATGCCCAGGAGATCTTAAGCATATTTTAAACAGTGCAGTTAATCCCAGTATCTGGCGATGGGAAGGGTAAGAGTCCACAGCTTGATGGGGAAGGACTTTAGACTTGAGAGGGTGTTTGTTACAGGCAGGGAGGACTCAACCTCAGGAACTGGGAGGTAGAGAAGTGAGAGCAGGGAGCTGATTGACGGTGGCTTCAGTAAAGAAGCATGTAGTGACGGGGCAAGAGACGGGAACCATGCTTGCTTGCCTCACCTGGGGTCTAGGACATGGGCCTTTTTGGGTGTGGGGCAGCCAAAACCTGCAAGACACAGCACAGAGGCACAGAAGCCCAATGGCATCCTCAGGTAGCTCTTCCTGTCCACTGTGTGTTTGTTTGTTCTTTGAACTGCTGCTCTGGGGTAGGTTTGGGGAATTCACAGATTTTCTGAAGTAGGTCCTGCTTTTGAGGAGCCATTCTGCAAAGATAGTTTAGTAGCTCTTACTGAGTCTTGTTATGGCGACCACATTATCCATCTGTGGCACATTGTCACCCTCAGCCAGCTTCCCGCACTGATAGCGAAGGAGAGCTGACCACACTGAGAACATTTAGAGCTTGCTTTCTTTCTCTTTCTTTCTTTCTTTCTTTCTTTCTTTCTTTCTTTCTTTCTTTCTTTCTTTCTTTCTTTCTTTCTTTCTTTCTTTCTTTCTTTCCTTCCAGTTTCCTAAGTGCTAGAATTCCAGGCATGCTCAACAAGGTACAACTTGAGAACTGCAGTTTTAACATTAGTCCCATGTTTTTTTGTTGTTGGGTTTTGTTTTATTTTCTGAGACAGGGTTTCTCTGTGTAGCGACTGTCCTGGACTCACTTTTTAGACCAGGCTGGCCTCAAACTCCCAGAGATCCACCTGCCACTGCCTCCCTGTGTGCTGAGATTACAGGCATGCACCACTGCGCCCAGCTAGTCCCATATTTTAAGAACAGTGTAATGGCATATGCCAGTCATACATGAACACAGGCTGTAACTCCAAAGAATGCACTGTCCAGTGGCGCTGCTGTGTGCACACTGCACATGAACACAGGCTGTAACTCCAAAGAATGCACTATGAGGTGGTGCTGCTGTGTACGCACTGCAGCCTTGTTTGCTCCCATGAGTTGTAGCGTCCTCCTTCAGCATGCACAGGTCATGTCAGCCAAATTGCTTAGCTTGTTCTCTTAACAGCTAGTCTTGGAAACTGTGCTTGTGAGTATCCTAAGTCTGCTTTGTGGCGGCATAATAGTCGTTAGGATGGAGTGTGGCTCTTATGTAGCCTTTCCTCTTGGCATGTGTCTTTAGGTTGTTTGTGCGTTTCCATTTCTCACAGCTACAAATGTCCTCAGGTATTTGTTCAGAATGTATGTGATGGATCAAAAGCTGTACATGATACGACTCCTGTCAGGCTGTCCTTAGCAGAGTGCCCGCTGCTCCATGGCTGCAGCAGCTGTTGAGTGCTAAGTGTGCTGAGAGGTAACACATCCCATTTTTTGGCTGCTTGGATTGATCCCCCTCTAGCCTTTGAAGCACCACTTTCAAACTAGCAGTATTGAGAACATTAAGAACCTTTATAGGAAAGGCAAAGATTTATCAGTTATATAAAATATTTACTTATTTGGTGTGTAAGTACATGTGCTGGGTGAGATTATGTGCACAGTGTATGTGCAGGTAGACACCCAGGGGAGCTAGAAGGTGTCAGGTCACAGGGAACAGGAGTTGTGGGCAGATGTGACTGTTGTTGTGGGTGCTGGGAATTGGACTCAGGTCTTCTGCAGTCTTAACCACTGAGCCCCCAAAGTTAGTTATTTAGGAGTACCTAAAATTAAAGTTTTTAAATACTAAAGCACTGTTTGTATTAGTATTCCATTTGCCATGTAACTGGATTCTCTGCTGAGGAGCAATGAGGTACATTGCCTTCTGCTATTCGACCTGCCCTCCCCTGCACAGGGGTTTAAAAACCTGGTTGAGGAGTGATTTTTTTTTTTAATTAAATGTTGCTAATTAAAGAAATTATAAAGTATGTGTATGTTTTAAACCTCAAAGAAGTAAATCATTCTCCTTTCCTGGGGCAGCTAATAAATATCTCATTTGATTTTTCCCCTTGTAGTTCATGCCCGTTTTCTTTTTATATTAAGGTGTCCTTGCCAGTCGGTTCTTCCCGCAAGCGGCCTTTATGCTGTACCCTGGGAAGCTGGGTGTTTTAGCTCCTAATCGTAATTCCTGTGCCTTCTTTTTGCAATCACCATCATAATAGGGTTTTTCTTATCTTGTCCTGCTTACAATTCTTCTTCCTGAAATACATAATTGTACAAATTAGAAAGTGTCATGTGTTGGCATCCCCCACCCCCCAGACCTGAGGCCTGGCATGGGGGCAACTAAAACGGGCCTGGGGCAAGAAAGGAAGCCAGTCCGTCCCCTACACACACTGCTTCTCTGTGTGCTGTCCTAGGTGCTGCTGTAGCTGTGTCTGTCCTTCATCTTCTCTCTGACCAGTCACCCTCCTGCAGCAGAGACCGACCTGCTGGGTGGCAGCCACACTCAGCAAGCTGACGTTCAAAGGGAGGGCGCCAAGCTTGCTTTAATGTTGAAGTCTGCAGCACACTATCCCCGGCTGTCTCTGATCTTCTGCCATGGCCCGTCCTAAAACTCAGCTTCCCTCTCAGAGCAGCCTAGACAGAACAAGTTTTTACAGGCACAGGAGAGAGGAACATTGGGAGAAAAGCAGTTATGTGCCCTAGTGGAGGAAGTCAGTGCATTCTTGAAAGAGTAGTAATTTCCCACAATTGACTGAAAGTCTTTTACTTCCCAAATTAAGGTTCTCTGTGGCCCACTTTGTCTCAGTGGCTCCATGGTTGTACAGAGTTCCTGTTGGCTTTGAAGCTCACCGTTAATGCTGTAAAAAGAACAAACGTGAGCAGGCTGAGGACTCTGCCGTGGTGAATGGTTTGCTGCACTGCAGTCAGCTTGCGCCTCATTTTTGAGTTATTTTTAAAAGATGAAACTGGATTTTAATTTCATCCAGTTTGTCATGTGGAAGCTTGTCACGGAGAACACTTGATGGACATGTCTCCTGAAGAAATGTCCATAAATCCGTGGGCTGACACCCACCTGAAAGGCAAACTCCTTCCCGGAACCTTGATTTTAGACTTGATCCGCATATGGCCTGGGGCAAGTCATTTAACATTTGCCTCCCTTTTGCCATCTATAAAGGATAAATACTTCTGTCTCAGGGATGTTGAAAGGATTAATTAGTTAGTCTGTAAAGAACTTTGAAGATGAAAAGTGCTTTAAAAGTGCTTCTTAATAACGTTATCGCCTAGAAAAGAGCGCCACATTTACGCTAACCACTTAGGCCTCAGACTGTGTAGAAGGTGTGCTTAGCACGTTACGTGTAGCTATAAAGCAAGATCAATTTCTCATGGTATGAACATCAAACATCGGCCTCTAAGTCTCAGAGGAACTTGCTTGGGTAGCAGCTCCCGCAGGAACAGGGTTCCCCGCCACACTTGGTCGCAGACCATCCCAGGGGAGAGGACATCTCAGAGTTGGCTCTGCTTTCTGTCCTGTCAGTGGGTTGCCTTGAGGAGGGCAGGGGAAAGAGGTTGTCCTTGGGCTTGGTTTTGTTCTGTGCATTCACTTGTTCTGAAGAGGACGAAGCAGTATTCTTTTCTGGTTCCCACTTCTCCTGGTCTCGACAGGGGGGTGAGTGTGTGCTGTAGCCATTCGGAGCAGCCCAAACCGCACTGCACACATCTAGGTCTACCTCAGTTTCCCACTACAAAACCATGAGGTAATGGGGAGGGGTCGGCGTGCTGATTTATGATAAAGCATTTCAGTAACGCGCAGGTAAGTTTTATGGATCATTGCTGCTTTGAGATTTGAATGTAATATTGTTCCTGGAGAGTTGGACATGGTGGTGCATTCCCAGAACTAAGCAGGCCGAAGCCAGATTACCTAGAGTTGAAGGCCAGCTTGTACTACAGAATAAAAGTCTTTCACACACACACACACACACACACACACACACTCACACACATACACACACATATATATACACTGGAGATCATTTGAAAGATTTTTAGTCATAAAGAAAAAAATTAATTACAGATCAGCCAACAGTAGCAAATATACCCATTGTATTAAAGAGACTAGAATTGATTGGAAAACCTGATCAAGACGTGAATTAAGATTCAACTCTGCAATAAAAATGTGTCAAAACCTTAAGATACCAGCAGATGTCTCAGCAGAAATCAGTAGAATTCATCCAAAGTGAGAATTGTTTTTGTTCCCTGTCAGTATGAATGGACGGATTTGTGTTCAGTTGTCCATGCAGAAGATAGGGGTTGACTAAGGCTGATGAGGAAAAGCCAAAAGTATCAGCAACTGTCTGGCTGGGAACTCAGTTTATACCCTGTCAGTGCCTTGTCGAAGGTGAACGAGAGGCCCGTATGTCCACCCACCGCACTGTTGAATAGAGTGACTGAGAATCACCATCGCTGCAGACCACCATGGGAAACCACAGGCTAGAAACACTGCTCCTTGCATTTTAGCTTCAGAAATAAAATTCAGTCAAATGAGTGGCAGCCATTGAGGTCCAGTTCCTTAAATGTTGAATTAATTAGTGTTTTTGTCAGCCATTGTTTTTACAGTGTGCTTATGGAGAATGACAGTTGGAGGGCAGCTGACTGTGTCTCTGTCTCTCTCTGGCTTCTGTTAGATGAGTGTTACTGTTTACCATGTGCATGAAAGACTTTTCTCATTTGATCAGTCCTAATTAAATCTTATTCCAAATGGTAAGTCAAAGCATGTTAATTAATGTGTCATTCTTTTAAATCTCCTACAGCAAAACTCTTGAAGATCGTTTGAAACTTGAAGCAAAACACGGGACTTTGAGTGTATCGGATACCACTGTTGGCAGCAAGCAGTTGACATTTACTCTCAAGAGGGTAAGTAGCTTCATAATGTTCACACAGGAAAGCTATTGGTGTGTGTCTGGCTTTCCAAGCTTCTCCCACTGAAGAGGCTCTGTTCCCTACTCCAGTGCTTCTCTATAGCCGGAGCCCCTGCTGGGTGACAGCGGAGGAAGAGTGGGGCAGTGAAGATGTGGGGCAAGGCAGCCTTATGCCAGAGTCAGCCCTGCCTAGTAACCTGTGGTCCTGGGTCCTCCGGGTCTCTGTAGACCATTGTGCAGCCTGGCTACACAGGAGCCCTGACCGGGAAGGGGGATTAAACACACCCAATGCTTATCTGGAAAGACTAGGAAGTGACTAGCTTTGTTGTGATCCCATCCAGCTTGCCCAAATATGGCCAGTTCCTAGAGTGCTTTCTCAGCCAGTGGTAATCTGTTTTAAATTGTCTTGAAGATCCATTTCTTAAAGTAGCTGTAGGGATAATGCCTTCTGCACATTGCGGGAGGACTAAGATGCCTAAGTTCCCACTGTTAGCTAATAAGTAAAACAGTGTAGTCTCCTTTCTCATTCCCAGTCAGGCTCCTCCACAAAGTCATCAGGTAAAAAGGGTGACTGCAAAAGCAGCTGCGAGCTAGGTGTGGTGGCACACACCTTTAATCCCAGCAGTGGCAGAGGCAGGTGGATCTCTGTGAGTGAGGCCAGCCTGGTCTACAGTGAGAGTTCCGAATGCTGTGATTAAAGGCGTGTGCCACCATGACTGGCCAGAATGTTTTTTTTTTTAATATATCAGAATTTTTAAGCTTAAACTATTTGATATGCTAGCCTTTTATTTATTTATTTTTTTTTTCTGAAATAAGATGAGCACAGTATGACCTGTTTCACAGGGCTTATTGTCTATACTCTATAAGGGGCGAGTTTATCTTGCCTTTGAAACGCAATCTGTCAGAACAGACCCTCAGTCTCTCTGTGTGGCTCTTCCAGCCAGTTGCAGTGCAACACTGCTCTAATTCCGCAATTATAGCTCTCCCATCCCCGCCCCCAAAGCACAGAGTAAGACAAACAGTAGCCCTGAGCTGGCCGCGCTGGTAATCTGGTTTTGAGGTGGTAAGCCGGTTAAATCCATCAGTGAAGTTGGAAAACAGGACAGAAAAGGACATGCACACTCATGCCACCCCTCACTCTTTTTCTTTCCTTTTTCTTTTCTTTTGGTATTTTGTATCAGTCCCCCAGGTCCCCGCACTTGCTAGGTAACACCCTACAGCTGCACTCCATCCCCACACTCAGCCAGCCCATCAGTGCTCTCTCCTATGTTCACTCTAACCCTGTCTCAGGCCTGGGGAGACAGCCCAGTGGGAGGATGCTGGTCTAGAGGCCCCGGCTATAGGTGCTGAGAAGACGCACTCATCCCCACCCCACTGAACTTTTAAGTCAGAAAGCACCAAATTGAATGTCACTTTGTAACTGTGTGGTAAAATGAAAAGATGAGAGGATACCTGAGACTTGCTTGAAGTGATTGTCAGAGCTGAATCAAATGGAGGCTTTGAAACTCTGGGAGAATATGCTATGCCAGTTAATGTTTGATTTATGTGTGCTCTTAATTATTATTAAGTATATCAGTGTTAAATATGTCTAGAGATGTTTGTGTGTTTGTTTATAGAAGTTTCTTTTTATTCTGTTTTTTGTATATGACATATTGAGGCAGGATCATGGAGTTGCCCAATATGTCCATAGGTGCTTTCTGTAGTACCAATAGAATTCTCAGGGAGGCAGTCTGCACAGATGCTCGAATCAGAGCTGTTGCTTATGAGTTAGCAGCTACCATGTGTCCTCTTTCCTTCTGGGTGAGGGCGGTAGGCTGCCGCTGAGTAGTGGGGCAGGAACAAGGAGAAGGAGGAAAAGCTGACTTGGAAAAGAGCTAATTGCCCTGTAAATCTTGATGAGTGGGTGACACAGTGGCATGGTCTCCCAGTGCAGCCGTGGGGAGAGAAGCTAATGACAGCCCTTTGTGTGTGGGGAGCTTTGTCTGCAAAACAATAGTGGCCTCTTCCCAGCTCCTGGCTGCTGTTCGCAGTCCTGCTGAGTAACACAGGGCCACGCTTGCACGTGTAGACTCCAGAAAACCCTTGCCTCACAGCTCCTAGCATCCTGCCTATCTGAATTCAGCATTTCATTCCCCCAAAGTATCTAAAGAAGTGCGTTTTATAAGCCAGACATAGTAGTGCGTGCCTGTAACCCTCATCCCGGCCCTTGGGGCTGAGGCAGGAAGATCATGAGTGTGAAGCTAGTGTAGGCTACACAGACAGTCTCAAGAGTGGAGAGGCTGCAGGATATGCTCCCCGTCTTCTCCTCCTGCCCTCCCCCCGAATACGCGCTGGAGCAAACCCAGACAAACGGAGCTCATCAGAATGAAATAGCTGTGCAAACTCCACGAGCATCTTGATAATGTGCAGTTTGGTCCTCAGGGCAGATGCAGCCCCCAGCCGGGTTCTGGGGTCTCCCTGTAACACAGGAAGCCAACACAGTACTCTGAACCACCCCAAGGCTCAGCCCTGTGTCTCCCTGCAGTTCTCTCTGCTAAGGAAAAGACAGGGCAAATGGCACATTTACAGAATTAGCCCAAAGTAAGTACTCTGGAGGAGGAGGTGCCTCTGGGCCCATAGCAAGAAATCTAATCAGTTTTAGGGAGCAGAGGCCAAGCTGACATACTACATTTTTTATATTTTTTATGTTATTTTGTGTGTGTGGGTATGTGTGCACCTATTGAGCCACCTCACCAGTCTGACATAATGTTTTTATTTTTAAAAACACGTACTGGCTGTAACCAGAGGTGTGAACCAGGAAGATGTGGTTACATTTCCACTCCAGTGAGGAAGGGGCCCTCGGGGGTAGAGCACTGGAAGGCTTCCATACTGAACTGGAAGGGTTTACTCTACAAATGCACAGGAAACACTGATCCTGGAGTAGTATTTAGAAACCCATGCAGGAAGCTCCCAGAATTCAGAGATGGGCTCTTTCTGGCTTCCCTCACCTCCCCACCCTGACTCTTTAAACTCAGACAGTTTCTTCTTCAGGAGGGGAAACACTGGTAAATAGCCTCATTTCATCAAAGTGTGTTACAAAAGCTCTGAGTGCAGCAGGGGTCCAGCCACCCAGCAGCCTCCCCCTAGCCGCCAAGCATTGGTGTGTTTCCAGACTCCATAGCTCCTCTTCTCAATGGGTCTGTCTGCTGAGATGGGGATGCCACTGGGTAGCAAATGGAGTCTGGGAGCATTCCTGCCTCTCAAGCAGGCCCATGAGGATGGAAAAGTCATGTGGAAGCCATGCCTTCCACCAGTCCGGTGCGTCTCAGAGCTGTGAACCTCGAACCATCTGCCAAGCCTGCCAGGGCTTACTAATAGCAAGTCTGTTGGAGACTCGATCCATCCTCCCTAGCACCCAAAAGCTCTTCGGAGTCAGTCCTATGAGTGAGTTATTTAATCAGGTGTAGGTTCTAACACATTTTGATATGTAGTTGATAAAATACATATGTTTGATTTTATAAAATACAGTATTTCTTTTTTTAATTAATGAGTTTAATGTGTATTGGTGTTTTGCCTATATGTATCTCTGTGTGAGGGTCTCAGATCCCCTGAAACTAGTTACAGACAATTGTGAGCTGCCATGTGGTTGCTGGGAATTGAACCTGGGTCCTCTGAAAGAGCAGCCAGTGCCCTCAACTGCTGAGCCATCTCTCCAGCCCCCAAATATAGTATTTCTCATTTGCCTTTAAGTCTGTATGAATGAACTCACAGTTCTGGTGTGCAAGCCGAAGTAGGCATGAATCCCATTTGAGCATCCCAGAAGTCTCCTACTTTGTGGTCAGGCTGGTGTGTGGACGGCTCTCCTTTTGCCCAGGGATTCAGAACGTCCCATCTTGACAGCAGAAATTGTCCTTTGTCCAAGTGCCACCACCAGACCAGGCTGTTACCCAGCAGAACACGATGCTGCACTGTGCAGTGTTGGTCCCAGGACTCTGTGGCTGGCAGCCCTTTGCTACATCTGAAAGTTATAGCAAACCCTTTTCTTTTCTTTCCTCTACTCATCTCATTTCCTTTTAGTCTGAACAGCAAAAGAAGCAACAGGAGGCTGAGAAACTGCATCGCCAGGAGAGGAAAAAGCTGCGTCGGTCTGCCGGCCACCTGAGGTCCAGACCCAGAAGAGGCCGGCCCTATCACTGACCAGAGAGGTGTGCCAGTGCTCGGCTAGGAAACAGTGTGTCTCCTGTGGAGTCTCACAAGGGCATCATACCCAGGCGAGGGAATATGCTAATTCAACCTCCACATAGATGTGTGTGCATGGTGCTGGTGGTCTGACTTGGCCCCCATCCAGCTTGGGTAGTCCTGAGTGCTTTTTCTAAGTTGTTACCCTCTAAAATACTGTCTTCTCCCCTGGAGATGCTCAGGGGAAGCAGGTGTTATGCCTAATATTGGGAAGGTCTACATGAAATGAAGTTTATCTTTTGTTGAAAACAAGGCATTATCATGTGGTAGGAATGGTTGGTTAGTTTGGGTTTTGTTTTTTGTTTGTTTGGTTTGGTCTTTTGAGACAAGGCTTTTCTGTGTAGCCCTGGCTGTCCTGGAACTTCCTATGTGCATCAGGCTGGCCTTGAACTCACAGAGATCCTCTTGCCTCTGCCTCCTGAGTGCTGGAATTAAAGGAGTGCACCACCACTGCCTAACCAGAATGTTTTTTTCTCAGTATGGTCTGCCCCTCAGGATTGAGACGCACAGAAGCCACTCCCCTATTTACCTGGTGTCTGCTAATTGGCCTGTTTAAGTCCATGAGTTTGTGTCGGCAGGTTTACTTGCTTGCTTTTGTATTTCTTTGGTATACTTTTAAAACTATTTTTGTACCAAGAGTATAAATTAATGGTAATAAATAATAAATAGATGCTACTGGCTATTTGTTTTAACTTGTCACAAAATTACATAGTTATTTTCTGATGAAATACTGAGATGGAGCAAAGCCTATAAAAGGGGGCACTTTCATTTGGATGGCTTCTCTGAGCAAGTCTGTCTGTGGAAATTTTAATTTTCTGGCTTCCATAGTTTGGAGTTTGCTGTGGATACAAATGAAATGGAGGCTCGTAGGGACTGTGCCTGTGGTGTGTCCACAGGTGGGAAACATTAATTTAGTACTGTCAAGTCACATGGCCTCAGAACACCCCACCTATCAGGGTGTGGATATGGTCACACTGTCTTTCAGAGTGTGGATGTGGTCACACTGTCTTCCTCATTCAGTGTGGCCCCTTGTCTCTTGAGCCTGAGATGTGTGTACACACACACACACACACACACACACACACACACCCTGGCCCACCTGTGAGCTCCTTACACAGAGGGCTGAGTCTCTGGTACTCTCTTGTCCCTTTCTCAGACATTTCCTCATTTAAAAATTGCTGTGCATGCTGGGTATCCCACTCTGTCATTTTCCTGTGTTTATGTTAGTTGCTTTTGTGCAGCTGTCACCCAAATACTCACTATGGACAACGTAAGGATGGATTCACCTTGGCTCTTGGTTTCAGAGGCTGCCTCATGTGCAGAGGCTGTTCACATCACCACAGGCCAGGAAATGGAATTTCCTGAGCACCCTGTGACTTCTGCCAGCTAGCCCCCACCTTCAGGAACACCCCCTGCACCTCCCAACTATTATCTAGAGACAGATGTTCAAGTTAGAGGCCTGTGGAAGACATTTCAGATTCAATCCCTGACCCAGCACTGTTAGTCACCAGCCATTGTTCCGCCCAGGCCTGCGAGCAGCTTTCCTTCTAGGTGAACACTTACATGCTAGAGTGAGGAATGCAGCTCCAAAGCTGGGCACCGGGGCCCTGGGGACTGGGGTTCCGGAGTGATGGGTCCTCTTCTGCCCCAGATCCCTCTCAAAGCTTCAATATCCCAGACCCAGTGCCTAAATATTTTGTTTCAAGTAGTTTCAGAGGCATGCTCAGAGGTGCATGATTGACACTGGGCGGCTTGCCAAAAGTGCAGGCCCGGGGTAAGGGACTAGGACATAAGAAAGGCTTCTGGAAGCCGGGCGTGGTGGTACACGCCTTTAATCCCAGCACTCGGGAGGCAGAGGCGGGCAGATCGATGTGAGTTCGAGGCCAGCCTGGTCTGCAAAGTGAGTCCAGGATGGCCAAGGCTAACATAGAGAGACCCTGTCTCGAAAAAAAAAAAAAGAAGAAAGAAAGGCTTCTGGGAAGAACATTAAGTCCAGATCATGTTCCTCCTTTTCTCAGAATCCTCCAGTGGCTCTCTTCTCATTCAGTACCATCCGGAGAGTCCCTGAAGGACCCTTGCCTGGCACAGACTCCCTTTGTTTGCTGTCACCACACTGACCTTCCTCTTTGTAAAACATGCCAGGCATTCTCTCAGCGTTTACACATGCCATCCCCTCAGCTCCCCCAGTCCTCTCGGGTTACTTTCTCCCCCTATCTGGCCAATTCTGCCCTATTTAAATTATTATACCTCAGTGCCAGCATGCCAAGACTACAAATGATACACCATATAAATACGCTTTTAAAACCTCACCGTGGTGGCCACAGAGATGGTTCAGTGTAAAGACCAAGAGCTGACCTCCTGAGTGGAAGAAGAAAACCAACTACACATGACCTACACATGCACACACAAATAAATAAATGTAAAACCTTTCTATAGAAAATGTACGTACAAAAGCAGAGGGAGAACATTGAACAAGCCAGCGTGTCCCAGCAGCATGCAGCTTGTTCATTATCTTGTCCAGTCTTGGCTCCTGTTCCCAGAATGTCAGCTCAGTGAGGGCTGGGGAGGATGCTTTAATTAGTATGTGGTGTTTGTGGCTGGCTATGTATCTAACTTCTAGAGCAACGTCTGCCACATCATGGATATTTACTTAAGCTGTTTGAGGTGCCCACTAGAGAAGACCACTCAAATGTAGTCTGCAGCCAATTGAGAGTCTTTATTCCAGCCAACTGGGGCGACACTCTGGTATTTGGGACCCAAGTGTATCACCAAGCGTTTGGCGTAAGGTTTTTTGTTGTTGTTGTTGTTTGTTTTTTAAGTAAAACCACACCCTGGTATCTCACTTGGCAGCTGCAGGGAGAGGTTTGCACAAGAAAGCAGCTTAACAGAAGCCAAGATAAATTAGCTGGAGCATCTTGACCTCAGGTTGTTAGAGTTGGGTAATTCTTTTCCCCAGGTTTCTCAGCAAGGAGATCAAATTCCATTAAACCTAAAGCGGCTTAAGCAAGAATACAAAATGGAGGAACCCCTGTGTTGCCTTGTCCTGTCACAATGGCTGAGTAGGATGGACCTGAACATTAAACCTTGTGCTTAGTGTCAGAAGTTAAACTTTATGCCTGAGGAGTGATTCCCACTGGAGCGTCCAGAAGAGATAGGACACTTAAAGAATTAAGACAGAAAGGTTGGAGGAAGAAAAGGGGAAAGGAAATTGGAAATAACCCTTGGGAGAAATTGTAATATAAGGGAACAGATGAGTTTGGACTCTGAAACCCACATGCTAGAAGGAAGGAATTGATTTCCATGACATGTGCGCTGCATGCATGCGTGCAAACTTAAAGGAGAAAACATAACAGAGATGTCACTTCCAGCTGGGCGTGGCAGCCCACGCCTTTAATCCCAGCACTTGGGAGACAGAGGCAAGCGGATCGCTGTGGGTTTGAGGCCAGCCTGGTCTATAAAGCAAGTCCAGGATGGGTCAGAGAGAGAGGGAGAGAGAAGTCAGTTCCTAGGGTAGTGACTATAAATGGATGGTGTGCTGGCTAGTTTTCTATCAACTAGACATGAGCTAGAGTCGTTTTCAAAGAGGGACCCTCAGTTGAGAAAGTGCCCAGCAATAGCCAGTGAGTGGGCTTCTATAGAGGCATGGCTTCCTGGAGTGGGAGTTACGGGAAGGTGGAGACGTATTGTGTGCACATGACACACACACACACACACACACACACACACACACACACACACACACA
>OU015742.1:121992356-122006028 GCA_907169655.1 Acomys percivali
CTCTCTCTCTCTCTCTCTCTCTCTCTCTCTCTCTCTCTCTCTCTCTCCTCTCTCTCTCTCTCTCCTCTCTCTCTCTCTCTCTCCTCTCTCTCTCTCTCTCTCTCTCTCTCTCTCTCTCCTCTCTCTCTCTTTCTCTCTCTCCTCTCTTTCTCTCTCTCCTCTCTCTCTCTTCTCTTTTGGTTTCCCAAGACAGGGTTTCTCTGTGTAGCTTTGGTTATCCTGGAATCGCTTTGTAGACCAGGCTGGCCTCAAACTCAGAGATCTGTCTGCTTCTGCCTGCAGAATGCTAGGATTAAAGGCGAGCACCATGGAACCTGGCTTCAGTCCTAATCTCTTGAACAAGAGATGACACTGCTTCGGAATTTTCTGCCTAGACACTGCCAGACATAAGCACTGTGACTGGTTTTCCTTGGAGACCCGGTGCCTTATATTTTCTTACACTCCTTGACTACTTCGGAATTTTCTGCCTAGACACTGCCAGACATAAGCACTGTGGCTGGTTTTCCTTGGAGACACAGTGCCTTATATTTTCTTACACTCCTTGTAGCATATAGTACTTTGGTTTGGTTTGAGATGTGCTTTTAAAATCTGAAGAATGACAATGACTTGCATGACTTCCTGCTATCTCCAACAATACTTCCTTTTTCCTTTAAAAAAAAAAATTGCCTGTGACAGACAGTCCCCGACAGGCTCGCTCTGAGGGATGCAGAGCTCATTTTTGACCCAGTCCCTGCTGCTCATGCTAAACCCAAATGACCTCACTTCTTGATCTAATCTTCCGGATAGGAAGGCCCCAGGGGCTGCTGCATGGAGCACTGGCTGCACACGTCAAAGGGTCATTTGAGTGAGGCCACACGTCAGGCCTGAAGGGAGCAAAGAAAGGCTTCCTGGAAGGAAGGGCTGAGGTCAAAACAGAAGCACAGCCCCAGGGGCGAGGACCTCCACATGTGGGATGGCCACAGCATAAGGTCCTGCTAGCCACTGAAAGCTGAAGAATGCCTGGGGCGGCATGACACTTGCCCTTGTATGAGGCTGTTCCAGTGACAGGAATAAACAGGTCCCCATCTATGAGGGCCATAGGGTCACTTTTCTTTGGGGCTAATCTAGAAGTGAAATAACTGGAGAATAGACTCTCACCCTGCTTGGGCCTCCTTCCTTCTCCAGATGCTGGTGGGGAAGTTGGGATGGTTTCGTTTTTTTTTCCCATATACACATCACTATTGTCCATATTTTTTAAAAGTTTATTCACTTATTCCTACCACTTAGAACCCTTTAAAGGAGACATTTCAGTAACAAGTAAAATCCAACTCCTAGACCCTGAGAATGGGACTTGACAACCACGTGGTTGGTTCATCAGACAAAATGTCACTGGTAAGAAAAACATTAGTAACTCCAGTTGCTTCAGCTCTTTCCATTGGAGCAAAATGTTTACATCAAAACAGGCATCAGGCCGGGCGTGGTGGCGCACACCTTTACTCCCAGCACTCAGGAGGCAGAGGCAAGAGGATTGCTGTGAGTTCGAAGCCAGCCTGGTCTATAAAGCAAGTCTAGGACAGCCAAAGCTACACAGAGAGACCCTGTCTCAAAGAAAAGAAAAAGAAAGAAAGAAAGAAAGAAAGAAAGAAAGAAAGAAGGAAAGAAGGAAAGACCAAACAGGCATCAGATGGCTGTCCCAGCTCCCAGCAAGTCCTCCTTGTCATGTGACCAGGAGCCAAGGTCACAACTTGGTTTTGTTTCCTGTGAAACAGATCTAGTGGTAGGGGTGTGTGAGCCTGGGGGCTGGGTGAAGCTGGCAGTCCACAAAGACTGCGCAGAGCATGGGAGAATCAGTATGGAGGGTTCTGAGGGCAGGACCAGAGACTACCTTAATTATTTTGCTAAATTTTTCTCATAGCTACTAAATTGTTCCCATAAGGAGATCTAGCTGCCTCAGAGCTCTGGGGTTACTTCTTAGTGAGGGCCCTACGGCCAGGTTTGGGTCGGGAAGAAAGTGCGCCTTCTACAATGCTATATATCTTGGGTATCTGACTTTCACAAATAGGTTCCCCAGGGAAAGAAGACCAATGGCCACACCCAGAAAGAGGGGGATCATAAAAGCTGGCTTGTGATTAGAGAGGACAAGAGGTCCCAACATCATCTACAAGGCCATGAGTCTGGTCTGACTAAGGATCTGGGAACCTGCAGCTTCAACATCCAAGGACAACATCCCAGGATGTCCCAGCTGAGCAGAGAGCAAGTTTACCCTTCCTTGACCTGTCTGCTCTGTTGGTTGGGGCCTAGCCATGCTGTTGAATGTAGGTCTTATTTAATTAGTCCATCTACTAATTTAAATGCTAGGTTTTTTTTTTTCTGGACAGTTCTTCAAAGACACACCAGAAATAATATTCAATCAGCTATCCAAATCCCCCTTAGTCCAGTCAAGCTGACACATAAAATTAGCTATTTTCCTAAGCCAACATAGCCTCTCACAGCTAAACGCTGTGTGTGATCCTTCCTTCTTGCTCTCTATCCACTGCCCAAATGGCCACTGAATAGCCCAGAAGGAATTTGAATTTATGCTTCTTAGTCCTCTGATCTGAACTGTATGTACTCCAGGCAGCCACGGTCTGGCTGGCTGAATGGATTGGCAGGTACACTGTGCACCTCAGAACTGACCAGGCAGTTAGACTGAGGCCGTCCCTACTCCCACACTTCAGGTTTACTTGCCAGCCGTTTGCTTTGTACAAAGCCTATAGTGAGCTCAGCTGAGGCATGAGAACAGTGACACCAGGTTTCCCTCCCAGGAGCTGGCATATGGCTAGGATGCAGATGCACATGGGGACAGAGAAAGCCACTCCAGGGACACAGCTGTCACGGGGGGGGGGGGGGGGGGGGGGGGGGGGGGGGGGGACTTCCTGTAGGAAACTGGGGCCGAGCGGAGCTGTAAACACACAGGAAGGGCTTGAGAAGGTGAGGAGGAACATTCAAGAAGGGAGAGATGGGATAAGCAAGGCTCAGAGGCAGGCATTTGCAAGGCATGCTGGGGGAAGTGGAAACGTGTAACAATGGAGCAGCCTAGCCAGAGCAGTCAAGCTGTGGCACAGCCTGGAGGGAGATATTTGGGACACAAAATGAAATACAATTTAGCTTGTAAAAAGATGGAGATTGGGGCATGCCCTGTGGCTTCCCTTTGAGGACATTAGGCAAGGCGAAATAAGGGGACACAGAAGGACAAACAGGCACCTGAGGTCCCTAGAGTGGCCAGATGCCTAAGCCAGGAAGTTAAGCAGCAGCTGTCCTGGGCTGGTAGTAGGAGAGATGAGGAGGTGGTCCTGCATAGGGATAGAGTCTGACATCAGGATGAGAAAGTTCTGGATATGGATGTTGACCATGACTGCACAACAGCCTGAATGCATGTAGTACTTACGAACCGCACACTCATACACAGAGGGGGGAATGGTGATGCAGGCTGCAATCTTTGCATTTGGGAGGTTGAAACACAGGGACCAGGAGTTCAAGGCCAGCCTAGGCTACGCAGTGAGACCCTGTAGCGATAAATTTCATGTGGCACATACATGCTTGTGTTGAAAGGCTAAATGCTACGTACTAAGGAGTTTGCACAGCAAACAGCCTCAAAGCCTAATGTCTCCCAATAGCTACTGTTTCATCTGCCACAGCTCTGCAGGGCTGGGAATCTGGGTAGGGCTCAGCAGGGAAATTCTGTGGAACAATATAGTGTTGGCTTGTGTCCTGGCTAGGTTCTCTTTGCCTTGATACAAGCTAGAGTAATCAAAGAGGGGTGATTCTCAGTTGAGAAAATGCCTCTGTAAGATCTGGCTGTAGGGGCTGGAGAGATGGTTCAGAGGTTAAGAGCACTGAGTGTTCTTCCTAAGGTCCTGAGTTCAATTCCCAGCAACCACATGGTGGTTCACAACCATTTATAGTGAGATCTGGTGCCCTCTTCTAGCATGCAGGCACACAGGCTGTATAAATAATAACTAAATCTTAAAAAAAAATAAAGAATGGAACTTAAATTGCATTGAATTTTGAGGAGTTCATAATATGTGGGCTGAAAGTCAGTGCCTTAGGCCAGTATGGAAAAAAAAAAAAAAAAAGATCCAGCGGTAGTAAACATTTTCTTAATTAGTGACTGATGGGGGGAAGAACCCAGCCCATTGTGGGTGGTGCCATCCCTGGGCTGATGGTCCTGGGTTCTATAAGAAAACAGGCTGAGCAAGCCATTGGTAGCAAGCCAGTAAGAAGCAGCCCTTTGTGGCCTCTGCATCTGCTCCTGTCTCCAGGTTTCTGCCTTTTGTTGACTTCCTGTCCTCACTGCTTTTCATGACTAACTGTGAGGTGGCAGTAGAAACTAAATAAACCCTTTCCTCCCCAAGCTGCTTTGGTCATGGTGTTTCCTCACAGCAGTTGTAGCCCTGACTGAGACAGCTTGGCTTGCTGTCATTTGTATACTGGGCCAACCAAGATGGTCTACTCATGGAAACTCAGATTGTGGGGATGGATGGAAGACTAGCACCCGCCTCTGCTAACTGGTTGGATGGATCCAAGAATAAATTCCCCTAGTGAGTAATGCAGACATTGAATATCTCAGAGCCAGATGTCAATACCATGTATTAGTGCATTGCATTCAACTACTCAACACAGGCCCAAGTTCAAAGTGAAGTGAGAAGCTACCCCCATGCCGCGCCCACCCCCCCCCCCCCCCCCAAGGAGAGAGGTCAAAACACTTTGCAAAAAAAAAAAAAAAAAAAAGATATGGTGTTGGAGAGACGGCCCAGATGTTAACATCACTTGATGCTTTTTCACAGGACGTGGGTTGGGGTCCCAGCACCCACATGATGGGCCACAACTGCCTGGAACTCCAGGCCCAGGGCATCCTATTTCCTCTTCTGACCTCCATAGACACTTCAGGTATATGTGCAAATATATACACTTAAACACACTCACTAGATGAATTAGTTAATTTAAAACAAAAGTAGGCGAGATGGAGATTATTATGGGACAGAAAAGAATGTCTTGGAGCCATGTTTATGTGTGTGTGTGTGTGTTTTTTTTATTGCAAACTATGCACAAGAGTTATTGTTCTCATGTGTGTTTATCAAATTTACACTAACATGGAGACAGTGGAGTCTGAGTGCTAATGCCTTTTAATCATTCTAATGTGTGTCTTCATTAACAGCACAAAACCTTCACCCTCAGTCGTCAACAGTGACTGTCGGTGGTGGAACACTACGGCAGGGGCTAGTCCCTTCCTTAGACACCCGCTTTGTTAGCTTGCTTACTGAGCTGAAGGTAGGCTTCTAAGTTGTTGATTTATTTCAGATTTGGTTGGGATGGCCTTCATAGATAAAAAATTGCCCAGCCACAGATACAGGCAGGTGAAGAAGGCAGGGCTCAGTTGTCCACCAGGTTGAATTCCTTAAATCTACTAGTTCTTTTCCTCTAAAAACATGACTAATTAACTTTCCACCATCCCTGTCATCAGTCTTTTATTTTTGCAAATTATCTAGGGAGGTTTGGCTAACTCCACCCGCCTCATATATTTGGAAACGGAGTCTCTCTATGTAGCCTTGGCTGTTGTGGGACTCAGTCTGTAGAGCAGGCTGGCCCCAAATTCACAGAGACTTGCCTGCCTCCGCCTCTGCCTCTGCCTCTGCCTCTGCCTCTGCCTCTGCCTCTGCCTCTGCCTCTGCCTCTGCCTCTGCCTCTGCCTCCCAAGAACTACAATAAAGGGCATGCGCCACCGTGCCTAGCTTCAGTGTTTATACTTTTAACAGCTGTGTTGAAAACCCACCTGCTCTCTTCATTGGAATAGCTTCTCAGTCAGAGAATTTGTGCTTCCCAACATGTTGTCGTTGGTTTTTTTAGGTGTGCAGATATGAACTTTTCTTACTGGGCACTGATTGTTAATTGTTTACACAGTGTGGTAATATTTCTTAACGTATTTTCCAATATGCTTAATTGTACAAATAAAGCAGTTGCTTTCCTCTACTTTAAAACATTCACGGCGCTGGAGATTGAACCCAGGGTTGAGTTGTATCCTCAACCCAATGATTGCCTTCTTAGGATGAGCCCATCGCTTTTCCCCGAGGGTATCTCTGTGTGCCTGCGTGTGTGTATATATGTACATATGTGTGTATGCATGTGTCTGTATATGTGTGTGTGTGCACGCGCGCATGCCCATGTATTTGTGCACACAAGCGTGTGCAGGAATGTGCCCATGTGTGCGCGTGTGTTTATACATGTGTATGTTTGTGTGTGTATGATGTATATGTGTGTACATGCTCATATGGGTGGGTGCATGTGTGTGTGTATGTGTGTACATGCTCATGTGGGTCATGTGTGTGTGGGTGCATGCGTGTGTGTGTGTGTGTGTGTGTGTGTGTGTGTGTGTGTATGTGTATTTTCAGAATCCACACCAACTGACATCAGAGGAAAGGTCAATGAATCCACAAAGTTAATCTTTGGTTTATTTGTTTTAAACTCACTGGATCTTTTTAATGTTTTGTCCCCTGATCATATGTGAATCTTTGGAACAAAAGATTTTATTCCCTCTTTCCCCCATTTCAAAGCATTGGAAAAACCCGTGTCTGCTTTAAGTTCCTGTTTTTATCACAGAGGCAGCCCTGTGGACTATGTGGCCTCCCTTCCCCTGCCTGGGGACAAGGCCATGAATTCCTGTCCTATCTCTGTAACTGGATCCTGATTTTTTTTTCTTTTTAAATTCCAGGTCAAATGTCACTTGAATGTCTCTGAGTATTTCAATAACACATTGTTTTTACCTGGAGAGGTCAGTTACAGTTGGGAAAATGCTTTGTCTCCCTGTCTGTCCTCAGTGTCTCTTAACAAAAGCAAACTTTGTCAGCTCCAATTGCAGCACCCAGCACACAGAGACGTTCCCACTGGATGACTGATCCCACGATTGCTCCCCTTTTTTTTGAGCAGTGGGTTGTCCAGGTTCACCTCAAACTCCCTGTGTAGCTAAGAATAACCCTTGAACTTCTGATCCTTCTGCCTAAGTCCCCCAGGTTTTAGGGGTTACAGGTATATGCTCCTATAACCAGTTTAATGTGGTTCTGAGGACTAAACTCAGGGCTTTGTGCATAGTAGACAAGTACTTTACCAACTGAACTGCATCCTTAGCTGTCAATAGTAGTTTATTTGTTAGGGTTTTTTTGTTTTTTTGTTTTGTTTTTGGTTTTTCGAGACAGGGTTCTCTGTGTAGCCTTGGCTGTCCTAGACTCGCTTTGTAGACCAGGCTGGCCTCGAACTCACAGCAATCCACCTGGCTCTGCCTCCCGAGTGCTGGGATTAAAGGCATGCACCACCACGCCTGGCTTTATTTGTTAGTTTTTAATTAATTAAATTTTAATGTACTGTGTGTAGTATATGTGTGTCTGAACACTCACCAACACAGACACATATCAGGCTAGCTGTTGATATTAGCATGCTGTTCTCAATTGCTCTGCACTGCATTCTTTGAGGCAGAGTCTCTCATTGACCCTGAAGCTTGTCATTTCAGGTAGACTTGCTAGCCATCAAGCCCCTGCATCTACCAGAAGCTGTCCCTCAACACTGAGGCTACAGACTCATACAACTGTGCCTGGCTCCTGGGTAGGTTCTGGGGATCTGAATTCAGGCCTCATGTTTGAGTGCGCTGGATAATTTCATGTCAACTTGACATAAGCTAAAATCATCTAAGAGAAGGGAACCTCAATTAAGAAAATGCCTCTATAAGATCTGGCTACAGAAGCCGCGTGGATACCTTTAATCCCAGCACTTGGGAGGCAGAGGCAGGTAGATCACTGGGAGTTCGAGGCCAGCCTGGTCTACAAAGTGAGTCCAGGATAGTCAAGGCTACACAGAGAAACCCTGTCTCGGAAAAGAAAAAAGATCTGGCTACAGACAGGACTACAGGGCCTTTTCTTAATTATTGATTGGTGGGGGAGGATCCAGCCCATTGTAGGTGCTGCCATCCTTGCACTGGGTTCTATAAAAAAAATGGGCTGAGCAAGCCATGAGGAAAGTCATCTGCATCAGCTCCTGCCTCCAGATTCCTGCCCTGTTTGAATTCCTGTCCTGACTTCTTTTGATGATGAACTGTGATGTGGAAGTGCTAGCCAAATAAACTCTTTCCTCCTCAACTTGCTTTTTGGTTGTGGTGTTTCATCACAGCAATAGAAACCCTAACTAAGACACACAGCAAGCACATTAGCCACTGAGCCATCCCCCCAACCTCAATGCTGTTCCATGAACACTCTCAACAGCGTTTGAGCCTTTTTATCTTCTAGTTATTTAGTCTATGTTAAGTACTGGCCCACTGTTATCACCTCCTAGACATATTCTACTAATGCAAAACAAAGTTGAAAACAGCCCAAATGAGGGGCTGGAGAGATGGCTCAGTGGTTAAGAGCACTGTCTGCTCTTCCAAGGGACCTGGGTTCAATTCCAAGCACCCACATGGCAGCTCGCAACTGTCTGTAACTCCAGTTCCAAGGCATCTGACACCTACATACCAATGCACATAAAATAAAACTAAATTAAAAAAAAGAAAGAAAGAAACCAGCCCAAATGAATTTCTCCAAAATTTCTGTTAAGTGCATAAGATTTGTGAAGAGCTGGGTTGAGCAGTCCTTCCAGAAATAGCAGCCTTGCTGAGGTTTGTCTTGGATCAAGCACAGAAGTGGCTCCATGAGGCACGGCCCCTGCGGAGAGGCAGGCAGCTCCTTAGCAAGCTCAGCAGCTCTGAAGCCACACTCTGACATAGAGGCAATTGACATCCTGTGTGATTCACTTTGCACTGTTTCTGTGATTCACAGCTCAGCTCACCTGTTTTGCTGAGTTGGGTTTGTACTCACCACCAGTCAATTTCCAACACCAGTGTAATTAAATTGCCAATGTCAGGCAATTTAATCCAAGCCTGACACTATCTGGAGTTAACCCCAGACTTCGGAAATTGAAGGCCTCAGTCCCAGGAAGACTGCCCTCTCAGGTCACTTTCTAGCCAGCCATGGGGTCACCAGGGTATGGCGCATACAGTTCCAGCCCCCAGCCCTCAGCTGCAGTGGGATCACTTACTGAAGGGCTCTCAGGGCTCAGGGAAGCACTCTGATTTCTGTCACCTTCTATCATAGAGGATGCCAGAGCCCAACCAGAAGAGGTGTCTCATCAGCAAGGCCAGAGGAGGTCCCCAGAACTGGAACATCTTCCCCGGCACACGGATGTGTTAGGCAACTTGAAAGCACCATGAACCCCATCTTTTACAGTTTAAATGTACCCACTTGCCATCTTACTTTATCTTTAGAAATATTTTTTTCCCGTTTTTCGAGACAGGGTCTCTCTGTGTAGCCTTGGCTGTCCTGGACTCGCTTTGTAGACCAAGCTGGCCTCAAATTCACAGAGATCCACCTACCTCTGCCTCCTGAGTGCTGGGATTAAAGGTGTGTGCCACCACCCCCGGCCTTTAGAAATATTTTATGTGTTTTGTGCGTGTGTAGATGCCCATATGCATCAGGTGCCATGGCATGACATCTTTGTAGAGGTCACAAGACAACGTGAAGGGAGTTGGTGCTCTCCTTCAACCATGCACATCTTGGGAATTGAACTCAGATCATCAGTTTTGGCAGCAGATACCTTTTACCCACTGCACGAATGCTCCAGCGAGGCCCATCCACTTCTCTATTTCAGTTGCTTTAGTTAAAAATTAGATAATATTAGCTGGGTGTTGTGGCACATGCCTTTAATCCCAGCACTTGGGAGACAGAGGCAGGTGGATCTCTATGAGTTCAAGGCCAGCCTGGTGTACAAAGCAAGTCCAGCACAGCCAGGGATACACAGAGGAACCCTGTCTCAAAAACCAACAAGACTCCATAAAATTAAGTAATATTGTTCAACATCTCCATAGTGAATCCTCTTCATTGGAGTCATGTAATGATAAATGTCACATGAAGATACAAGCGGTGTGGGTGGGAGTCTGTGTCTTCTTCGTGCGATGTTAACTTGACCTACGGCTGAGGGGGTACTGGCAATAATCCATGTGATAAACATTTGTAAATCTTACTGAATCATGCAGGATCCTCAAGAAGGGATGACTCATGTGTGGGTCCATCCACTCCATGAATGTGCCCAGAATGAAATCACAAGGTTGAATGACAGCACCCTTGCCCTTGAGAGGCCATGGTTCAGTCATCAAAGGGCCAGCCAAAACTTCCATCACAGGATACAAGTATAGTTTGGGGTTGGAGAAGCTGGGGCAGGGGAAATGGCTTTAAGTTGGTTCTGAGTCATAGGGAAGGAGTCAAAGATAAACTTCCCGGAGGAAGTCAAGCCTGTTGCTAAATTTTGAAGGTCAAAGTAGAGCTCGGACCTATGTTGTATCAACAGGGTTCAGGAAGCTACCAGGGAAGAACGAAGTCAAGGGAGAGCTCTGAGGCTGGCCTGGAGGAAGAGGAAGGTCAGAGGGAGGCCTCAGTACAGTCTTCGTGTGCAGGGCAAGGAGTTTTGACTCTACCAGAGGGTAACAGGCGTTATTCAGGGGAAGCCAGGGGTGCTAGGCTCTGTTAAAGTATTAGCACAGTTTCTTCTCACAATAGGAAGAGCTAAGAGGCATGAGGCCAATCAGAGAGGTCAATGTTGCTATGGAGTGAGACAAAGAAGATGTGGTCTCCAGAGAGGAGGTGCTCCCTGGAGTCAGCCAGCCTCAGGACTAAGGACACAATCCACACAGTGATGGCCTCATTTATACACCAGTTACAAGTTCAGGGGTCTCAGGCCACCCCACTTTAGTGTAGCTGACTAATTGCAAAGATCTCCACAGACTCCCCCATGTTTCTATGATCCCTTAGAATGACTCCCAGGACACAGAAGTGCGCTGTATTGAAGGGCTAGTTTAATTTTATTTATTATTATTGCGGGGTTACAGGATGTGGGTGAGTGCTGTTATGTACACGTGGACATCAGAAAACCACTTTCTTGAACTGGTCCTCTCCTCCTCCATATTTAATGTCCTGGCTGGAGATGAGATGAAAGACGGATATTTAGGATGCTTAACCCACTGTCTTCTTAGATCTCAGGCTCTTAGAACAAAGCATGGCTCTAAGATCTCACCCTGTCTGTTACCTAGTTAGCATCTTTTGTCTGCTTGACACAAGCTAGGGTCATCTGGCAAGAGGAAAGTCAACTGAGAAAATGTCTCTATCACATTAGTCTGTAGGCAAGTCTGTGGGGCTTTTTTTTTTTTTTTTTTTTTTTAATTAATGACTGATATGGGAGGATCTAGCCACCGTGAAGATGGCCCTGGAGTGTGTAAGAAAACAAGCTGAATCCCAGCACTCAGGGAGGCAGAGGCAGGTGGATCGCTGTGAGTTTGAGGCCAACCTGGTCTACTAAGCAAGTCCAGGACAGCCAGGGCTACACAGAAAAACCCTGTCTCAGAAAGAAAGAAATGAAGGAAGGAAGGAAGGAAGGAAGGAAGGAAGGAAGGAAGAGAAAGAAAGAATGGGAAAGAAAGAAAGAAAGAAAGAAAGAAAGAAAGAAAGAAAGAAAGGCAAGCAAGTTAAACAACAGAGGTTAAGAGCACTGGCTCCTTTTCCAAAGGTCCTGAGTTCAATTCCCAGGAACCACATGATGGCTCACGACCATCTACAATGAGATCTGGTGTCCTCTTCTGGCCTGCAGGAGTTATATGCAGGTAGAACACTGTATATGTAATACATAAATAAATAAATGATTTTTAAAAAGAAAAGAAAGCTGAGCAAGCTAATAAGCAGTATTCCACTGTAGTCTCTGCATTACCTCCCACCTCCAGAATCCTGCCTTCAATGGCAGACAATGATTGGGATGTGTTACACAAGTAAACCCTCTCTACCCAAATCGATTTTGGTCACGGTCTTGTCACAGGAGCAGAAAGCAAACTGAGACAGTATCTGTAAGTAAAGGCAACCATCAGCCGTGATATCCTAGGCTCACATTGCCCTGGGACTCCTCTGCCTGACTATGAAACAGGCTGGTTCTGCCATTTACCTATCCTCACTTTATCAATCTATCCTTCAGGCGATAGCTTTGGTTTTGCCCTTGGTCCTTCTTTTTTTTTTTTTTTTTTCAGGCACAAGTTCACAGGGAAAACAAACTTTTCTTCCTCCACTCATCTGATGAGAGACAGATCAACAAGAAAAAGGCAAACAAGTTTATGAGCAGGCTCCCAGACTGCTTACCTGTGGGAGTAGGCAGGTGGCTCAACCCACATTATCCTGGTTTAAATGATAAATGTCTGTCATAGTCTACGGCATTTGAATACATTGTCCCCAGTCGGTGGTGGCTTGAGAAGGGTGGCCTTGCTAAAAGAAGTATGCCACTTGGGGCAGGCTTTGAAGTTTCTGCCGTTTCTGTCAAGTCTCAGAGAAACCCTTAAAGAGAACAGCGGCTACCAGGCTCACTCAGTACCTGTGTCACATCTCTTCTTACCCCCTTACCCTAAACCTCTCCAGCCCAGGGACTTCTCTGCCGTTTCTTGGTTTCCTTGCCTCTCTCTTGATCTCCTAGGCCCTCTCTCACCTCTGTTTCCTTCTCTTCCTCTCCCCATGTATCCTGCTCCCCCAACCCCCACCCCTGACCCATGGCCCAGTTCACTCTCCTGGTCATTTCCAGTCTACTATTTTTTCTTCTGGCTCTGGACTCTTCCAGATGCCTCTGGCTATAGTCTCCCTTGTGTCTACAGTAAAATCCTTCTCCTCAACGATACCCAAGACAGGTCACATCCTCATTTTCATTCAATTCCCAGTGTGATCTTACTGCTTTCTGCTTATGGTTTAAGATGTGAGCTCTAAGCGGCTCCAGCCACCATGCCCGGCCTGCTGCCACACTTCCTGTCTGCTGTAACGGTGATGGGCTCTCATCCCTCTGGACCCATAAGCCCAAGTTAACCCTCCCTTGTATAAGCTGTCTTGGTCATGATGTTTTGCCAGTGGAAAAGTAACTAATGCACACACCTCAATCATCCCAGCTAAGCCAAAGGAAAGGAGGTTGGGTGGCAGGAAGTAAAGAACCAGTCTGCTTCCGTCTTAGGCTTGAAAGCCATCTTAGAGTAAAAACAAAAACAAAACAATAACAAAAAACCCCCACAAATTAGGCTCATTCCCATTTATGATTAATCTGTTTCTCAAAGACTGAACTATATCCCACCTGTATCCTTAACTACAAATGGAACTGCCTGTTCCAGGAACGGAGCTTTGAGTAGCTTTTCCACTGATTCTCAGTGCCCTTGAACACCAAGTCACCCCATTCAGGGTGATTCTGGCCCTTCAGATGTCCTTTTCCAGGGGTCTTCTATGTTCTAGTAGATGGCATATGGGGCTCTGCTGACAGTTCCGAATGCGGTAAGAACCCTGCCTCGCCCAGTCCAGTTAGAACTAGCTGGTTCAATGACATGCACAAATTTCAGGGTGCAGACAGCAGGGCCCCTATGGCTGTGTCAGCCATATCCTGAGTGCTGGGGATAAAACTGGTACCATTAAATAAATAGAGTGAGATAACAGATCTGTTATGGAGAGACTTATTATAGAAGCGTGAGGAAAGAAGGGGAGAGGAGTTAGGGCCTGAGTGGGCCACGAGAGTAGAGAGACAGTGGGAGAGAGAGAGAGAGAGAGAGAGAGAGAGAGAGAGAGAGAGAGAGAGAGAG
>OU015742.1:122006038-122019446 GCA_907169655.1 Acomys percivali
AGGTGGATCCCCTTAGAGAGAGTGCAAAGGAGTTAAGAGAGATGTGTCCTTTTTATCCAGGGCCCCTGGCAGTGGTGGCAGGTGATGACGTCAGAGGTTGCTAAGCAACCTAGAAGCAGGCAGCTTATATGCCAACACAAATACTAGGCAAGTGGTCTGCCACTGCTTTACACTTCCAGTCTTATTTCTAGATGTTATGGCTGTCTGTAGGGGAAAGTACTGGATTTTATGACTCACCTGTGTCAAAGGTGGGTTCTAGTTTCTAAGGCTCTCCTAAAGGTAGAATGGGGGGGGCGGGGGTGAGAGACAGGAGGGGAAGAGAAAGTCAGGGACACTGAGAGTCTGAGGCTTTCCAAAGTTAAGTTTTCACTCTGCCAGAGGCACTACTGTGTGCTCTCCATGTTCTAGGCGAGAGGTCCACCTGGTGATTGACAAGCTCACATGCCTGGCGTTCATTCCTGACACAACGTAATAGATTCTCAGGTGCCATTATTTACTGATATAGAGAGCAATTATCACCTGGTGCCTCCTAGCACCTGGCAGATGTGACTGATTTATTAAACAAGATGTTGAGTCATTCTTTCTTGAAACTTGCCCTCTAAACAGAATAACTCAGGTCATTGGTGTTGCCTTGTGAGTGGGAGTAATGTCAGGCATGGCTGAATACAGCCTGAAAGCTGCTGTTACTTAAGGAGAGGGAGCACGGCAGACCCCTCAAACACAGCACAGTTTCTATTTCCTTGTGGCCATTCCCGAACACTCATAACCAAAGGCTCTCAGTTTTGTGACCTGGGCAGTAACAGACTTTCTTGCCGGTGCAGCCCTCTTGACATTTGGGGGTCCAGTGGCCCAGCAAAGCCAGTGGTGGTGTACATGTCTACATTAACTCAGAAGACACTGGAGGCCTGAGGCCAGCCCCCATGAAAGGAGGGGCCACAGAAAAGCCATGCGCTCTTCAGAGAATACCTATTTCCATTTGAAAGATGGGTGTCAGCTGTGGGGAGCCCAGGGAACTCAGTGGGAACAAGGCAGCTCTAGATATGGCTACACCCTGGGGGGTGATGTGCACAGGCTAGCGAGGTGTTCAGGGCATAGGTGATTTGAACGGGCAGGTGGCTCACACTCCCTAGCCCTGTATCCCAAAGAGAGTCACAATGGCCATTTGTGTATTTAGCTCTCTGGGGGCTACCAGAGAAAAGTGCCATGGTCTGATGACTTAAATGACAGACTACATTGTCCCAAGTCAAGGTGTGGGCAGGGTTACATTCCCTTGGAAATCAGTATGTGTCAGGATTCTCCTGTGTCTTCCAGTTCCTGCCGGAAGTAAGGATTGTTGTTTTTCAGTGTGTGGCTGTGTCCCTCTGACCTCTGTTCCTTTACTCCAGGCCTCTCCCTCTGTGCTGGGTCTCCTTACTTCCTATTATAAGGACATGCATTATACTGGATTAGGGGTCTGAGATGTTACAGGAAAAGCTCACCTTAATTAAGTCTGTAATGACCTCATTTACAAACAAGGTCCTATTCCAAGGTATTGAGAGGTCAAGACTTCGGCCTGTTTTTGAATGGGATACATGTGTGTACTGGGGAGAAATCTGAACTGGTTTAAGGGTGACTCTAAGTGACAAGCTGATGTGAAACCTGCCATTGTGGCCTCCCACAGTACCTCAGAGGGTGATGGGCAGCCCACATGGTGATCCTCATCCACAGCAAGGCTAGAGAGCATCCATCCAGATTTACTCTTTGGTCTTCTGGAAATCAGATATCCTGCAAAAAATATCTTTCTCTGTTAAATATCAAGAGGGGACTGAACTGCAGGTGGGAGGGAGTAAAACTGTTCCTGTTGTAGCTGGGGGCAGAAAGACACCTGTGTCACTGAGGGGACAGGTAAAGGGGGAGACCAAATGGACAGTGCCCCTGGGCCAGTTGTGTACTGGCCTCTCTGTTTCATCTAACGCCGCTATTAGGGCTGGGGTTGGGGGAGGGCTTGGCCTTGATGAGAACAGGAGATGGAAACTGGTCCAATGGGGCAAGGGAACCCCAAAGCAGCAGCTGAGGGGAGTCCTTGCTGGAGGCCGGAATGCCCAGAAATCTGCTTCCTTACCATCTCACATGCCTGCCTGGAAGCTGGAGCGAAGGTGTGATGAATCCTGGGAGGAAGCGCTGGGACAGCTCATCAGTGCTGTTATCTATGAAAAACAAGATGCCTGGCAACAGATATGAGATGGAGAAATTTATCATAGACGCATGGGAGAGCAGGGAAGGGGGAGGGGCACCCCAGAGACAGAGATAAGAGAGAGAAAGAGAGCAGAGGAGCAAGAGAGGGAGGCCAGGTGGGTTTACCCTTTTTCTACCCTGGGCAGCCGGCCCACCTAGTGGTGGGCAGGTGATGACATCATAGGTTGCTAGGCAGACTGGGGGCAGGTATGCAAACAAGTGTGCCAGCAGCACTGACCACCTCCACATGCTTCACCTCAGTTTCTGCCATCAGCCCCACACACAGCCCCCAGACTAGTGTCTCTGAGGGCATCCCATCTGTGGGGACCAGATTCTACTACACAGGAGCTGTGCCCCATCCCCTAAAAGCTCTAAGTTATGAATCTGTAGAAAATTTTCTAAAATTCTTCTGTGGTCAGTGAATTCTGTTCGTTGGCTCAGGACAGCTTTAGTAGCTGTTGAATTTCCTGAGACCCACCCTTGCTCCAAGGAGAAAGGCTCCTTCAAATTCAAATGCACACCCAAATGTCCTGTATCATCCTAGGCTCTGACTCTCAGAGTTGGCCTCTTTGTGGGAACACTGAACATGGGGCACCAGCCTCAGGAACTGCTTGGTGACAGTTGCCAGAACACTAGACAGGGTGGATCTGGGTTTTCTGGGCCCTGGGGCTTACTCTGTTTCCAAAGCCCTGTTTAAAAAAAAAAATAACACACAATTATGAGCACAAAATTGTTGGCTCCACTAGCTTCCTAGAATAGCTGCGACCAATGGGGTCAGGCGCTGACACACTGGGAGAAGCAGCGTCAGGGCCCAGTTAAAGAGCCTGAGTCGGGACCGGGAAGGCAGGAGCATGGGCTGTGGAGCTCAGAGGGCCCTCGGGGACTTGAGAGGGGAGGACACAGAAAGGCTCCTGGGAGCCTGTACAGGGAGGCAGCCAGGTGATTACAGGAGAGCGGGAGGCTCCGGAGCAGTTGAGTAAATTAGAGGTCTGCTATGAAGGGTGCCCTGAAAGACAAGGCAGGTAGTGTCCTATAAGGGAGGTGTTCTGCTTCTGCACTGAGAAGGCAGGGTCCGCCTGCAGCTGGTGGAGCTGCAAGGCCCAGATCAGGAAGGAGGACAGAATTCCACCCCGGGAGGAAGATGGTGGGGTGGTGGGGTGCATTGGAGCATCTGCGGCTGAGGTGGAGGAAGAGAGGGAGAGAGCAAGAGAGGAGAGGAGGCAGAAGAGTTCAAAGCATAGGGAAGAAGAGGCAGGTGATAGCTGCTATCTGTAACCCCAGCACTTGGGACCTGGGGACAAAGGACTGATGTGAGTTTCAGGCTGGCCAGGGCTACAGAGAAGACTCTGACTCAAAACAAAACAAAACAAACAAACAAACAAAAAACAACAGGAAGAAAAAAATAGGAGTGAGAGTGACTGAGTGCCCAGTCTCTCTCCTGAAACCTTTCCCACTCCTTCACCTGCCTCAACCAGAGACCACACACACACACACACACACACACACACACACACACACACATGCACAAGTTTGCTCCTTCTCCTATAGTGCAGTGGTGGAGGGCCCAAGTGTACGGGATTGAGGCAAGATTGGCTGTGAATAAATGTGAAAGGTGACAGTAGCTGTTCTAGTTAAAGGGAGGCAAGTGGTCTCCTCAGAGCGAACCTGGCCTGGAGGAGCAGTGGGTTTGAGCGCTAAGTGAAGAGCCTTTGCGGTTCTGGCCTGAGAGCTCTGGAGCTAAGACCCAACCCCCCATTGCACTGTTAGGAAGACTGAGGCCAGAAGCTGGGACAGAAGCCCCAGCTAGCCACCATTCTGACTGTCTTCTCCTAGCATAATAACTAACCCCCACCCCAAACCAAGGGGGAGAGGAGAGCAGAGGCCTGAGGAGGGGGTGTTCAGTGTGAGGGTCTGCAAAAGAGAGGTCCCATTCACAGGGTCACATCTGGGCTGCTATGGGCATGTTCAGACATTTTCCTCCTTAGCTCAGAAAATCTGGCCGCCCACCCTTTCCAGGCCTCCAGTGATCTGTGGCTGTCACCTTCATTTTCTGCCTGACCCAAACCTAAAAGTAAGCCTGGGGTGAAATAGTGTAGGTTTGGGGGCTCTGCCCACCTGCTTCAGTGGGTGCTGGGCCTGTACATTGGGGTGTATTTATAAGTTGTATTGTTTTTATGACTGTGGAAGTAGCCTGGGCTCCTGGGAAACCAAAAGGGGGAGGAAGACAGAAATCCCTGAAGATCACATAGGGAAGAAACCAGGGTAAGTCGGGTACAGTGGCGCATGCCTTTAACCCCAGCACTCGGGAGGCAGAGGCAGGTGGATCGCTGTGAGTTCGAGGCCAGCCTGGTCTACAAAGTGAGTCCAGGACAGCCAAGGCTACACAGAAAAATCCTATCTCAGGCAAAGAAAAGAAAGAAAGAAAGAAAGAAAGAAAGAAAGAAAGAAAGAAAGAAAGAAAGAAAAGAAAAAAGAAATGTGTGAATGTGACTTCAGGGCCAGGCCTGATGTGAGTTTGAGGCCAATCTGGTCTATATTGCAGTTCCAGATCAGTCAGGGCTATATAGTAAAACCTCATCTCAAAAAAAAAAAAAAAAGGAACTCCAAAATTGTCATAGTCGGGGTTACCTACTGCTTTGTATATTTGACTTCCTTAAAAAGAAAACTGATAATATTAGTAATTAAATTTTTCCACATCAATAAGTATTATCCAAAAACAAAGTTACTTTTTTGTTGTTGTTGTTATTTTTGTTTGTTTGTTTGCTTTTTGTTTTTTTGGGACAGGATTTCTGTGTGTAGCCTTGGCTGTCCTGGACTCACTTTGTAGGCCAGGCTGGCCTCGAACTCATAGCGATCCTCCTGCCTCTGCTTCCCAAGTGCTGGTATTAAAAGCATGCATCACCATGCCTGGCTTCTTTTTTACATTTAATTTAAATGTTTAGAGGTTAAGAAATCCATGCTACCTGACTCGCACTATTGCCAAGTAATCTGTGGAAGAAAAACCTCCATGTCCTCAACCCCCTTCCCCTCCCCCAACTCTAAGCTAACCCTGTTTCCCTGTAACTTGAGCCAAACAAGAGATTTGGAAGCACCAGAGGCTCATGGGAAGAGAGCCTTCAGAAGATAGGCCTACTTAGGACAGAGAGGGAAAGTATGGCTGAGCCCTTTGAGGAGCAGGTACTCTGAGGAATTCCATGCCTGTTGCCCCATTAGCCCACGTGGCAGCCTGTCACAGGGGGCACTGTGGCTGAGGCAGCCTGCTCTTCCCAGTGTTAGTCACTTCCTCAGAGAGAGGACCTCAGACATAGCTGGACACATGGTTCCTGGAAGAGACACAGCATTCCTCAGAATGCCTTGATGCCAGTGGGACCACATGGCCAACCATGTCATCTCTAACTTCCAGCCTATCCCTTCAAAGAGAGCTGGAAAGCTCCACTACGCACCCTCACTCCTTCCTGCTAGCTGGATCTAGGATGTGGTTGCTGGACATTGGCAGCTACCTGAGACCACGAGATGGCAGCTTCCTGCTGATCTTGGCAGAAGGGCAAGTTTAGAGAGTCCTGAATCCCAGGGGGTTGTGCAAACACAGCACCAGCTCTGGTCTCTTTACCTCTAGGCTTTTACAGGTGAGAGACAAAAACAAAAAAACAAACAACAACAACAACAACAACAACAAAAAACTGGGTCAGCAGGTAAAGGCACCAGCCACCAAATCTGGGGCCCTGAGGTTGATTTCGGAGAGCCACTTGGTAGAAGGAGAGAAGCAAGTGTTGCATGCCACAAGTTGTCCTCTGACACCTATACCCATGTGCTGTGGTGCGCGTGCGCGCGCACACACACACACACACACACACACACACACACACACACACACACACACACACACCCCCTACAGTGAGCACTTAAAGCCCTGGGCTCTTTCCACAGATCATCCCCTGCTATTAGGGAAGGCTGCTAATATTTATAGATTGTCTCCTGCTTGCCAGACATGTACACATACTTTAATTAAACTTAATGTAATGTAGCTGCATTTAATTTTCCTCCAAACCCCCGAAGCGTTAGTAGTGTTATCCTCACTCTGGATGAAGAAGCCAAGGCTCCCAGGGGGCTGAGGAGCAAGCACACACAGTGAATGCCAGGCTGGTGGCCCTATGTCTGCTCTTCCCACCTCTTCCCTACATGGTCCTGACTCCTGACCCATCAGCTTCACTTTTGAGGACAAGGGTCTCACCTGAGAGAGCCAGGTCACAAAGGTGCGTTGTTTGTTGTATTTCTCACCAGCTTCCCTCTTGAGAGGAACCCCAGAACTTGAGCCACCTCTCAGGGCCTTGAAGGAAAACTTGAATCAGGCTTTAATATCAGTGAATTCTTTTCTTTCTCAAGGAAAAAAAAAACCATCGTCAGCTATAATAAATCTGCTCATTAGCCTTATTGCAGTGATTACCGCTCCCGCCACTGTAATTGGCTTCTCCAAACTTTTAGGAGGAACTGTATCTTCAAAGGTCTGTGCTTAGACACGGCCTTACTTGGAGCTGAACTTGGCTTCGGTGGCCAAATTAGGAGCCTGGGTCCTGGGAGAGCTGGGGGGTGAGGGATGAAGACCCGCAGCTCAGCAGCCTGTGGTTACTACAGCAGCCTTGTCCATAACATCCGTCTGGGCTGCGCACCATCTATACCGTACACAAGGCTGTCTTCCTGGGACAGGCCTCTGCTTGTCAAACAGAGAAGGTTCCTGACGGACTCTGTGCTTTGCCGGGCCCATCCCAGGATGACCAGCGCTCTGCAGGTGCTCAAGCTGGTTATGGGATGCAAAGGAGGAGGAGGTGGGACAAAGAATCAGAAGATCTATGTTAGGGTGCTTGCTCGCCAATGACCTTGGGCAAAGGCATCTCCTTTTGTCAAAGGGACAAAAAGTCCCTTAATGGTAGCTGCCGCTAAATGATGACATGCTGTGAAAGGGAGTCTCTGGTATGAGGCTGGAGCCTCAATTTCCCTCTCTCCCATGGGAAGCTTGACAGGCTGGTGCTCTTGTGTTGTGGGCACAAACTCATGTCAACCTTGCCATAGACTGTTAGTGACATGCCTCTGTGAGCGGCATGTGGCTCAGCTACACTAGCTCATGAGTGACAGAGGAGGAGGTACCCTCCTTGACTGCTGTGGGTTGGAACCTTGACATTCTAGGTGACTCTGGGCCCAGCTCCCCACAGTTCAAATGTGGGTGATAACTGTGAGCCATCGAAAGTGCAGACAGGCTCCTAGCCCAGTGACCTGTTCATATCAGCATGGAGCACCTTGCAAGATTCAGAGAAACCATAGCCTAGAGGGAAAGTAGCCAGTTGGTGGCTTGACTGTGTAATGTGTTCTGAACCCCAGTGAATACTGTAAAGGGGAAAAAATGACCGCTGTCCCATGCAGGAGAGACCTTAAGTGGTTGTTTACCCGGCACCCTCTGCTTGGGGCCTCTTGCCTGGGCCCCTTCTGGACCTTCCAATCTCAAGCTCTCAGGACCTGCCTACTGCATCCCAGTCACCACAGGAGGGATATTTGTGCCTCGCTTCCTGGCATTGGAACAAGACAAGGCTGGTTTTGACCATGGTGTTTTGCAGACTGAGCATGAAGGGGTGCCCCAAGCCAATATCTAGGAAGATTCCCTTCTGTGTAGCCAAGACTCAGGACGGCTGCTGAGATGGGGAGAATGAGAGCCACAAACTTTACTTTTTGCCTCAGTGTCAGTGCCATAGACGTCATATATTCTCTGTCTGTCTGTCTCTGTCTCTGTCTCTGTCTCTGTCTCTGTCTCTGTCTCTCTCTCTCTCTCTCTCTCTCTCTCTCTCTCTCTCTCTCTCTCTCTCTCTCGTAGACAGGATAATGATGCTCTCCTAACAAGATTGTGGTCCACAGGAGGCTGTGTATACAGAGGGTTGCACAGTGCCTTGAATGCAGCAGCTACTCATACATGGGGCAAAAGCAACAGCTCTAATAATCAATAGACCTTGGTGACCACCTAGTCAAAGCCACTGTTTGACAGGCCTGAGGTCCATGAACCAAAATCCAGAGACAAGGCAAGGGCTAGACTCAGTTTCACACCCCCCCCCTCAGTTTTCTCACACGGGGTCACTCCTGCTTGCCTTTGTCCTTTGCTCCTCCTCCTTTTCTAGCTTCTTCCATGTCCCTGTGCCCAAGCTCAGAGTTCAGTCCCTACCCATTCTGTGCCCTGCACCATCCTAAATAATATTTAAGCTCCATGGCCCCTGACTCATAGTGACTGCCAAGCCCTATGTCCACTCTCCCCAGCCCCAGTGGTAGGGTCCGCTCATCTGGCACAGGGACATTTCCTGAAACCCTTTGAGATTGAGGACGTCACTTCTCCTTCAGGACCATGCCTCTCCCTCATGTTCCTGCAAGGGATATGGCTTCTCCTGAGCCTGGATGTGGGGGTCATTGCTACCCCTGTCTCTTGTGCACCACAGCCAACTGTTAGCTCCTCCCCTTAATCTTGTCTTTTTGATTTGAGGGGATCTTTCTGCCCCTCTTTGCCTTGCCTGCAGCTCTCCTTCTCTAGCCTCTTGCCTCTCCGTTCTTCCTCCCCATAGCTGCCCAGTCCACATCAGAAGCCACCAACTCTGAGGGCAGTGGCACACGACTGTAGTCTCAGCCCCGGGAGGCTGAAACATAAAGCCTAAATGTTCTCAGCTAATGTGAGCCACACAACAAAAGAATGAAGCTCAACGAAACAAAACAGAACAGAGGTCCACTAACATCCACCCTGGCTTGAGCGCCCCGCTCCCCCAGTTCTGCAGACTGACAGAGCTCACCTTTGAGGAGAGGGCTCTATCCCGAGGACTTTGCTCTGGGTGCCTCCTACCCTGCTATGCCTTGAGTCTGGGACTCCCTCAGGTGGAGCCCTCTGCCTGCCTGGCCTCACCTGCTCAGCTGTCATCTGGGTCTGGGGAGCATGTCTTTCTGGGGACCTGCTCAAGCCGGAGTCTTCCCTTGGGGTCTCTCTGTTACCAAGGCAGCACTTTTGTGGCTTTCACTACATGGCCCACTGTGATTTGTTCTCTTCCTGGCTCCACCCAGCACACCTCTGTCGAGTGCTCAGTCTCCCTATAGCCATCTGGCCATGTTTTTGCATAAAAAAATAATTTGTTTAATCCCAGCACTTGGGAGGCATAGGCAGGTGGATAGCTGTGAGTTCAAGGCCAGCCTGGTCTACAAAGTGAGTCCAGGACAGCCAAGGCTACATGGAGAAACCTTGTCTTGAAAACAAAACAAAACAAAAAACAAACAAAAAATAATAATTTATTCTTATTTTATGTACATTGGTGTTTTGTCTGCATATATGTCTGTGTAGAGTTGTCAGATCCCCTGAAATAGGAGTTACAGACAGTTGTGGGCTGCCATGTGGGTGCTGGGAATTGAACCCAGGTCCTCTGGAAGAGCAGCCAGTGCTCTTACTTAACCCCTGACCCATCTCTCCACCTTGCTTTCACATTTTTAATTTTCTTTGCTTTCTGTCTCACATAGCTCTTGCCAGCCTCAAACTCACTATGTAGCTGAGAACTACCTTGAATGACTGACCATCCTTCTGTTTTGACCTCCTGAGTACTGGGATTATAGGCATGGGCTATAATTTTGAAGTCAACAAGTATGTTACAGAGAATTAGGAAATTATTAGAGATGATTAATTATGTGTGTGTGTGAAATGTACATGTGTGTGCAGACACATGTGCCTATCCACACATGTACCTAGGCCAGAGGAAGGGCAGCCATGTCTGCCTCTATTGCTGTCCCATGATTTCTTTTGAGTCAGGGTCTCACACTGAAACTTGAGCTAGGTGGCAGCTGCCGGCAGCTCCCAGTGTCTCTCCTGGCCCCACCATCTAAGGGCTGCGGTTGTAGGTGCACATGTGACCACATCTGAAGTTCTGCCAGAGCCCTGGGATCTGAACTCAGATCCCCACACTTGCTCAAAAAGCACTTTTGCCCACTGAGCCATTTTTCCAGGCCCACTTATGAGAGATTATTTAAATACTAAACTCTCTTATAGCTCATTCATAATTAATTATGGATAATGTTTTATTGTGTTTCCTCCTTTCTTTTCTCTCAGTATTTTCCTGTGGGTGTTTTTTTTTTTTCTAGATTTGTATCATATTGCATATATAATCTGTGCCCTTCCTTCACTCACCTGTTTTAAATTCTATTGATTTTTGTTACACTGTGTGTGTCTGTGTCTGTGTCTATGTCTCTTTCTCTCTCTGTCTCTCTCTCTGTCTCTATCTGTGTGTGTATGTATATATGTGTATGAATATGTGTATGTGTCTATGTCTCTCTCTGTGTATGTGTAGGCATGTGTATGAGTATGGGTGTCTCTCTCTCTTTCTGTGTGTGTATGTATGTATGTATATGAACATGTGTATGTGTCTATGTGTGTGTGTATGAGTCTATGTGTGTGTGTATGTGTGTGTGTGTATGTGTGTGTGTGTATGTGTGTGTGTGCATACGTGTGTAAATGTGGCAGTTAGAGGACAACTTGCAGGAGTGGGTTCTTTCTTTCTTCCATGTGGGCCGTGAAGGAGTGAGGTCTACACAGAGATGGGAAGCCTTCACAGAAGAACCCAAGTCAGGTTATGGTTAATGTGGGGATGAGGTAACATTTTAGGTAGAACCATAGCTTCATTGAAGAAAACTGATTTTCTTTGCCAGCAGGTATCTATTGCAAATAGCATCTTGGTTAGGGGAGGGACCCTGTGTCTACTTCTCCCTCTCAGTGCTGGGACCCCATCTGCCTTGAACCTGTGCAGGTTTGTGTGTGCTATCACATTCTCTGTGAGTTCATACGTCCATCAGCCCTGTTGGTCTGGGGGACACTGTGTCCTTAGAGTCATCTGCTAGCTCCAGCTCTTACAATCTTTCCATCTCAGTATAGATTCCTGAACCTTGGTGAGAAGGGTTTGGGGAAGACATTCCGTTTATGGCTGAGTCTCTCACTCTCTGTTCATTGTCTAATTATGGGTCTCTGCGTTAATTTCCATCTGCTGCAATGGACGGGTGGTGGTGGCGCACTCCTTTAATTCCAGCACTCGGGAGGCAGAGGCAGGTGGATCTCTGTGAGTTCAAGGCCAGCCTGGTCTACAAAGCAAGTCCAGGACAGCCAAGACTACACAGAGAAGCCCTGTCTCAAAAACAAAACAAAACAAAAACCAAAAATAAAACAGAGAGAGAGAGAGAGAGAGAGAGAGAGAGAGAGAGAGAGAGAGAGAAAGAGAGAGAGAGAGAAAGAGAGAAAGAGAATATACAATATTTGTCTTTTTGTAGTCTGGATAACCTCACTCAGGATAAAATTTTCTAACTCCTCCATTTACGTGCAAATTTCATGTTTTTTTTTCTTAACAGCTGAATAATATCCTACTGTGTAATGTACACATTTTTCACTATCACTCATCAGTTTGTGGATGTCTAGGTTATTTCCAATGTTGGGTTGTAAATAGAGCAGCAATGAGCATAGGTGAGCAAATGTCTCTGTGGTAGAATGCACAGCTCTTTGGGTATGTGCTGGATCTTAAGAGAGATCGATGATCAGGTTCCTGAGAATCAGCCAAAGTGATTTTCATAGTGACAGCCATTAATCTTGGAGCAGACAGGCCAAGTGCTTTCTCTACCTGGAAGGGTACGACTGTACAGGTATTTAGCAGAATTCACCAAAGTAGGGCAGGTGCGTCCTCTTGGACCCAGCCCCATCTGATGCTCCTACTGGAGAGCAAGTGCTGTGGGTGTGATTTGCCCACAGGGAGGAAGCTCCTCTCATTCCAGTATCACTGACTACGCCTCTCCCTGGCACCGAAAGAGGAAAGGATGATGGCTTCATCACCCACAGGCCTGGCCTGGGAACTTCAAGCTTTCTTTACTTACATACATACCATCATCTGCATCAAAGAAGAAGATTTTTTTTTTTAGAGCAATCTCTTTTGGCAGAGGGGAGAGAGAGAAAGAGAGAGAGAGAGAGAGAGAGAGAGAGAGAGAGAGAGAGAGAGAGAGAGAGAGAGAGAGACACTCTGGGAGCTAGGCTGAGGCAGCTGACTGGTTGCAGGGCAGCCTAGACTGCATGAGACACCTCCTCCTCCCACTCCAACAAACAAACAAAAAAGACAGAATCCGAAACTCTCCTTCTTCCCCAGGACACTTGTGAGCATATAGCCCAACGTTCCTGACTTTTACCTCTGAGTGTCTTTATTATTTTGCATTACATTTTATTATTTATCTGTGTGTGTGTGTGTGTGTGTGTGTGTGTGTGTGTGTGTGTGTGTGTGTATACACATGTGCCACAGTGCACTTGTGGAGGTCAGAAAACAACTTTCAGGAATTGGTCCTCTCCGCCTTGAGCCCATGGGCACCGTACCAACTCCAGCCTCCTTTTTAAGTGTAATGCCAGGTTCCTACTTTCATGCTTTTCTACTCAGAGGGGAAAGTGCTTCTGACCATTTCATTTTGTATCTCTAAAATCCCTCGGCTACTCTGCAAGTTGGCTTTTATGGTTCTGGGGTATTTAATCTGTGCAGGCATCATCCATGTCTGACTATTCTAACAGGGCATCCCGTATTTCACTTTGAGGGACGTTGCCTCCTTATAGTATGTGAGGGTTTGTGCATCGGCAGTAGGTTCACCTCATGCTCAGATGAAGAAAGTTAGCCCAGGAGCCATAGCCTAGCAGGCCTCCAGCCATTATGTCAGAACAATGCTGGATTACAGAGCCAGGATTAGTGGGCGCCAAGTGCAATTCTTCCCAATCATTTTGTCCCCAAGGAATGAGAAGAGAGGATCATTGCAGGGAAGTGTGCACACTGGCATCTCAGTTCACTTTACCTGAACAGCCCACATGTGTCAACAAGCAAGTTTATATGAAGGAGATCCTGGAGTGGAATCAGTCCCTGGATCACGGTGGGAGCCACTGTGCTCCTGTTCTGACAGGTGTCACGGTCACCCTGGCCCCAGAGACAGTCCTGGTAAGTACTTTCCAGGGAAACAAGATGGAAAGAGCATAGAGGCAGAAGCAACAAATTAAATCCCGCATAATTCACATAATAGAATCAGAGATAACAAAATTTAAAATTGTTATGTTAAAAGACAGAACACACCCTTTTTCTTTCTTTCTTTCTTTCTTTCTTTCTTTCTTTCTTTCTTTCTTTCTTTCTTT
>OU015742.1:122019456-122074328 GCA_907169655.1 Acomys percivali
TTTCTTTCTTTCTTTCTTTCTTTCTTTCTTTCTTTCTTTCTTTCTTTTTCCAGACAAGGCTTCTCTGGGTAACTCTGGCTATCCTGGGGCTTGCTCTGTAGACCAGGCTGGCCTCAAACTCAGAGATCCACCTACCTCTGCCTCCTGAGTGCTGAGTGAACCACAGAACATCAAGTTTAAAGTATACTCCAGAAACAGAAAATTAAGAAAAACTGATTTAAAAAATAATAATAGAACAAAGCTTTTTTTGCTTTCTTTGAACATGATCTCGTCTTGAGTCCAGGCTAGCCTCAAACTCAAGGGCTTATTCAGACTTCTGAGTGCTGGGATCACAGATGTGTGCCATCACACCCAGCTGAGCTTGCTTATAAAATAAAAATAATAACTGAACATTGAATTTAATTGATGGGCTTAATAGCTGATTAGATACAGACAAAGAGAAAATCAGTGAACTGGAAGATAGGCCAGAAGAAATTATTCAAATGACAGTGTAGGAAGTCCAAAATAAAGCATAAAAAAGCAGCTCAGAGGGATCAGAGAGAAAAAAGAGAGTAAATAGTCTAAACACACCTAACTGACACTGAAAAAAGGAGCAAAAAAAGTAGAGATCAATCGTGCTGTGGTAAAGACAATGTGTATGAGAACTTTCCAGAACAGATCAAAGATGCTCATGTCAACTGAAGAAACCTAGTAAATGCCACCGACTGGAAATACCGAAAGTTTTGTTGAGCCTTCATCACCAACAGGGAAGTCCAGTGATGTGTCCAAGGAACTACTGTAACTTGACCAAGCCCAGGACATGTTCTCCTGGTAGGGGGATGAGCCAAGCAAGAGTGTGTGCAACAGCCAGCTCTGTGAAGACCCCTCCTGCCTGGTCTGGTCAAGGCATTGAATGTGAAGGTCCGAATGACACTGGAGGCATCAGTGTCGTTGAGCCTTTGTTTTGTCATTTATAGCACAAAAAGGATGAAGGAAAAAAAAATTCCATTCCCTCCCAACTCTGGGCTTTTTAAGATTTCCCTTTTAAGAACTCTCGTAGAAATCTGTTGTTTTCCCCTCCCAGCTGCATTATCCTAGTCTGTCTGGGAATTTAGCCTCCATGTCCACCTTTGAGTCTGATGGAAAACATCAAGTTTGCCATCGCTGGAACGCTTGTCTAGAGTCTTTGAGAAGCATTAACAGCACTGTAAATTGTTTACATGTCAAAGTTTAGGCTTTGTATAGGCCAACATTTCACTGAAGGTGGAAGAACCAAGGTCAGAGAAGATGAGAAACACAGATGATGTCTGCAGTCCAGCCAGGCCTAGCGAGGGGCCTCCTGGCTGTAGGCCGGGCCTTCATCCGCCACCCAGAGGCTCACTTCCTGGAGATGGAGGAAACAGGTTGTTTCGTTCTCAAGGGGAAGAAGGCATTTCAACAACTGTTTGTTACTGTGGACCAAGTTATGTAAAACGCAAGAGTCCCCGAAGCATCTCAGCGGCAACATAGAACTAGAGATAGAGACACCCCAACAGATCAAAACAGACCCAGTTACATAACCGCGACAGCAAGCGGTGAATCACTGCCCTGTAATGGGAAAATCAGATTGGTCACTAGGAAAAGTAAAAGGATCTATGGTGAGTCACGGGCCCACCCTCCGGTGGAGCCTCCGAAGGGCAGACACCTGCCGGTTGATTCAGAGTCTGCCCTTTGTCTTCCTCTCTTCCACATCGAAGTTTTGATGTTTCACAATGGAGCTTCGCAAGGGATGTAAATTTCCAAAAAGGGCTGGGCCTGAGCAAAGCCCCACACCAACTCTGCCTATTTGCCAGTGCCATAGCAGCTACTATCAACAGGCCTCCTGCCTTTCCAAAGATGCCTACCTGGGCTCTTCAGAATTGTCCTGATAGGTCCTTATCACTCCTCAATGCAATAAGTGTCATTCCCCCTCCCCCCATGGAGAATAAAGGCCCCAAAGGCTCCAACGCTGAGCAGAACATCACAGTTGGGAGGGAACGGTAGTGACAGGATCCCCTAAGCAAAGCCACTCCACTCGAGGGCCAGCCTTCTTAACTCGGCTGCGAGGCCTCCTTTCAGACTTTTGGCTGGCGCTGTGAACAGCTGTGGTTGTCCCTGGGAAGAACAAGTCCACGGAGAAGGTTGGACCACCCTCGTAGCTCAGATGCTGCTGAAGCTACTGGAAGGATGGATGAGACGGGGACCAAATATTGCTTTTGGAGGTCACCCTGACCTTTTAAAAAAATTAATGGCGAGCAAGGCTGGAATCTCTCTGCTACTCTTATTTTCAACAGCTTTCTGAGACTCTATGCACAGTCCTGGAAGACAGTCTTGTATTCAACACCATTGCTGAGCACTTTGGAGAGATCGCCGACGGTTCTTTTCTCCGGCCTGTGGTGTATGGTAGAAACTCATCTTACATTTTCCGGAGACAGTTGTTCAACCTGGTGGGAGAAACACCACTCCGCTGGCCTAAAGGGTGGTTCTGTTTGTGTAGATATAGCCCTCCTGTGACTCACCATCTCAGCTGCAACTCTTTTTAGGATTCAAATATCAAAATTTGTCAACAGAGCATGCTTTTGTCCTAATTGCCATTGAATCTTTGGAGACTCAGGTCCTTTGTGCCCAGTTGTGGCACTAGCCCCATTTCCTTCCTTCCTGGTTTCACATAGCAACTTTGAAGGCTGTAGCCAAGTGTGGATGGGACAATCTCACTTGGTCCAGTGCTGTTGTCATCAGTTCAAGCAGTAGCCCCCAGGCCTGGCAGTGACTCGTTAGGGTACAGGAAAGAGTGGGGGCCTCTACCTGCACCTGCTCAGCATGTCTGCACCTCTACCCCGTGCCTCCTCTCTCTGCTGTGTGGGAGACCAAGAACACCTACTACAAATCATTGAGCTTGCCAGGCTCCAGACTTTCACATCCCTAGCACCTATCAGGTCAAAGGGGATGCAGACAGCCCCAAGGAGAGGCAGTTCAATAGCAGCAGCCATTTTGGGCCAAGTAGCCCTGGAACTGAAGTTGTAGGTGGTTGTGAGTAGCTATGTGGGCACCAGGGATGGAACCCAGGTCCTCTGCAAGAGCAGCAAGAGCTCTTGACTGCTGATCCACCACTCTAGTCCCCACTGTACACCTTCAGATAGCCAAATTCAAATGTGTGCTGGAAGGAGTTAAGGGAGAGGTTAATGCTGGAGGAGCTAGTGACTTAGGGAGGAGAACCAGGGGATCTAACCTGTGAGATGTTTTGTTTGGTTGTTTGGTTGGTTGGTTGGAGTTTGTTGTTGTTGTTTTGTTTTTATTTATTTTGGTTTTGTTTTTCTTTATGTTTGTTTGTTCGTTTGTTTTTCACTTTTTCAAGACAGGGTTTCTCTGTGTAGGTTCTCCTGCACTCGCTTTGTAGACCAGGCTGGCCTTGAATTTACAGAGACCCTCCTATCTCTTCCTCTAAGTGCTGTGAATAAAGGCATGCTCCACCATGCCCTGCTCCTGGTTTTGGTTTTTTAACACAGGGTTTCTTTGGGTTGTCCTGGATGTCCTGGAACTCACTCTGTAGACCAGGCTGGCCTCCAATTCACAGAGCTCTGCCTGCCTCTTATTCCCAAATGCTGGGATTAAAGATGTATACCAATATCGCCCAGTCAGTGAGCTGTTTTTTTAATGAAAATTTACTGAGCTGTCCGCTTCTGACACATGCTCCCTGATGACCTGTCATAACAAAGATTCTTTGCTGAGCCAAACTTTAGCCAAGGTCTGAGCCTTCTCCTAGGCCCACCTGTGTGCTTCTTTGTAAAACCCAGTATTAGAAAGGAACACTGAGGAGGTGCATGGCTAGCACTCCCTACCCTTGGCCTCCAAGCATCCTTGATAACAGATGGGGTCCTCATTTGGATGTTTGGCCACCCAGACCCACCTGTGATGAGAATCTGGTTAGATTGGCTTAATCGGGACCCCTCTATGTCTGACACATTTCTTTGTGTGACTCTCATCCAGGTCTGTGGCTTTACATGCTCACATGCCTCAGCTATTGTCCAAACTAAGCTCCAACCCCCACCCCCTGCCCCCGCCAGCCCACCAGAGAACCCTCTTCAGCAGCTCCTCTGCTATGTAGCCCAGACTGTCTTTGAACTTGTAATCCTCCTGTCTCAGATTCCCTAATGCTGAGGTTACAGGCATGCACCATCGTGCTGGATTTATAGTATTTGTTTAAAAAAATATTTTTCAAAAGAAAAAGAGTCAAGGTCTCTCTCTCTTTACTTCTGAGGTTCCTCCCACTGTTTAGAAATTTACCAGCTGTCCTCATCTCTGCTGGTGATGCAGTCATTTTGCAGTGCAAGAGATATTTTTGGGGACAGCTGTTGTCAAAATCATGGATGTCTGTTACTCTTCCGCCTCCAAGGCCAGGGAGGCCAGTGGAGGGGGCAATGTGCTCTTCCTGTTGAAGATGCATCCTGTTGGAAACTTGGCTATTACAACCCCTCAACCGAAGCAAACAAACAAACAAGTTGTACCTCACCTGCATCCTGCTTCACGAGGGCCTGTGCGCAAAAACACACACACACACACACACACACATGCATACAGACAATGTGCGTATTCTGCTTCAGGTCCCCTACTTGTGATGTCATTGCTTACCTGCACGTGGTCTCTCTCTCTGTCTCTCTCTCTCTCTCTCTCTCCCCCCTTATCCTCCCTCCCTTTCTTACTCCCTCCACCCTCTCTCTCTACTTTCCTCCCTCTCCCCTCTCTTCCTGTCTCTGTCTCTCTCTGGAGTACCCCTTCCCCCTTTTCTTTTCCCCCCATGCTCACTTAATAAACTCCTCTACAATATAATATCTGAGCCTAATATCTATCATTATCTTAATCTTTAGGCATAACAGACATGCATAAATACATACACATGCACACACAGGTATACACACGTGCATACACACATTTAAACACAGCATGCACATGCATATATACATGCACGCACACACATGCAAACACAAGCACACACACACACTACTGTTTTTCTGATTGTCTGTATTATCGCTTTTCATATGTTATATTTTATCATAAATTATCATATTATATTTCATATTTTATCATAAAATACCTGAGATAATTAACTTATAACGAGAAAAAGTTTCTTTTGGCCTACGATCACTTGGCCTTGACTGCTTTGGGGATTTGAGGTCTCAAACTCATGTTTTTATAGTTAGAAAGTATGGGGTTTTATTTTTCTTGTATCTATGTGTGCGTTGTGTGTACGCGAGTGCACATGTGTGGAGGCCGGGGATGGATTTTAAGGGTCTTTCTTGATTACTTTTCAAGCTTCCGTAAGACCTTGACTCTTGAGGCAGGATCTCATGTCCGTCAGACTGACCTCAAACTTGCTTACAGCAGATCGCCTGGATCCTCCTCTCCACCTCCTGGGAGCTGGGTTTCCTTCTGAGTACCACCATATCTGCTTTTCTGTGCTTCTTGGGCTCGAAGCCAGGGCTTTGTGCATGATAAGCAAGGACCCTACCAGCGGCTGCTTCTGAAGCCTTTGGCTGCCATTTAATTGAAAATACTCTGCATGCCAAAGTGCCACACTTAAGGGTTAAGTTTTCCCTGCTCCAGCAGATGTTTAGAATTGCAAATCTTTGAAATCACTGTCATCTTTGCTAGTGTGGAGTGTCACCACAGCATGGGTTTAATTTGCATTTCTCCCATGACTAATGGTGTTGAACATCTATTATGCGTGTGAAGCCACTTGTCTGTGAATTTATGTTCAAATATTTTGCCTATTTTAAGAGTCTCATGTTCTGCTGACTGAGCTAGCAGGGTTATTGCGCCTCTCTTAAATTTGGTTGCCTGCCTTATGCTACTAAAATGTAAAATTCTTTATATATTTGGAGTATATTTGCTTATGTTTTCTACCAGTTTCTGTTCTGTCTTTGCACCTTTCTAATTGTGTCTCTTGAAGCAAAAAAGGGCTTTATTCTGATGAAGTTGAATTTCCCTGGTTTTTGTTTGTTTGTTATATATCTAAGAAGTCTCAATATGAGTTCACAAAGATTTTGTTGTTGCTTGCTGTGTGTGTGTGTGTGTGTGTGTGTGTGTGTGTGTGTGTTGTTATTTTTTGAGACAGGTTCTTAGTTAGGTAGCCCTGTCTGGCCTGGACCCTACTGTACATGTCAAGCTAACCTTCACTGCCTAAGTTCAATTCCCAGGAAAGAACTGGCTCTTGAGAATTGACTTCTGACCTCTGTAGGTGCATTTTTTTTTTTTTTTTCTAGACAGGGTTTGTAGCCTTGGCTGTCCTGGACTCGCTTTGTAGACCTGGCTGCCCTCGAACTCACAGCGATCCGCCTGCCTCTGCCTCCTGAGTGCTGGGATTAAAGGCATGCGCCACCACCTCCCAGCTTTTTTTTTTTAAACTCTAATTTATTTGGGGTTCCTTAATACCTCTACCTCCCTTCCAATTCCCAACCTAGGTAGGTGAGAAAGAAAGTTAGAAGAGACAGGGTATGTATCCCTCTTTAGACTTAGTTATGGCTGGTTAGGGTGGTCGGGTTCTTTGGGACAATACCAATTTCAGTCGTCAGGATATCTAGCAGTCCAGCAACAGCAAAGGGCAAACGCTGCAGGACAAACAAACAGCCTTCTTCCCCTCCACCCATCTCCTCAAAGCCTGACTTCTTCTCTCTGGGCTCTGATATTTATACTCTCCCAGAGTCTTCAGAATTTCACTAACTCCAGCTGGCAAAGACCATGAGCCTCTCTGATCTACAAGAGGCTGTTATCAGCCGGCACAGACCATGGCCCAAATTAAGCAATTATCAGCTATGGACATACTAAAGCAGTCCCATATTCCACACTTGGGATTAAAAATATATATATTTACATAACATAACTGAGTTCTTTTTGGTAGTGGTGGTGATTCCCTCACCCCTACCTGCCAAGACAAGGTTTCTCTGTGTAGCCTTGGCTGTCCTAGACTCACTTTGTAGATCAGGCTGGCCTCAAACTCACAGAGATCCACCCGTCTCTGCCTCGTGGTGTGCTGGGATTACAGGTGTGAGCTACCACACCCACCTCATAACTGAGTTGTTGTTTTTTTAATGTAAACAGTGTTCTGCATGCATGTACACCTCTAGGCCAGAAGAGGGCATCAGATCCCAATACAGATGGTTGTGAGCCACCATGTGATCGCTGGGAATGGAACTCAGGACCTTTGGAAGAGCAGGTGACGCTCTTAACCACTGAGCCATCTCTCCAGCCCTATAACTGAGTTTTTAAAGAAACCAAAACTTCCACTTGTTTGCTGTAGTGCACACTCAGACACACTCTAATACTAAACAAAAGGGGAAAAAATAAGATCAGAAAGCATGAGTGAGTCCTGGATTTTCTTCCTCTTTTCCAAATTGGTTTAGTTGTAGAAATTTTGCATTTCCACATACACTTTAGAATTAACTTCCTAATTTCTGGGGGTGGGGGAAGTGTTGATAGTGTTGCGTGTGCAGCCCACTCTGGAGGCATTGTCCTGTCAGTCCATGAGCACGGGCTGTCTTCCATTTGTTTACGTCCAGCTTCTCTCAAGAACAATCTATAAAGCAAACTCCCTTTATTAGAGACAATATGGTCTCATCGGTGGTGGCACACACCTTTAATCCCAGCATTTGGGAGGTAGAGGCAGGCCGATGGCTGTGAGTTCGGGGCTAGCCTTGTCTACAAAGTGAGTCCAGGACAGCCAAGGCTACACAGAAACCATGTCTTGAAAAACAAAAGCAAAACAAACAAAAAGAATGCTCTTTAGCTCTTGGTGTGCAGGCTGGTATTGCTTCTGTTAGATTGATTCCTGAATACAGTAACTGTTGCAAAATTGTTCTTTGTTCATAGTTATCTTACTTACTGATTTAAAAAAGAAATGAAGACTTATACCCTGTGACCCTGGTAAGCCTGTTTATTACTTCTAGTAATTCAAACATGCAAGTGTACATGTTTTTAGTTCTTTTTACATATGAGATCATACTGTCTCTCTCTTTTTTTTTTTTTTTTTTTTTTTTTTGGTTTTTTGAGACAGGGTTTCTCTGTGTAGCCTTGGCTGTCCAGGACTCCCTTTGTAGACCAGGCTGGCTTCGAACTCACAGCGATCCGCCTGCCTCTGCCTCCCAAGTGCTGGGATTAAAGGCGTGCCACCACCGCCCGGCTTCATACTGTCTCTTATAAAGGCAGTTTTGCTTATGTCTTTCCAATCTGGGCCTTGTACTTCTTTTCCTTGCCTGCTTGCATGGGCAATAATCTCTATTACAACGCTTTGTGGAAGTCTATGGCCACATCACCCTCAATGCACTTAAACTGGTGTGATCTGGGAAGTTCAGCAGAGCTAGGCCTGGTTAATACTTAGATGGGGAAAGTGCTGAATGAAAATGTTGAGCATGAGTAGATTTTCCTTTTGAAAAACTACATTAGCTATAGGTGTTCAGTAATCATCTTTAAGTTTAAGAAGTTTCTTTCCATTATTAATTTCGTGAGTTTTACCAAGAATATCTATTTTTACATTTTTCTTCCTTCCTTTCTTCCTTTCTTTTTTTTCTTTTTCTTTTCTTTTTTTTTTTTTTTTAAGATAGGGTTTTCTCTGTGTAGCCTTGGCTGTCCTGGATTTACTTTGTAGACCAGGCTGGCCTCAAACTCAGAGATCTGCTTGCTTCTGCCTCCCCAACGCTGGGATTAAAGGCGTTGGACACCACTGCCTGCCCAGCAAGTGTTTGTTTGTTTGTTTGTTTGTTTTTCAGAGTCTTACTTTCCATGACTTCTTAGCCAGCTTTCTTATAGAACTCAGGACCACCAGCCCAGGGAAGGCACCACAGTGGGCTGGGCCCTCCCCCATTCATCATCAATTAAGAAAATGCCTTACAGCTTGATCTTTTGGAGGTATTTTCTCCATAGGGTTTCCTCTTTCAGATGACTTTTGTGTCGAGTTGACATAAAACTATTCAATGCGGAGGCCATCCTGGCCTATATGATGTCCTACATAAACACGTGTACAGGCTGAGGCTGCTGTGTGAGCTGAGCCAGGGGTTATCAGACATGTTAAAGCTGCCCAATGCGAAACATCCCTCCCTGATGGCACCACCCAGTGGGACAGGGGCTCCCAGCTCCCAGGACTCCTGAAGGCTCAGGGATTCCAGGGAAGCACACCCCAAGAATGACGTTCTCCTCCCTTCTCCATCAGGGGAGACTGAGCACAGAGCCCCCCACATGCTAGAAACACTTTGAATAACTGATGCTGACCAAAACAGAAGCTAGCTGGCCAGGCCAGGATTCTGGCCATCTCTGTCTGAATTCAAGCTTTGTGCTGACCACAGGTAGGTTGGGGGTAAGGACCTTAACAGCCCAAAGTGTCCATTTTACAGAGATAGAGACTAAGGTACCAAGTGTCCCAAGCAGAGCAACTGAGTGGACCTGGGACTCCAGTCTCCCAATCCGTAGAATTGTGTTGCATATGCCATTGCTGAGAAGGACAGGGAACCATGACTTCACACTGGTTCTCAGTCCCGTGTGCCTTTCTTTCTTTCTTTCTTTCTTTCTCTCTCTCTCTCTCTCTCTCTCTCTCTCTCTCTCTCTCTCTTTCTTTTGCTTGTCCTGGACTCACTTTGTAGACTGGCTAGCCTCAAATTCACAGAGACCCACCTGGTCATGAGCCACCTAACCCATCCCGAACATCTTTTCCTAGACTGATACGAGGCCAGATTCTTCAAGAATGTTCTTATGGCCAGGCATCGTGGTGCACACCTTTAATCCGAGCACTTGGGGAGGCAGAGGCAGGCACATTGCTGTGAGTTTGAGGCCAACTTGGTCTACAAAGCGAATCTAGTATAGCCAAGGCAAAGACAGAGAGACCCTGTCTCAAATAACGAAAAACAAAAACAAAACAAAGCATGTTCTCGTGTCCTGGTGATGAGGAGCTGTGAAAAGTCTTTGCAGCCTCTCAGCCCATCAGCTCAATTAAGACTGTCTAGGGGGGCTACATAGTTCTCCACCTCAGCACCCACCAGAGGCCTCATGGGAGAGCTCAGGTGGGGCGCTTCATGTCCTTTCTGCAAGCAGAGCTGAGGCTTCCAGCCTCACAGCCTCGAGTGTGTGGCCTGGGGTTTGGATCCTGCCTTCCAGTTCAAACTCTGTCAGCCAAACTCCGGAACACAAAGAAAGGGAGGGACGCCCCAGAAACTTGCTTTGTCACTTCCATGTACTTCTGAATCTCCTTTGAGCTGACCTCACTATAAAGATGGGGCACAACTGAACCCTCGCTCCCTCCACAGTACCTCTTCCCACTACCTTCCACAGCAGCTGTTCCAGAACTTCTTGCAGGGTATGGGGAAGAAGGCTAGAGGGATGTAGACCCCAGAGCTTTGGGTGCCTTCAGTGTCGCATGCAGGGGAAACCCAGGCCCAGAGCACAGGCACAGGCAGGCACAAAAGCTCCTGCCAGCCACAGAGCTTTCCTAGACAGTCACTGCTCCCCTCAGCACCACCACCTCATGGTCTGCCTGTCTGACTGCCCACATGTCCATCTGTCCATCTGTAGCTAGGAGTCAGGTCTTCACCTGAAGTAGCTAAGGAGAAAGAAAACAGAGGCCTCCATCAGGTCCCCCGCATAAAATACTGCCATTTAGGGCTCTCGACCTTTTAAAAATCCCAAAATATCGCCTTATAATTACTCCATTTTCTGTGTTCGTTCAACTTATTCAGACCAGCCTGGGGCTCTCCAGCCTGGCATATTAGGGAACTGCTTACTTTTTAATAACAATACTTAATGTTTATATAGCGCGTTTCATGTTCAAAGTACTTTGACAGAGTTCACTAATTAATTGGAACGCTGACTGCTGCCCTGGGCAGGTTTGACCACGTTCTCAGGCTCCTAATTGTAAGAGGTAGAATTCTTTCTGCCGCCTGACCTCTCTCTCTCTCTCTCTCTCTCTCTCTCTCTCTCTCTCTCTCTCTCTCTCTCTCTCTCTCTCTCTCTCTCTCGACCCCTATTTTTATCCATAGCTGGGCCAGCAGTCTCAGTTTGCCCCTGTGTGACAGATGCATGGCCAGAGCTAAGGTAACAGGTAGCTTGGGAAGACCCATAGCTACCCTGGGAGCCCTTGGAACAGGGTGCTTCTGATGTCTGGGTATAGAGGAGCAAGGGCTGATGGGAACACAGGGAGGACCATGCTTGCTGGCCTTGAGGAACGAGGCTGTGGAGAAAGGGCTCTGAGTAATGAAGAGGAGTTGTCAGGACAGGAAGGTGGGATGACAGGTGACCTGAATTATGGTGCAGAAGCTTTTAGGTTTAGCGATCAGGTGAGATTTAGAGAGAAGATCTAGAAAAAACCAGACTTGGGGTCACTGAGACTCTGTGATGCCTGAGGCCTGGGAGTATCTGATCTCTCCCTCCCCTCTCCCCTCCCTTCCCTCTCCCCTCCCTCCCCTCTCCTTCTCCCTTGCCCTTCCCCTGTTCCTCCTTCTTCCTTTCCCTCTATTTTTCTCTCTCTCTTTCCCCATCAATTGGGGGTGGAGGTTGTTTCGAGACAGGGTTTCTCTGTGTAGCCTTGACTGTCCTGGAACTTGCTCTGTAGACCAGGCTGGCCTCAAACTCACAGAGATTCATCTCCTGAGTACTGGAAGTAAAGGCGTTCACTACTACCACCTGGCTAAAAAGATTTTTTTAAAAAAAATTACATGTGTCTCTATGCTCTGTGTGTCTGTGCATACCTGTGTGTTGTATAGGTACCCAAGGAGGCCAGAAAAGGGTGTCCGATCCCCTGGAGCCCCAGTTACAGGAGACTGTGAATAGTCACGTGGGTGCTGGAAACCTAGTTCAGGGGTCCTCTGCAAGAGAAGCAAGTGCTCCCAACACTAAGCAATCTCCCCAGCCCTCTCCATCAAAATTTATGGGGGTAGGTTTGGGTGCAGGACTGGCACAAGTGGCTGAGTGAGGTGAGTTTAAGATTGAGGCAAAGAGAGATCAAGGAGCCTGTAGGGTTCTCACCTAGGTCTTCTGCATATATGTTAGAGCTGAGTAGCTTGGTGTTCTTGTGGGAATCCTAACAGTGGCGGGGGGGGGGGGGCTATCCCTGTCACTTCTTCCTACTTCTGGGGCCCTTTTCCTCCTACTGGGTTGTGTTGTCCAGCCTTGATATGATGGTATGTGTCTGGTCTTTGTTTTGTTTTGTTTTGTTTTCTGAGACAGGGTTTCTCTGTGTTAGCCTTGGCTGTCCTGGACTCGCTTTGTAGACCAGGCTGGCCTCGAACTCACAGTGAACCACCTGCCTCTGCCTCCCAAGCGCTGGGATTAAAAGCACGCGCCATTATTATAGCTTGTTATACCATGTTTAGTTGATGTCCCTGGGAGGCCTGCTCTTCTTTGAGGGGAGACAGAATAGGGTGGGGGTGGGGAGGCTGAGGCAAGGTCACTCCGGGGTCATATGGTCAAGGCAGAGCTTCTGAAGTGGGAGGGAGTTCAACAGAGAAACTGAACTACAAGTTTGGGTGCCAAGGCCTGGCCAGAGCTCGGTGCCCTGAAGCGCCAGAGCAGGGCCAGGCTTGTCTGAGCTGTGGACAGGTATTAGAAGGCTTTGGCAGGCAGTGAAGATTCACTGCCATGTGTGATACAGATGTGCAAAGACAGATGTTGGGCAATGGCTGGGAAGGAAAGCAGCTTGCTGGTGGCCACGGCAGAGCGAAGGCCCTTTTGTGTGACAGCAGAACCCAGCTTCCAGCGGTGGAAACGCTGCCCCCAGCCTAGGACACACTGTATAGCTGGGAAGAGCAGGGGTCACCTAAGATGGGAGGCGTGTTTGGGGTTTAAAGACCAGCTGTGCCAGTGGAGGGCCCCAAGGTTTGTCCCAAAGCACACAGGAGCTACCGCTGGTCCAGCTGTGGCTACCCACCAGGCAGGCACCCACCCTTTGCTAACTTCCTGCCAGGCCAGGGGTCAGATGCCTGTCTGAGGAAGAGGTCCAAGCACCCTGCCACCCGAGCCATCCTTCAAACGGGGCTGAGAGCAGAGCAGTTGGTCTACCTGGTCCGTCATCCTCAGGTTCATCATCACCCAGGGAGAACCAGAGGAGTCCATGGGCCTGAAGCAATCAGCACATGCTGCACAGACCCAACCTGGAGTCTCTTGTCCCAGAAGGACAGAAGGATGGTGAAGATGTGTGAAGGAGGTGAGAGGAGTGAGGACAGCCAGAGGGCTCATCTCCACGCTGCCCTGGGCATCCTCGGTGAGCCAAGGGTCGGGTGGTTACCTCTGTCAGGGATCCATCAGCAGCAAAGTGGAACACACATAGGACAAGATAGGAGCAGGATCCCAGGAGGGAAGGGAGGGAGGGAGGGAGGGAGGCAGGGAGGGAGGCAGGGCAGGAGCCCCTCCCATCCGTGATTGTCACAGACACAACAGTACGGCTGGCCAGGAAGGAGGCAAGTTGTCAAGGCAGGGCAGAGCTGGGGCCCTGCCAGGTGTGTAGGGACTCTGGACGTTGCTGCCCTAGGGGGAGGGAAGAGACGGTCAGGTTTGGAGTCTCCACTCAGGCCTCTGACTAATGGAGTGCTCACCATCCAGGCCTCCCAGCCTCCCAGCTGGCACATCCCCGGGGCTGGGAAGGAGAGAAGAGTTAATTGAACATCTAATCGGGAACAGGCCCTGTGCCAAATAATAATAATTAATTTTTATTGAGCACTGTGCTTGGCACTCCCCTAAACTGTTCACAGGAATTATCTCATTCAAGGTTCACCACAGCCCTGTGAGAGAGGGGCCAAGAGTGTTGTCTTTGCAACAGGGGAAACTGGGGCACAATGCAGATAAGTGATCAGTCAGAGGCCTCAGTGTCAGGATTTTAACCTGACAACCCTGAGCTCAGGAAGCTACTGTCTACCTGTGCAAAAGGGACTTGGAAGCTGGGGACACCTGGGGGTGTCTCCAAGGTCCTATAGTTAGTAAACAGTGGTGAACCATGCCTAGCCACACCTTCCAGAACTTCACCTGAACCTTGCACATCAGCCTGGCCAGGGAGAGACTGAGTGGGCACAAGGCAATGTCTGCCATCACCTCAGGCTCCTGCCCTTATCAAATGCCATGAAGGTTTCCACATAGGAATCGGGTGGCTCTCATAGAGTAAACATCAGAAAGACCTCCTTACCCCAATCTAAGGTCTGCAGTCTGTCTGTCTATCGAATCTTGAAGATCAAGTACTATCAACTCTGCCCACAAGTGATTCTTTCTTTAAGCATCTATGTGTGCACATATGCGTGTGTGTGTGCATGTGTGTGTGTGTGTGTGTGTGTGTGTGTGTGTGTGTGTGTGTGTGTGATAGCCATAATGCATATGCAGGGGTCAGAGGACAATTTGTAAGACTACCACATTTGGGTCCCAGGGATCCAGCTCTGGTGGGAGCGCTTGTCAGCAAGCGCCTTTACTCACCAAGCTTGCCGGGCCCAGAAGTGATTCTTACTGTGCAGCTGGGGGCAGAAATTGAACATGTAATCAGGAGCCAGCCCTGTGCCAAATAATGATAATTAACTTTTCTTGAGCACTGTGCTTGGCATTTCCTAAGCTGCTCACAGGAATCATCTCATTTAAGTTCTCCACGGCCCTATGAGAGAGGGGCCGCAAGCGCGAGCGTTGTCTCCACAGCACAACTGGGTACCAGCGTGAACTGGCTGCTGCCCCACCTCCACCCCCATCCTTCTGCCCCTTCCCTAGTGTCCTGTCGCCTGGAGTGAGCATGTGGCCAGAGGCAGCTTCTAGCTGAGCCAGGGTCTGGGCCTTCCAGAGATGTGTGTAAATGACGTGGAGGTGACAGCAAGGACTTTGAGAATACAAGCTTCCTCAAACAACTTCCTTCCGTCCTCCATGTCTTCCTCTTTGGAAGAGGCAACCACAGTCTGCCTTGAGCAGGTAAATGGAGGGACGTTAATACCTCAGATAGGCACTCTTTTCTTCCTTCCTTCCTTTTTGTTGTTGTTGGGATTTTTGTTTGTTTGTTTTTGTTTTAATTTGCCTTTTTTCCCTTTTCTTTTTGAGACAGCTTTTCTCTGTGTAGCCTTGGCTGCCTTGGAACTCACTCTGTAAACCAGGCTGGCCTCGAACTCAGAGATCTACCTGCCTCTGCCTCCACAGTGGGAGCCAGCCTTTTCTTTGTCTCACTTGCTTTTCCTAGATTTTTTATTTTTTTATTTTTTGTCTTTCCAGACAGGGTTTCTCTGTTACAAAGAGCCCTGGCTGTCCTGGATTCTCTTTGTAGATCAGGCTGACCTCGAACTCAGAGTGATCCACCTGCCTCTGTTTCCAAATGCTGGGATTACAGGCACATGCCACCTTGCCCAGCTTTTCCTAGAAACTCTTAAACTAGACTTCAGTGAGACACACCCCAGCTGCCTCAGGACCCTCAGGAGAACCACCAGCCTTCCTTCAGAGTTCATCGAGGGCGGAGGGCAGGACTTATGCAGGCCAGTCAAAGTTGCAGCCATCAGAGGCAGAGCCGTTTGCCCATCTCCCACTTTAGCAGTACAGGCCCAGGGTCCATCCCTGTCCTGTCAAGTTAGTTCATGCCCTGGACCCCATCCACATCTTTTCTGGGCTCTTGGTATGATTGTTGCTCCTTAAAGCCTTCTTTAGGGACTGGAGAGATGGCTCAGTAGTTAATACCACTGAGGACCCAAATTCAGTCCCCAGCATCCAAGGAGAGCAGCTCACAACTGCCTTTGACTACAGTTCCAGGGAATCTGGTGTTCTCTTTCAGCTTCCTCAGGTGCACACACACACCTATGCGCACACATACACACACACACACACACACACACACACACACGATATGTTTTTAAAACTTTTCTTTAGGGTTTGGGGAAATGGCTTCGTAGTTAAGAGCACTGTCTGCTCTTTCAGAGGACCTGGGTTTGTTTCCCAGCACCTACATGGTGCCTCATAACCATCTATAACACCAGTCCCAGGCAATCCAATGCCCTTTTCTGGCTTCTATGGGCACTAGGCATGCATGTGGTATACAGACATACATATAGCCAAACCACTCATACATATAAAATATGTAAAAATAAAATACATAAGCTCTCCTTTAAAGGGCCAAGGAGCCCAGGAAGGTGGCCCAGCTCCCCAGCACCTTGCTAATAACACCTTGGGGTAGCAGAGAGTAACAGCCAGGTTCCTGAGGGTCAGGCTGTACCTGCTACAGGCCATGTAATTGCAGAAGCAGAGCTGGAGAGCCCAAATGAAGGACAATAAACTTGGTGGCTTTGTTTCCTGGTGGGAATCGCAGCCTCCCCTAAAGCCTCTGATCACAAAGAGGCATTTGATCTCAGGGGCTGGGGCCTGCTGCTGGGGTTCAGCTTCCTTACCTCCAAAAGTACTGCAGCTGAGTGCAAAAGCACTCCAGGGAGATGCTCAGAGGCTTTTGAATGGATGAATGAGTAAAGGAATGAGGCTAATCTTAATTGGTAATGATGAGATAAGGCGGTGTCACAGCACTTGGATCCAGCAGTAACTCGGCCACTGGCCGCTTCCTCGTGCCACCTCCTCACCTTCATGGCTCAGGCATAGCAGATACTGCCTGGGGAGGGGGAGAGGGGTTCATTCAGTGGTGTAGTTATTGGCTCCAGTGAATGAACACCCCCATATTTGTGCAAACAGCCCTAATTGAGCTCAGTGGGTCACACATATAAAAAGACATACAAACAGAAGGAAGCCTTGTCGGGGACGAAAGGGTTCAGGAGAAGGTGATGAGGGTGCATATGATCAAAATGCATCACGTACACATAGGAAATTGTCAAGTCATAAATTTTAAAATTCTGAGTTTCACTTCCATCCAAATGTCACACATACATACACACACACACACACACACACACACACACACACACACACACACATATGCGTGCGCGCGCGATTTATTATCTATTTAAAATCCAGAATCCATAACTAGGAGAAAAAGATGAAGTATTTGTCTCTCAGGGGCTGACTTGGTTAGCTTACTATGACAATATCCTGCAATTTTCCTGCAAATGTTGCAGTTTTGTTCTTCTTCATGGCCAAATGAAATCCTATTGTGTATACTTACTTGCAAGGAGAAGGAGGCGGGGAAAAAGGAAGGGAAGAAAAAAGGGAGGGAAGGAGAGAGGGAGGGAGGGATGGACCAGCCTTGTCTGGCTCACATTTCTTTTTCTTTCTACACAGAGCTCTGTCTGTCTGTCTGCCTACCTGCCTGCCTGCCTGTCTGTCCACCTGATCCAGGGTCAAGGTAAAGAGCGTTGTACTTGGTAGTGAGGCAGGAGGAGGCTCGTGCTACCTACCTGCCTCCTCCTGCAGAAAGCTGCTGGGAAGAGCAAACAGTCACTCTGTCACCAGCAGCAGCTGGGCATTGCTGTTACATCACAGGCCACACACCCTCTACCTGTCACCCGCCCAAACAACGCCCCTGGCCCCTGGCCCAGCATGGCTGTGACTGTAACACCATGTGGCCTCTTCCGAACAGCTGGCGGGCCCCGTCTTGCCCTGGCACCTCTGGCTCCTGTTCTCTCCAGTGTTATTAGTGGAGTGGTGTGTGTGTGTGTGCAGCCTCGCTGTCTCCAGAGGACAGCGGCTGCTAGTGCTTGGCCCCTGGGGCTCCAGGGGCTGGTGCTCTCCTCACAGTTGAGCTCTGCTGGCCGGGTGCCAGAGTACCTTAGGATCTGCTTCAGACTGTCAGTGGTTAAGTGATGCCCAGGGGCAGGTGTCAAGTGTGAGGAGACTTTGGGGCACGTTTCCTAGGGTCTCTGGCTTCTGACAAATGAGGATGCAAGTGAAATGAGGGCGCGGCGTGTGAAGTTCTTGGTGATGTGTGCCTCGTGAAGAATAACAATGAATGGACTTTATAAGAATGACTCTTGGACTGGAGAGATGGCTCAGAGGTTAAGAGCACTATCTGCTCTTCCAAAGGTCCTGAGTTCAATTCCCAGCAACCACATGGTGGCTCCCAACCATCTATAATGACATCTGGCATGCAGGCACACATGGGGGCAGAACACTGTATACATAATAAATAAATAAATCTTTAAAAAAAAGAATGACTCTTCTTTGCTAGTGTCACAAAGCCGAGCACAAATGCTCTGTTGTTGTTTATTTGGGTTTTGTTTTTGTTTTTTGTTTTTTTGGTTTTTTTTGCTTGTTTGTTTTTGTTTTTAAGATGGGGGCTCATATATAGTCCAGGCTATATTTGGGCTGGAGGTCATCCTACCTCAGCCTTCTGAGTGCTGGGACTCACCTGCTACAAATGCTTTACTCATTGGAACACATAGAGAAAACAAAAACAAAAACAAAAACAAAAACCACAACATCATCTTGCAACATCTAGGTACTGTAAGAAGCACTGAGCTGGGTACAATGAGAGGCCTGAGGAAGACAAAACCAAAATGGCAAAAGGTGGGGTACCAGGGCAGGGTGGTGGGTACTGTCTACTGTTGGTCTTATGCCCTGAGGTGAAGCTTTAGAGAGTAAAGTCCTTATTGCATCACCGTGAGGACCGGAGTTCAGATGCCCAGCACCTGTGGAAAGGGCCAGGCTTGGCAGGGTGCGTCTGTAAGCTCAGTCCTAGGGAGGCAGAGACAGGAGGTCCTTTGGGGCTTGCTGGCCAGCTAAGCTAGCCAATCAGTGAGCCCAGGTTCAATGAGACCCTGTCTCAAAAACAAGGCAGAAATGTCTTAAGAGGAGGACATTCCAAGTTGACTTCTGGACTCCACACAGGAACGCATAGGCGTGTACATCTGCCCACGTCAGGCCTGGTGGCAAGGCAAGTGCCTTCACCCACCGTGCCACCTCTGCAGGCCCAGAACAGTTTGTATGGGGGACTTAGTCTGTTTGGGTGGAGTACTAAAACAGGAGAGGGGCCTCACTATCAGCACAGGCGATCTAATGGAAGGGAGACACATAAACAGGTGATGTATTGTTGGTGAGACACGGGGCTTCCTACAGGCTTACGGGACATCTGCCAGCTAGCTAGAGTTCTGAAGCCAAAGTCAGCTCAGGCAAGAGTGTGTGCATGAGATAGTCTTAGCAGTGAGACAGTCTGGTAAAGGTGCACAGTAGACTAAGATACCCGAAGGGCAAAGCCCTGAAGATGGCAGGTGAACATCAGCCTGCACAGCTGGGCATTTTCTGGAAGCTGAGAAAGAGCACTAAAGGCTCCAGAAGTTGGGTTCTCCTGGTTCAGAAAGTCTATCTTTTGACTGGAGAGGAGACTAGAGATCCGAGAAGCTAGGCAGGACACTGCACCATGGGAAGAGGCCTGGGGCAAGGCTGGAGTTGGAGTGTGGTGCTGAGGAGAGAAGTTGTAAGGGAGGTGTCAGGACTAGAGTGGGAAGATGGTGGTAGACCATCCCTCGACTCCTGGCTCGGATGGCTGAAGGGGCGATAAAGATACTCCACACCTGGGTATGTGCCTAAGATGAAGAACAGCTTCGTCCATGTGAAGACTCACAGGCTGAACATTCTGGCAGCTTTATCTGTAATAGTCTACGCTAGAAATAACCCAGGTGGCCATAAGCGAATGAATGGATAGACAGATTGTAACAAAGCTCTGGAAAAGGATCCTGCTTAGGACATAAAGAAAGACAGAAGGAAGAATTAGGAGGTGGGAGGGCAGGAAGAAAGAGAAGAAGGTGGTAGAGAAACAGAAAGAAAAGGAGCCCCAACCAACCAACCAGGGTGAACCTCAGACCCATCAAGCTGAGCGAAAGAAGCCTTGCAAGAGACCGTTGTGTGGTTCCGCTTTTATAAAGTTCTTTAAATGCAAACCAACATAAGTATGCCTGTGGTTATCTGGGGCCCAGGGTGGCTCCAGGCAAGGTAAGACAAAGGAAAAGTTAAGGAGGTGCCTAGGGAAGTGGGACTTACCAGTGTCTTCTGTAGGTGGTGGCCTCAGGGCATGCAGATCCGAAAAGTGCAGGTGTGAGGAATGTACATCTGGCACTGTGAGTTCCAGAACTCCCTTGTCCGCCCACCGAGGTGAGACAGCTCTCCCTGCCTCTAACAGAGGCCTCTGGGTCTGAGGGCGACTCGGGACATCTCAGAAGCTGTTTTCCCAGTTCCTGTCTCATTCAGCTCTGGCTTCCAAAGTCCAAAATCAATCAGATTCCCTCATTAATCACTGCAGGGTTCCTGCCTCCAGCTCTCAGCACGCCAGCTGGCAGTGAGAGCTCTATCAGCTATGACAAGACCAATATCCACACTGCCCCCGTGTTACATCAAGGGACAGCCTGTCACTCCTCAGATCCTCATGTAACGACACAATTGTATTTATTTTTCAACGGCTTTCAAGTGCTGTCTGAGGGAAGGCCAGGGTCCCCTCTGCTCCGCATAGCCACATCCAGGTCAGGTGACCAAGGCTCTAACACGCAGCCAGTAGATGGGAGGCAGGGAGATGTTTTGCAGGTGGCTATCCTACGTACACACTCCCATGTGAGATTGACCTTGGGGCACACTCAAGTGCAAGAGAAGCTACACCTTGCTATGTGCTTAGAAGGAAAGAGGAGTAGGGGAGGCTGCAGGAAGCAAAGTCCACCTGTCCTTTTAGTGTCCAGCATGCAGTGAACACTGAAGACTCTTGTTAAGTAGCGGTGTCTGTCGAGATGCACATGAAATCAAAGTGAGTGCCTGTGCCACTGTGGCTATGTGCAGTGTCATTGCCACCACTCCCCCCTCCCCTTGCACTGCCTATCCTGTAGCCCATCCAAAATCTCCATGATGATGCTGCGTCTCCTGCTAGTATGTGCAACCCTGGTAGGCTTGACCCCCAATCTGGCTGGTCCTAGTCTAGGACACTTGTCCTTGGAGTTGCTGTTCCATTTAGGGGCTGAGTTGGATCCATCTGGACTTAGCCCTGACCTCCCAAAGAGACTTTGGAGTCCATTTATGTGACCTGCCATTTGGGGGCAGAGTTTACTCACTGGGTTTCTAGCCAGAGGCTGGACTACAGCAGCCCCCCCCCCGCCCAACCATCTGCCACCACCACCCATCCTTCTCCAGGGGTAGCAACCACTTCATCCTGTCCAGAGACAAGCCACTGGGTTTTGATGTCAGCCCCACCATCCCTAAGCTGGTGTCTTTGAACAAGACACCTAACTGCTGAGGGCCTCAGTTTCCCCATCAGTGAAATGGACACAGCACATTAGGCACCTACTGAGTTCAGACTCCTTCTTGGGGTTGATTGCACACCCTCTGTGCAGAAGGGTCTTTAGTACACAGTCCACAGAGTCGTCTGTGAGACACTCCTCCTTGCAGAGAAATTTTTGTTTAAGGGAAATTTTATGTGACAAAGGTCAACTTCCATGACTGATGATTAGCAGTCTGGAATTTGTGAACCCCGGTATGATATTTGTTGGGTCACAGCTTGTCTCTGCCTCGCCAGCCTCACCTAGGATGGGTGGAGTTCCGGAAGGCTTCTGGATCTCATGCTGCGAAAGTAAACACAGCTTGGCCTGACTGGCTCCCTGGACAGTTTCTGGTGAATCAATGAGACAGTTTATAAATCCTCTTAGGTAATCAGCAACTGTCCTGGGGTTTTCCCCTTTTTCCAGGATGTGACAGGAAAGCCTGTTGCTTCCGATGAGACCACTCCTAGTATCACCCCTCAAGTTGCGTCAATGGCCAACCTGTGGGGGAGTGAAAGGCTGAGCAGCTGAGGCAGGTGCTTCGGAGGTGACGTAGAAAGAATAGATGCTCCTGAAAGTGGGACTGGGGATTTCCACCCAGGGCCAAGTCTTTTTTTTTTTTTTTCCAAATCTTGTTCTTTAGTTGTTACTTGAGTATGGCATTGTTATCCCTGGACAGATGTTACATGACCCACAGTCATTTCTGGGGATGAGATACTTACTTCCTGTGGCTCAGCACACAGCACACACAAGACAACCCAAGCCTCAGGGCTGTGGGTAACGTTTGACTGGCTGGGTCAGTGAGACTTGATGGAGCCCCTGCCTGTTTACTATGCACCCAGAAAGGGTCTCTGTTCTGGTCCCAAGTTGATAGTTCAGTCTCACCATCTTCTGGGGCAACTCTGCCCACTGTCTCAGGGCTCCTGGGCAAAGGCTCAGCCCTGCTTTGTTAGGGAAGTACATATGTGCTATGGAACTCATTCTGAGAAGTAGACAGCACTCTGTGGAAGATGCTCATACCAGGAGAATTCTAAGGATGCTCCGTTACCTACCAGGCTTGCCAGAAACCTGAAGAGCCATGGGGCCAGAGGCTACCTTCTCGTTCCTGAGTGTGTGAATGCAAACACCACAGCTACACTCCTTCCCTCTGGGTTTTTTAAGATTTATTTTATTTTATTTTATTTTTTGCTGGGTGGTGGTGGCACACACCTTTATTTTTAATTATGTGGATGCATGTGCCTCTTGCCTCCTGAGGCTAGAAGAAGAGGTGGGATCCCTTGTAGCTGGAGTTGTGAGCTGCCTAATGTGGGTGCTGGAACCAAACTTGAGTCGTCTGAAAGAACAGTAACATCCTTTAGTGTTGTGCAATCTCTTCCACGCAATTTCCTGTTTTTAAATTGAGATATAGTTTACAGTCCACAAAAGTATTCTTTTTTTTTCTCTTTTCTTTTTTTGGGGGGTGGGGAGGTGGGTGGGTTGAGAAAGGGCTTCTCTGTGTAGCCCTGGCTGACCTGAACTCAATTTGTAGATCAGGCTGGCCTTGAACTCACAGAGATCCATCTGCCTCTGCCTCCCAAGTGCTGGGATTAAAGGTGTGCACCACCACGGCCAGTTCACAAAATATTCTTTCAGAATGTTATTTCTGTGGACTTTAGTGCATTCGTAATGCCAGACAAATATCACATTTGGTATAATGCACCAGAGAGAGGCGGAGGGCGGGGGGAATGTGACAATCAGGCTCCTGAGCTGAGCCCCATGGACAGACAGACAAAAGGATTCCTGGCTTCTTGCTCTCCTATGTTAAATGCAGATGCTGCAGATGTTAGCTAAGGGGACATTTCTGGTGGGACCTGTGCCCTTCGTACATCTTGTCTAGTGGCCAGCTGGACTCACTGAGGCACAAGGGTCCCGGAAGTTAGGCTGGACCTGGATACCAGATGGTAAAGGGCTGGTAACTGAAGTGATGCTCCCTAAGGAGCAGGGGTATGACAGAACTGACTCTCTGAAGAAGGGTTAAGGGGAGACAAGGGCTGAGGGGCCATGGAAGAGAGGGGCCTTCTGCAGCAGATCTATGTCTTGTGGGAGGGGAGGCACCCTGGAATAGATATTCCGGTTGCTTCATGGCACCCCGACCTCGCACAGCCCCAGCGTTTCGGTGCCCCCTGTGGAGCAGAGCTCAGGGCTGAGTAATATGTTCTCATCGGCTGACTCTGCACCGGATATGACAAGCCTGAGGCCAGGGTACTACCCAAAGCTCCTCTTTGCCTCACGAGAGAAGATGCCAGAGCAGAGCCTTTCTCCAAGCTCAGTAGTATTCATCTAGATCCCTTGAGTCACGAGCAAGTGGGAGAGGCTTCGCAGCCGGGTGTGGGGGGAAGCCGAGTGATGCAACCGCTCTCTGAGTTGGCCTTAAAAGTGAGTGCAACTCAGTAATTGTACTTGAAGGGCTCAGGTGAATAACAACTGTTTTGCAATTGGGCTGCTCAGACTGCCAGGCTCTGAGAGGTAAAAATTCTTAGGGTTGGCCCTGCATTGGAGTGGCTCCTCAAGCAGCCTTACATTTGTAGATGTCTAACCACACAACCAGGTGTGTGAAGATGGCAAGTGCAATTCTCTCCATCCGGAGAGGCCTAGCCACCCAGCCACAGGATAAGATGCAGAGACTCTCCTGTTGGTGCACTGTCCTGGGATGCAGAGCAGCCATAGCTCTCCATGTACACCAGAGTGAGGCCTGGTCCCTGGTCCCTCCTGGTCCCTGTGCGTGCAAAGCATGTGAGATAAGCCTTGCTGTGCTTCAGCAGGTCAGGAAGTGAAAACTCCAAGTGCTGTCTACTTCCATTAAAAAAAGAAAAAAGAAAAAAATAAAGGACAACTAGATAGATATCAGATAGATAGATATTTTTCTTAATTGAGGCAGTCTTACTATGTAGCCCAAGCTAGCCTAGAATGCAGTATGTAGACTAGGCTAGCCTCAAAATCTCAGAGACCCACTTGCCTCGGCCTCTGCCTCAACCTCCTAAGTGCAGGGATTAAAGTCATGTGCCACTACACCCAAGTCATCTCTGACATTTTAAAGTACAAGTGTGCTTTTCTTCCTGATAATAGATAGTAGCACAAGTTTGTTGCAGAAATTTAAAGAAAGCAACAAAGCACAGAAAGCTATGAGAAACAATATTTTAAAAAGCACCTATTATGGTGGATGATGTGGACTGTCAACTTGGCAGGAAGTGCAGTGACCTTCCTAACAAAGGCATGAGTGCATCTGTAAGGGATAGTGTAGGTTGAGCTCATGAGAAGGGAAGACAGCACTCTGAATATGGCAGTACCGTGCCATGGATTCCCTGACTGATAAAGGGAAAATAGGCGGAGCACCGGCAATCTCTCTCCGATACTGACTGAGGATGCAAAGTGACCTGGCCCCTTGGGCTCCGTAACTTCCTGGCCATGCTGGACGATATTCCTTGGAACTATAAGCTAACACAAAGCCTTCATCCCTTGGGGCACTTCCTGTCAGGTGTCCCTCACAGCAACAAGAGAAGTAACTAACACACACATATCTCAGTTACCTCTGTGAATCTTGTTTTTAAAAAAAACATATGGGTGGACACTCCTTTTTTGTTTGTTTGTTTCTCTTTCTTTCTTTCTTTTTGGTTTTATGAGACAGGGTTTCTCTGTGTAATAGCCTTGGCTGTCCTGGAACTCTCTTTGTAGACCAGGCTGGCCTCAAACTGACAGAGAAACACCTGCCTCGGCCTCCCAAGTGCTGGAATTAAAGGCATGTGCCACCACGCCCGGCTTGATGTTTATACTTTTTAAAAGCTTCAAATAAAATAAATATTTTAGGAAGGTGGGTGATGTTAGATAGATGGCTCACTGGATAAGAGCTCTTAAAAAGACACACACACACTAAGTATTTTCCTTTTCTTAAAGATTTGTTCTGTGTTCATGTGTGTGTACATGTCTGTGCATGTGTGTGCAGCTTCCTGCAGAGGCTGGAAGAGGTCATCAGATTGCCTGGACCTGGAATTACACCTTGATGTGGCTGCTGGGAAAGAAATTCTGGCCCCCTGGAAGAGCAGCATGAGCGCTAATACTCTTAACTGTGGAGTCATTGCTCTAGCACAAAATAATATTTTAGTTAAAAAAAAATTTTTTTAGGCCAGGCATGATGGCACATGCCTTTAATTCCAGCACTCAGGAGGCAGAGGCAGGCAGATCTCTGAGTCTGAGGCCAGCCTGATCTACGAAACAAGTTCCAGGGCAGCCAAGGCTACACAGAGAAACCCTGTCTCAGGGGAAAATAAAATCTAGCTGGAGGCATGGGGAGATGGCTCAGAGGTTAGGAGCACCGCCTGCTTTTCCAGAGGTCCTGAGTTCAAGTCCCAGCAACCACATGGTGGCTCACAACCATCTATAATGTGATCTGATGCCCTCTTCTATCCTGCAAGTGTACATGGAGGCAGGAGACTGCATAATAATAATAAATAAATAAATTTAAAATAAATTAGATTTATTGTTTTACATGTATGAATGTTTTGCCTGCTTATATGTATGTGTACCCTGAGTAAACCTAGTATCTGTGGAGGTCAGAAGATAGTGTCAGATCCTTGGAACTGTAGCAATTGATGGCTGTAGGTCTCCATGTGGATGGATGCTGGATGCTAAGTCTGAGTCCTCTGGAAGAACAAGTACTCTTAACTGCTGAACCGTGTATCCAGCCCCAAAAGATAGACTTAAAAACAAAACTAAACAAAACAAAAAACCACCAAACTTTCAAAGACTAATGTCATGGAAGGATAATGGAGAAATAAGTAAAAAACAAAACTAAAATGAATAAACAAACCCCCATGGTATAGAGCCAAATGTATCATGAACCCTGTCCTTAAAGAAGTTTCCAGGCAGGTGAGGTGGTGTATGCCTTTAATCCCAGCACACTGAGGGAGGCAGAGGCAGGCCGATTGCTGTGAGCTCATGGCCAGCCTGGTCTACAAAGTGAGTTCAGGACAGCCAGGGCTACACAGAGAAACCCTGTCTTGAAAAAGAAGAGGTGTGTGAGGGGCAGAGAGAGGGGGGGTTATAAACATCATGGCTTGTCCTTTTGAAAAACAAAATTACAGCCAGGTCATAGTGATGCATACCTTTAATCCCAGAACTCAGGAGTCAGAGGCAGGTGGATCACTGTGAGTTCAAGGCCAGCCTGGTCTGCAGAATAAATTCCAGGACAGCCAGGGCTACACAGAGAAACCCTGTCTCCAAAAAAGAAAGAAAGAAAGAAAAAGAAAGAAACCCCCAAAATGTGTTACTTAACAAAGCTTTTAGTAATAACATTATTATAAACAAAATTATAAAGCAGAAGAGTGAGTCTGGCATATGCCCGGCCGAGAGTTAGGAGAGCCGGGTAGGACCGGCCACATTTGGTCATCATGACACAGCACGCAGGCTTTTCTTATAATATTCAGCAAGTGGGAACCAGGGGATACAGGCATACTAGCATATACTTACCATGGAGTGGAGCCATATTTAGAGTTACCCTATTTTCACCTCATCAATGATAAGATGGTAATAAAATCCCTCCATGTCCTCTGTGAAAATTCTTCCAAATACGAATAGAGGTCTATATTTACTTTTTTTTTCTTTTCTTTTCTTTTTTTTTTTTAAATAGTCAATGGCTCCCAAGTGGCTGTCAGAAAGAGGTCTATACTTAGACACAGATCTATGTCTCTGCCCTGTGCCCCAGGATTTGGCCCAGCACTCCCCAGACCCTGATGATGATGAGTGACGTGACAATGGTCCTGGGAGAATCTTGCTCTAATGTGTAGTCTTCAGCCCCAGTTCCTGACTCAGAATTCCTAAGACATTTATTACTTCTTGGAAGATAAGGATGTCTGCCATAGGATTTTCCGGATGGTAGGAGCATCTTCCAGTTCTGCTGCTAGGTGGGGTGGGCTGCTTATGAAAGGCTGAGCCATGAAAAAAAGCTGGCTTTCCAGCCCCAGCCTCTAGTGCTTAGAGGGGAGGGGCTGGAGATGGAGCTGCCATCAATCATGATGTCTATACATCTGCGTCTTGAAGCCATGGTAAGAACCCCTGGTCCTGAGCTCAGCTGCATGCCAAACACACATTGGCTGTGCATGCTCCAAAGAGGAAGATGTGTAGTGGGCATATGTAATCCCAGGACTCTGGGAGGCAGAGGCAAGTGGATCTCTGAGTTTGAGGCCTGCCTGTTGTACAGAGTGAGTAGCCAAGGCTATGCAAAGAAACCCTGTCACAACAAAACCAAGGAAGCCAGTTTTGGGGATCCCCTCTCCAGAGGAAAAGCCTCATTGACTGAATGGTCATACAGCAACAGCTGGAAGGAAGTCAGAAGCACAGGGTCTGGCCCTGGCTGTCATCTGAGATCTGGTGATGGGCTATGAAGCTGGAGACCCTGAGAGGAGGCAGATGCAGCTCTTCTCCTTCAAACTTCCAAGCTAACAGGCCACATGGTCAGCTGCGGGCCAGGGGCGGTGGGTGGGTGAATGGGAGCAGGTGTTTAGAGCAACTGGGTTCAGAAGGCAGAATGGCATTTCCCAGCCCAGATGATGACCCCGGAACCAGTGTGAAAAGCGAATGAGATGTGGAAGAGGTGGTGGCACACACCTTTAATCCCAGCACTCGAGGGGCAGAAGCAGGCTGTGAGTTCGAGGCCAGCCTGGTCTAAAAAGCGAGCCTAGGACAGCCAAGGCTACACAGAGAAACCCTGTCTCGAAAAACTGGGGGGGGGGGGCGGGGGGCTCCTCCCTCGCTGTTACTGAGGAAGACTGAGTGAGAAGCTATGTGTCCTAGAAACCTTGGCCGTTAACCTGTCAGAACTGATGAGTAGCAACCTGATTCAACGGCTTAAGGGGGACTGGAGGAAGTCAAGATCCCATCTTGGAAGACAAGAATACACACTGGAGACATCCTCTTCCTCAAGTCAGAGAGTAGAAACCTTGACTGTTAACCTGTCAGAACTGTTGAGTAACAACTTGATCAAGGGCTTAAGGGGGACTGGAGGAAGTCAAGATTCCATCTTGGAAGACAGAGGAACACGCACTGGAGACATGTCCTACCTAACATCAGAGAATATCCCATTCAAGGGCAGATTTCTTTCCATTCCTAAAATAACAACACTAATATAAATGCCTCTACAGAGGCTGCCATGTGCGGGCAGAGCAGCTGTGTTAGTCAGTTCTCTGTCACTATAGTGAAATACCTGAGGCAACCACCCTAATAAAGAAAAAAGTGCATTTTGACTCATAGTTTGGGAGATTTCACTTGGTAACTGGTTGGCTTATTTGGGCGTGTGTCAAAGAAGCTCAGCATGAAGGGAATGTGTGGCCCACCTCACTTCAAAGCCAGAAAAAGAGGAAGTGAAAAAGAGCCTGGGTGCTCTGTCTGTGTGATCCAAAAAAGAATAGCTGCACTTTCAGTTTCAAATGACAGAATCTATTAATCAAACAAAAGAGAATTAGTGCACACCTTTAATCCTAGCACTTGGGAGGCAGACGCAGGCGGATCTCTGAGTTCCAGGCCAGCCTGGTCTACAAAACAAGTCCAGGACAGCCAAGGCTACACAGGGAAACCCTGTCTCAAAAAATGAACCCCCTCCAAAAGGAAAAGAACAAATAACAAGTAGCAGACAGAGAAAAACAGCAGATAGACACACATTATTTATTGGGCAGAGATGCCCAAAGTGGCCTCATAGAGCAAGCGGGCACGACTTTATCAAATGGGAGGCTTGTGGCATCCGGCAGAAGCTACTGAGGCAGCAGCTGTCACGATGGGCCCCAGATTAGGAGTCTCCCCACCACTGCACTCCTGGCTTTTTGTTCCCAGAGCAGTGCTTCGTGTCACAGGATAAACCCTGGAAACCCTACTGGACATGGTTCCCTTCCAGTTGTCCTCGGGGGCACGGTTAATTCTTTTTCTTTCTCCCTCTTACAGAAGTAAGGAGGACACGTGACGTCATGCACTGGTCTGAGGCCAGGACTTGTCTTGCACTCAGTCTGCTTTCAATAAGCTTAAACTGTGTGTGACAACTTAACAACTGACAGTGCAAAGAGCATACCCCAGAGACCCAAAGCATCCTTCTTAAGAGTTACACACACACACACACATACACACATACACACACACACACACACACACACACACACACACACTATAGCACCACCAGGTACCCAGATTTTTTGTTTTTTGTTTTTGTTTTTGTTTTTGTTTTTTAAGACAGGATCTCTCTGTGTAGCCTTGGCTGTCTTGGACTCACTTTGTAGAGGCTGGCCTTGAACTTAAAGCCATCCACCTGCCTCTCCCTCCTGAGTGCTGGGATTAAAGGTATGCACTACCACGCTTGGCTGTGACCCAGATTTTAACACGGGACCTTTAGAGGACTTTTTTGTTTGCTTTGTTTTGTTTGAGATAGGGTTTCTCTGTGTAGCCTTGACTGTTCTGGACTCACTTTGTAGACCAGGCTGGCCTTGAACTCACAGAGATCCACCTGCCTCTGCCTCCCTGAGTGCTCCATCACACCCGGCCCTTTAGGTGACATTTAAGATACAAACTACAGCAGCAACATATGGACTCGGGCAGCCTGGCCCTGTCACAGATTGGTGACTCAGAAACTCTGTAAGGATAGCTAGTGATGATGATAGCACCTACCCTGCTCTGTACTCGGTGAAGTGTTCCAGAGCCCAGGGGATTGTCACTCTCTGACATTGTCCAGTCGGTTCCAGCACCACTGTCCTGAGTTCCCTTGCTTCTCCTGTTCCCCTGGGACCTGCACAGGTATTGACGGACTTAGGTCAATTATATCACTCAAGGGTGGTGAGTGCAATGGAGGATATGCATGTCATTTGGCAATCTTTATTTTATTTTTATTTATTTTTATTTTTTGGTTTTTTGAGACAGGGCCTCTGTGTAGCCTTGGCTGTCCTGGACTTGCTTTGTAGATCAGGCTGGCCTCGAACTCACAGAGATCCACCAGCATTCCTTAGGCTTTACAATAAGCACCGTGCAGACTTACCCATCTCTTCAGGGCCTAGAACATAACTTTTCTGGTTTGGTTGGTTAGTTGGTTTTATTTTTGAGACAGGGTTTCTCTGAGTGTAGCCCTGGCTGTTCTGGAACTTGCTCTGTAGACCAGGCTGGCCTCAAACTCAAAGATTTGCTTGCCTCTGCCTCCTGAGTGCTGGGATTAAAGGTGTAGGCCACCACTGCCTGGTGATCATAACTGTTCTTATTCCAAAATTCAAATATCAACTTTTTAAGCAGGAGGTGACAGAATTCACAGCAGGGGGTATATACGGCCATCACAATTCACTCAAAACCCTTTTCCCATTTGAGGATTTGTTTCTACGACTTTGAGAAGAGAGTCTCCATTTCCCTGACCATAAAAACTGTAGGTTATTTACATCAACTCAGGAAAACACTCTTAACACCCCGAACAGTGACAGGCAGGCCTCTGGAGAAACATCATCCTCTCCCTTCTCTGTGGCTCCAGCCAGCTTTATATTTTGCTGTCATTACAAAGCTAGAGGTCAGGTTAGGGTTAATGTCCATTGGGAGAAGGGAAGGCAGTTGCCTCCTCCAACGCTATCAGGAAGGCACAGGTAGACAATATTATGGGTTTTGGTGGGGTTGATGTATAGGGTGTACACACACACACATACATACATACACACACACATTCATATACATCCCTTCATCCCTCCTTCCATCTTTCCTCCTCCCTCCCTCCTTCCATTCCTTCATCTCTCTTCCCTCCTCTCATCCCTCCTTCCCTCTGTTATTCCCTTCCTCCTCCCATCTCTCCCTCCTTCCATCCCTCCATCCTTCCCTCCCTCCATCCTGCCATCCCTTCCTTCCTTCCTTTGGATATGCATGGAATATCTTCGGTATTATGGAGATGTATATATGTGGTTCCCAGTGCCCTGGAATCTCAGTGGTCAGACAGGGCACCAGGCCAGTCTGGAAACAGGAGAGTTTCCCTGGTGAGTTGAAAATGCCACTGGACCTGTTAAGATTAGATCTCAATGAAGTGCTATGTTGTGGGGACTAAAGAGGTGGCTCAGAGGTTAAAAGCAGTTGCTATTCTTCTAAAGGACCTGCATTTGTTCTTAGCACCTACTGGGTAGCTCACAACAGTTGGAAACTCCAGTTCCAGGGTCTCGAGCACACCCTCTGGCCTCCAAGAAAACCAGCACACACCTCACATATTCACAGAGAGACACAAATAGAATAGGGGGCTGGAGAGATGGCTTAGCAGTAAAGAGTCCTTTGCTGCTCTTCCAGAGGTTCCAAGTTTGATTCTCAGCATCCGTGTCATGTGACTCCCAACTGCCTGTAATTCCAGCTCCAGGGGGTCCAATCCCTCTGCCCGCACTCACACACATATGAAGCACATTCACACAGACACAAATAAACATCATTAAAAATGAAGCAATTTTAAAACTAAAATAAAGAACAACAACAAAGAAAGAATAGGTACAATTGTTCACAGGGGAGATGTGGAAGATAGGCTTAGAGACTCTCTAGCAAAAGACAGATGAGGCACATGGGATTTGGCCTGTTGCCTCACTGGCCAAGTGGTACCAAGACTGATTGATGAGCTGTATGTCCTACCATGTTGGGCAAAAGTGGTTCCTCCTTTAGGCACGGCATCCTCAGCCTCTAGCAATGATTATACCACTCAGAGAATGGTGGGGCCTCAAACAATGACCACCACACAGCTGACCAGCAGTGTCTGACACAGCTGACCATCATGGCCATCATTCTGTACTGAGTGCAAAGGGCGTTGACATTCTGTCTTCTTCAGTGGAGTCTGGGATTTGGGAGTCAGTCCCGGAGCATCTTCAGGGTTTCAGGTATGATGCTCTGTGAAACTCCACCCTCCTTCTTAAATACTTTATTTATTTGTGCATGTGTTTTTTCATGCATCTGTGTGTGTGTGTGTGTGTGTGTGTGTGTGTGTGTGTGTGTGTGTGTGTGTGTGTAGGAGGGGGGAGGTAAGTTTAGAAGTGCCTGCAGGGGCCAGAGTGGGTACCCAATTGCCCTGGAGTTACAGTTACAGGTGACTGTGAACTGACCAGTGTGGGTACTGGGAACTAAACCTAGGTCCTCTCGAAGAGCAGCAAGTGCTTTAAATACCTCTTTGGCCCTGCTTATCTCTGTAGCAAGTCATAGAAACTGGCCAAATGCAACCATTCTGACAATGTTGGAAATGCAGTCTCTAGAGCCAATGCCAAGGCCATCTCCCAAACAGGATGTGTGGACTCTTCCTGGTCCATAAATGAACGTCAAAACTAGACGCACAGTAGAGCATAACACCCTTTGATCAAAGAAGAATGTTTGGTAAACTTGCCCAGAGTTAAACTAATTGGCTTAAGAGCAGATACAATCTCCCTAAGGTGTTCTGCTACTAAATTAGCATTGGTCAAGATGTTTGAAGTTCAGAGGAAAGCAGATTCTCAGAGAAACCCATTTGAATAATTGGCACCCATGCTGTTCCCAGCACTGGCTCCCAACATGGAACCCACCTGAGGAGATGAAAGAGAGTTCCCGTGACTGGTCTGGCTATGCTGTCAATGAAGGACTTCCGGAACAGGTGACTGGGACCTTTCTCCTTCCGAGACTGAGAGGTGTGCTGGGGAAGCTATTTGGGGTAGCACCCAGGCAAAGGAAAACCAGGTTTTGGGGAAGCGGTTCCTGTGAGGTCCAGGTGGCAGGCAGCAGGTTTCTCAGCCCCAGCACTGTGTGGATGTTGGGCCTGGTCATTGTCGTGGGGCTTTTCAGGTGGCAGGATACCTGGCCTCTACCTGCTGATGCCTGGGACACCTGCCCAATGTGGTGACAGCCAAAAGTATCTTTGAATGTTGCTCCCTATCAAATGCCTGATGAGGAACCACTGGACTCTCCAACATCTTTGAATCTGAGCACATTTCAGTACCCATAACCTCCATTTAGTGGTGGCCTTTGTCACAGAAAGCGCTGCCCCCCCCCCCCCAGCTACTTACTTTTTAAAATGGAGATTTAACTTGCAGTCCCTTAGGGACCGATCTGCAGGGTTGCCTGGACTTTGAATCTCGACTGTCATTCTGAGAATTGGAGCCTCAAGGTCCCTGCAACATCTCCCCTAGCCTCACTGTGGAGGGAAGCTGACTGAGGCCTACATAGTGGCTATTGATGCTGCGTCTGCACCTCTCTCTTTAATGCCTGCATCTGAGCTGTCCCCAGGACCCAGGCATCCACCCTATTACAACATCTTTTTTGCTATGATGGAACTCATTGAAGCCTTAGAAAGAGCTAGAAGGGTGTTCTCTCTATGATATGTACCAGGATTCAGGGGATGCTGTGGGCCTTGGAGCCAGCCAGGTCAGAACTATCCTTAGCCCTGCCATTGTCCAAGGCCAGAAATGCCTAATCGGTGCCCCCTTTCAATCTTTCTTTACCTTTCAAGGTAAGTTTACAATGTGGTAAAAATCATCTACCCTGACAAGCCTGGAGCACAGAAGGTGGAGTCAGAAAAGACACAGAGTCCCTCCCACAGAGCAGCCTTTGGTCAGCACCAGAGCTGCTGTGCCCTACCTGTGGATCTTGCCAGGTGTAACGGCAGACAAAATTGGGGAAGCTGGACACACCCATCTGTGTGCACCACCACACCCCTCAATTCCAGAATGGTTATGTATCACATGGCAGAGATAGATAGAAACCCCCTTGCGGGGTGCTCCACACAGCAGTCCACTTCACAGAAGGCTGTGACAACACCTGATTCACTCCCCCACCCTATTCCAAAGAACCAGTGACTCACAACACCCCCACCCCAAGGGCTGCAGGTTTTCACAGGGCAAGACTGAAACCCAGCAACCTGGCCAAGCAGCCCCTTCTCACAAGAAGGAAGGCTTATTTCTGTGATAAGCAAGTCAGTCCCCGCATCATGGTCTGTTTATGTTCTGGGTCTCCAGCCACCTGCTCAGCCTTGGAAACAAACTCAGTTCCAGGCAAGAAGGAAATGAACACTCTAGTTGGGAAAACAGCAGACTGGTCATCCTAGAAGGTAGCAAGTGTCACAGGGAGGTCCTACAGGATACAAGAGTCCCCTGCTAGGGGACTTGGGGTGTTCTGGGTGTCCCTGAACACCAGGCAATGGCAGAGAAAGCACCCCCTTCCCAGCCAAGCTGTTGCCAGTGACTTCCAGAACCAGAGGCTAGAGCTCCAGACCCAGGTGCAGGGCTGGGCAGGCCCGCTGTATGGTTTATCACTTGGGACAGGCACCGCTCTGTAAAGCTGGGTTCTGAGCCCTCAAGCCAGGAGACTGAGCACACGAGTCAGTAGTGGGTCCGCATGAGACCAGTTCTGATTAATACTGCAGAGATAGCAATGGGAAGTCTAGTAAGACAGAAGAAACAGAGGACCAGCCATGGCACCCCTCCAACCCACTCCAACCCCTACTGCCACCAGCAAAAGATAGTGGAAAGCTTGTAGGGCCTGCTGCTCCTCTGAAACTTGCTTCTGTGGTAACCCGCACTCCTGAGTATCTATTCTTGTAGTCATTCATTGCCAACCTTGGCGAAGTCTTTGGAGGAGGTCAGAGGTTTTTGCTTGGGGGTCTCTCTTCAAGGATCCTGAATGACTCAGTGGTTCAAGGAAACCTGACACCTTCACACAGATTCCCGGGAACTGGAGTTACACCTGGTTGGGAGCTGCCAGGTGGGTGCTGAGAATTAAACCCAGGTCCTCTGGAAGAGCAGCACATGCTCTTAACCCCTGAGCCATCTCTCCAGACTCATTACTCTCTATATATATCGTCTATCTATTTGTGGGTTATTCAGTTTGTTTTTGTTTTTGTTTTGAGACAGGGCTTCTCTGTGTGGCCTTGGCTATCCTGGTCTCACCTTGTAGACCAGGCTGGCATTGAACTCACAGAGATCCACCTGCCTTTGCCTTCCTGAATACTGGGAAGGATTACAGACATACACCACTGAGCCCAACTTGTTATTTTTTTTATTTACCTTCATTTTATGTGCATTGGCATTTTGATTGCATGCATGTTTATATGAGAATGTCAGATCTTGGAGTTACAGACAGTTGTGAGCTGTCATGTGGGTGCTAGGATTAGAACCTGGGTCCTCTGGAAGAGTGGTTAAGAGTGTCCTTAACCTCTGAGCCATCTCTCCAACCCCTATTTTGGTTTTTTGTTGTGTTTGCTTGTTTGTTTTGTTTTGTTTTGTTTTTGGAGACAGGATTTTTCTATTCAGCCTGGAACTTTCACTGTAGATCAGGCTGCCCTAGATCTCACAGAGATCCACTTACCTCTGGATCTCACAGAGAGAGAGAGGGAGATCCAGTTACCTCTGCCTCTTGAGTGCTGGGATTAAAGGCTTGTGCCACCACACCTGGCCCATTACTCTTTTCTTAAATTATGTAAAAATGTTACCAAAATCACATCAGTAACGGCAAACATGTTCAGAGAGGTCTAGAATCCTCCACACACACACCCCTGTCTCCTCCCCACCCCGCACACACATATCCCTCCTGTGAACAGCCCAACTAACATTTATGTTTGCTTTCTCCACCCACTGTTTGCTTGTCAGCGATAGAGGAATAGATCATCTGAGATTGTTCTTATTTTTACACTTATTTACTTATTGGGTATATGCATGCCATGGTATACATGTGGTAGTCTGTAAAAGTAATTTTATTCTCAGAGCTGGAGAGATGGCTCAGTGGTCAAGAGCACTGACTGCTCTTCCAGAGGACCCAGGTTCAATTCCCAGCACCCACATGGCAGCTCACAAGTGTCTGTAGCTTCCGGATCTAACATCCTCACACAGATATACATGTAGGCAAAACACCAGTGCACGTAAAATAAATAAAATTTTTTAAAAAGTAATTTTATTCTCCTAGCTCAATTGTTGTCTGGGAGCTGACTGCTTCCTTCGGCTGGCCTAGGCCTAGCCCTGGAAGCTTCTAGCTTCTGTACAATCTAACCTGGGCCTACAGTGTTTTCAGCCTCTGAGACTTACTGCTGAATAAGCTCACCCTTACTTATTCTTTATGAGCTCTAGCCTGGCTGGTTCAACTCAGCTATTCTGGCTCAAACTCTTTTCCCAGTTGATTTGCTTAATCTGGCTTCTCTCTTGGCCCAGAATTCCTCTGCTTGCCCTCAAACTAACTCAGCAATCTGCTTTGATCTTCTGGCTTCTTCTTATTTTCTGGCTCATTCCGTCTTCACCTGAATTCTCCCTCTCTCTCTCTCTCTCTCTCTCTCTCCTCCTCCCCCCCTCCTCTGAAAAACAGCCTCTTAAGTAGCTTCCCTTCCCACTCACTTCTTGTGAGAGTTGGCCATATCCTACTCTGTCAGATCTTCTCTGATTCTTTTCTGATTCCTTTTCTGACACTCAATTAGACATTTTTTTTTTTTGAGACAGGGTTTCCCCCGTGTAGCCTTGGCTGTCCTGGACTCTCTTTGTAGACCAGGCTAGTCTCGAACTCATATCGAGCCACCTGCCTCTGCCTCCTGAGTGCTGGGATTAGAGGCCTGCACCACCACACTCAGCTTAAACATCACTTTTAAACATGGGTGTGTCCTTCTACACACCACCTATCTTTGTTTGGCATTAAAGGCATATATCACCACACCTGGATCTAAGCTTTCCTTTGCCTGATAGTTACTCTATACCAGGCTGGCCTTGAACTCAGATCTGTTTGCCTTTGTCTCCTGGATTAAAGGTGTGTTTGTATTCCAGAAACAATGCACAGACCTAGAAGGCCTCTGGACGCTATCTCTTGTCAGAACGTCCATGTTCCGAATTAACATTCCTCTACAGGGGTCAGAGGACAACTTCTCTTCTCAAGAGTTAAGTTCAGGTCATCGTGTTGACATAGCAAGTGCCTTTATCCACAGAGCCATCTTGCCAGCTCCTACATTCTTCTCCCCTCCCCCCCCACTCCAGACAGGGTTTCTCTGTGTTATCTTGGCTGTCCTGGACTCATTTTGTAGACCTGGCTGGCCTCGAACTCACAGCGATCCGCCTGCCTCTGCCTCCCAAGTGCTGGGATTAAAGGCGTGCACCACCACACCCGGCTACATGTGTATCTTAAAAATAGACAACTTGCTTTTTCTCAGGCTGCCTGGAAGATGGCGGACATTCAGATGGAGCATGCTTACCAAAAACAGCCTATGATATTTCAAAACAAGAAGCGTGTTTTGCTGGGAGAAACTAGCAATGAAAAAGTCCCTCGGCACTACAAAAATATCAGTCTAGGTTTCAAGACGCCCAAGGAGGCCATCCAGTGCACCTACACAGACAAGAAATGCCCCTTCACTGGTAACATCTCTATCTGATCCTGTCATGACTAAGATGAAGATGCAGAGGACCATTGTCATCGGCCGGGACCATCTCCATTACATCCAGAAGTACAACCGCTTTGCGAAGCGCCACAAGAACATGTCTGTGCACCTGTCCCCTTGTTCAGAGATATACAGATTGGTGACATTGTCACCAAGGGAGAGTGAGGCCCCCGAACAAGACGGTTCATTTCAATGTGCTCAAGGTCACCAAGGCTGCTGGCACCAAGAAACAGTTTCAAAAGTTCTGAGGGGACTCTGGCCTGCTCCTCAGAACAAATAAAGTTATTTTCCAACTTAAAAAAAAAGAGCCAGGCGGTGGTGGTGCACGCCTTTAATCCCAGCACTTGGGAGGCAGAGGCAGGCGGATTGCTGTGAGTTCTAGGCCAACTTGGTCTACAATGTGAGTCCAGGACAGCCAAGATAACATAGAGAAACCCTGTCTCAAAAAACCAAAAACAAACAAACCAACAACAACAAAAAACAAAAAACAAAAACAAAAGACAATGTTTTAAAAACATTATTTTTCTTGTTGTGTTGACCTGATAAGTAGCAACCTAAGGGAGGAAGGGTTTGTTTTGGCTCTTGGTTCAGTGGGATACAGTCAGTCATGGCAGGTAAAGCATAGCAGCAGGCATGTGAGCCAGCTGCTGTCTATACTCAGAAAGCAGAGAGCAGACAGGAATGGGTCTAGATTATTAAATCTCCAGGCCCAATCCCAATGACCCACTTTGTTCATTGAGACTCCACCTAAAAGGTTCTACAGCCTTCCAAAATCAGCTCAACCAGCCTGGTACCAAGTACTCAAATGCAGGACCTTGTCAGGGACACTTCATATTCCAACCACCACGCTTATATACAGTGTTTCTCTCCCTTCCTGCAGGGAGCTCTCCTCCATAGCAGGATACAGAGCTTTCCCTGATTCTGAAATCAAGTACTGCACCCCTCCTTCTGTGACAACTAAAAAGCGTTTGCGACTCAGTCAAATGGAGTTAAACAGTCCCTCCAGCATCTGCCACTCTATACAGAGAGACTTGTGTCTACAGGCCCTCTGAGACAGTAACATTTCCGTGAGTGCCTTGGAGGCATGTCTATGCAGCCCTCTCTCTGATTCAGGGAGCAGAGTCTCATTCAGACTCCAAGGGTCCTGAAAATAGGACTAGAAATGATGAAGCTATCCCTGAGTAGAACAATATCTGCCCCAGACAAGCATCTTGAGGCCAAATACACAGCATCATTGTCCCTTTCTTAGCCCCAAGACATAGAGCCACCAAATCTCCAAGCCTTTGGGTGCGAAGCGAGGCTCTTCCTGGAGGGTCTGTGGAGACTGGGCTAGAGACTAGGGGGAGGGGACGGAGCAAGAAGCCAGATACCTTATTACCTTAAGGCCTTAGGCAAGCCATCTGGTCACCCTGAGCCTCTGGGTCTTTCCCTAACAGCCAAAGAGCCTGTTCTGCAGAACACTTGCAGAGATCCTTTGTGACCTGGACAGGAGTGGGACTTGGCACACAGTGGCGCTCTGTAAGTGGCACCCTTTTTCCCCTAATGGGAGACATTCAGAACACAGCAGCATAAGACTGAACCCCTGTCAAAGGCTAGAGTAATACCCACCAGAGAGTGAGATTACCTTCCCAACAGTCCCCTCTCTGCTCAGGCAGACCTGTTGAAGGAAGGTACTGAGCGCCTCCAGCAAAGGAGAAGCAAGATGTCACAGCCTCTGTTCCTGCCATAAACTCTCTAAGGAGGCCCAAAAGTGCACAGCCCAAGGCCCTTCTCTGCTCTGCTCTCCGGAGCCCCAGCTGTCTCTTCCTCCAGCTAAGTGAATGCTTCCTGTGTGGTCACATTTCCCAAATGGCTGCCTGGCCAGAATTCCCAAACCCCATGAACTTCCATTTCTCTCCTCTCTTTTGTTTTGTTGTTTGTTTGTTTGTTTTGTTTTTCGAGACAAAGTTTCTCTGTGTAGCCTCGGCTATCCTGGACTCACTTTGTAGACCAGACTGGTCTTGAACTCACAGTGATCCTCCTGCCTCTGCCTCCCAAGTGCTGAGATTAAAGGCGTGTGCCACCATATCACCATGCTCAGCCCTGGACTCATTCTGTAGACCAGGCTGGCCTCAAACTCACAGAGATCCACCTGCCTCTGTTTCTCGAGTGCAGGGATTCAAGGTGTGTGCCACCACACACAGCTTAAATACAATCTTGTTTTTTGTTTTTGTTTTTTTCTGAGACAGGGTTTCTCTTGTAGTCCTGGCTGTCCTGGATTCACTTTGTGGACTAAGCTGTCCTTGAACTCACAGAGATACCCCTTCCTCTGCCTCCCCAAGTGCTGGGATTAAAGGCATACACCACCACGCCCAGCTCTCAGGCCTGGTTCTACAGATAAGAATTCCAGAATCAAAATCCAAGTGTGGGGTGGAGGGGGGGAAGGGGGGCTGGGTGGGGGGTAGCACAGGAAGGAGCCTGTGTGTATAACTGTAGAAAAGCTAGCTCTCTTCAAGTCTCAGATTTTTCTTTTCATATTGTCCATCTCAGGAGCTGCTAATGACACCAAGATTTGGCCATGAAACCCTCGCCTACCAATAAAAAGAGCAGCTTGGATTTCATTCTTCTCCTGCATTGTGTTGCCCCTCTATGGAACACTGTACCCACACTGGATGTCCATGGTGTGTGTGTATGGGGGGCGAGGTCCCTTGGCCTTGTAGCCTGTTCTACAGGATGCCTGTCTCTCCCTGCTCTGGGTCAGCAGCCCAGGAGCACCAGCATTCTTGGACAATCACAGAGTAACAGAAGTTCACCTTTGTGTAGCATGCTCTAGCAGAGCCGTACTGCGTAGATCCGAGTACCTCACGGGCAGCTTCAGAGAGGCCTTTCATGCCTGTTAGAGGTTCAACCTTCTTCTCTTCCCATGAAAGGAATAGTGGGAAGGCATTTCCTGAAAGAGGGACATCTAAGTAAGACACTAACACTAGCCTCCATAAGCCTTCCTGGGGAATCAAGGAAATAAATAGAAAAGCCAAGGTAAGGTGCTGGCCAAGGGTGGGATATGTAAGTCCTCCCAGGGAGGCCTCCCCAGCCAGGAGTTGGTTATGTCCTGACACATGAAGGCTTCATGACCCCTAGATAGGAAATTTCCAAAGGAATTAAAGTGCCACCAACACCACAAGCAGCTACACTGAGAGCCGAGTGGGGAAAAAAAAATGACTAGAAATTATTTTTCGCTCTGTTTATGAAACCTGAGGAAGCTACTGGGCTGTGACTCCAGGTCTATTTCAGAAGTCATATTTTTGAGGACCCTATTTTTAGGTTTGCCTCTCTATGTTCCTAGACCCTTCCCCCCCCACTAGAGACAGAGACATAAATGAATCACACACACACACACACACACACACACACACACACACACACCATACATATTTATAAACGGACACAAAGACATATAGATTGCAAATGCATACACGTGGGTATTACACACCGAATCATAGATCACACATGTACATGGATCACAGACACACATATAAATCATGCACATACACATATAAATTATATGTATACACAGACACAAAAATACACACACACACACACACACACACACACACACACACACACACACGGAGGTGGGGGCTCAGACACATGGGTCCTGGAAGAAACAGGAGAACTCCACCCTTTTCTTTGTTGCTGTCCATTAATTTCAGGCTATTGTTTTCAAGTCTCCATGTATTTTTCCATTTGTCAGGTGTTGTGAAACTGAATGGCAATTCTGCTCACTCATGCTCCCCTATTTCTCTTCATACAAAGGATCAGTGCAAATCACACACACACACACACACACACACACACACACACACACACTCACACACACCACCACCACCACCACCAGGATCAGGGTTTTTACATGCACTCACCTAAGACTTCAGAATGTTTACCCCAAATCCCACATCTGAGGCAGGCCTTCTCCAGTGGCAAGGCCGTGGTCGTCTCTCTTGGTATCTCAGCCCCTCTGTTAGAGAGCTATCTTAATGATGTGGGCGTGCTCTGCCTGGCATTCCCAAGCCTCCCCATGCCTGCGACTTAATTAAACCTGCACGTAAGATTCCAGGCAAGATGAAAGAGACTGGCGATCCCAAACGGTCTATATATAGACTTCTCATCTCTAAAGTTCTATCTACTTATTGTCTATTAATTGCTTTGGAAAGAAGGTAATTTGCTTCACACGCAGGTGGAAACTATGCTTCCTTTTTCCCTATGAAGAAACGAGCCTAGGATGTGGGGTGGGTGGCTTTCTTGGAACGCTGGGTGTTTGGACGCAAACTAAAAGACAAGGCAAAGCCCCTTTCCTCTGCACACAATACTACCCAGGCCTCCACCTCAGTAAGTCTCAAATCTGCTTCATGATGTCCTGCCCAGGGGGATTGCAAAGACCCAAAGCACTCCATAGAATGCAAGAACTCACCCTGGGTGCAGTGGCGCACACCTATAATCCCAGCACTCTGGGAGGCAGAGGCAGGAAGATGGCTGTGAGTTCGAGGCCAGCCTGGTCTACAGAGCAAGTCCAGGACAGGCAAGGCTACACAGAGAGACCGTGCCTTGAAAAACCATAGGTGGGGTAGGGAGCAACGTGGTGAATGCAAGGACTCCAGATTTCTTGCATACGTACACCGCCGGTCACTGTGGGATTCAAACATTAATTCACCTGGCACCCAGAGATACTTGGCGTCATCTGCTGCCTAATGCTTAAAAACTATAATTATCCATATTGCATTGATTATTGGTAGGGAGAAGAAGACATGTTATAAATTTTTAAAATTACATAAATTATCTCCTAGACTTAAAATAAAACTTTCTATGACTATATCTGCCTTTGTTTCTGCTTGTATAGAAATTAAAATTTTTGCCTTTTCCTGCAAAATTATCTTTTATAGCCCACAGGAGTATGATAATAATACTTTGTACTTTTGCAGGGCCTTTTATCCGGGAATCTCAAAGCGCTTCATAAACTTTAATTAATTCTTGCAACAAGCCCCATGAGGTAGGTAAGTATTATTATCCCCATTTCACAGATAAGGGGAGGTAGACATGGAGAAGTTAAGTAATTTGCCGAAGGCCCCAAAGCACTTAGAAGCTAAGTCTGAACAAGACCACAAAGTGCCCGGCTCAGGCCTGGGTTGGCCCACTGGGGCTGCCCTGCTGGTCCCCCCAGTCCCAGGGAATGATTGATGGGGAGCCCTCGATCAATTGTGGTGCTGGTGCTAAATACATGTTCTACTTAGCTCCCAGGCATTATGGGGAATTATTCAGGCTGGCTCATAGGCTTCAGCCTATGAATGGTGTTGGACTATCCACAGGATGACGGAGCAGAGCCTGAAAACCCACTTCCCAGGTCTGAAGGCGCCTGCTGTGCAGCTCTCTCCGCAGCAAACAGCCTTTCCCTCATACTTGAATTTGATCAGCTCATACTTTGAACATTAAGTCTGGCTTTTGCATTTATGACTTCAGAATACTTTTTTGTTTGTTTGTTTGTGTTTGTTTTTGTTTTTGTTTGCCTTTTGGTTTTTTTGAAACAGGGTTTCTCTTGTAGTCCTGGATGTCCTGGACTTGCTTTGTAGACCAGGCTGGCCTTGAACTCACAGCAATCTGCTTGCCACTGCCTCCCAAGTGCTGGGATTAAAGGCATGCGCCACCACGCCCCTGGTGCATCAAACTAGATTTTTTACTCTCCCACTAAGAGGCCTTAACCAGACTCTTACTGGTGACAGGCCCTATTCCCTTCCCATGCTCTTTAATTTTCTGTGTTTCTATCTTTCTTCAGATGTCTGTCTGGGAAGACAGTCAGCCCCAGGGGTCAAATCAAGTTCTATATATCAGAAATTCCAAGCTAATGGAATGGCTGTAAGGTTTTCTTTGGGGGAGAAAAGGCTTTGTTGAAAGGCTGTGTGGGAACCAGGCATGGTGGCTTCCTAGCTTTTCAATGACCTGTTGCTGCAGGCCCTTCCTTGTCTGGTGACAACACTCTGCCATAGGAGGCTGGCACGGTAGGTTCCCATTGGCAAGACTGCCATGGCAGCCGGGGCTTCCGGTAGTCCAAGAAGTTAGAGGAAGCCTTGGCAGTGTGTGAGAACTACCCGCTGGCAGATCAAAGCTTGAGGCCTCTCAAGGCCTCGAGGCTGATGGGGCTACCTGGGCCTGAGAGATGGAAAGGGAAGGGGATCTTAATCTCACCAGCAAGAGTAAGACCACCAGCACAATTTTTGAGCCAAATTTGAAGCAAGCTTTGTTAAATACTGGCCAGGACCATGGATACTGGCCAGTCTATGCCCAGGATTCCCAGAATATGGTGTCAAATTACATTAGTCAGGGGCTTATAAAGGCAAACCCCCACATAGAGGTGCATAGGCACCTCTCACCTTTGTCCAATCAGGGGGAAGCATAATCCTGATGTACTTCCTGCCTATGTGTGATCAAGCAAACATCCTGGGCAACTGATGCAACCAAGCTTATTTACAGAAGTGAAAACACTTGACTTGTTATCTTACATGAACAGCACCCAGCATTTCAGGAAGTTATCTGTCCTTGGGCAAATGGTGCTTATATGTTAGAGGCATTTTTTTGTTTGTTTGTTTTATAGATATCTTAAGCACAGTAATTTAAACATAAAATACAGTGTTAGCCACCACAGAAAGAAGGTAGAGCCAACAACACCCTTTTCCAACTGCCTACAGCAGACCTACATAGATCTGAAAGCTAACTGCCACATCAAAAGAACTTTCCAGACCCATGGGTGGAAGGAACCAGAGAACTCCTTTATTTTCACTTCGGATGGTTCATTCAGTCTGTGGGATATTTATGGTCCACTGGTTATGTGCCTGCTCTGTAAACTAGGGTCTAAAAGAGTATATTTGCTTGCAATTGTCTATAGTCAGAAGGGTTGAATTCACAGTTTGCAGGAAGCACAAAACATCCTGAGCTTCCGTCTCCTTATCTTTGACCTAGTTCTTGCTTTGCTGGGTCATACTCAGAGAAGGAGAGTCCATCCTTAAAGCAGCCCATCCCCCCTGCACAGTGCTAAGTAATGTCAAACCACTAAGTAAACATAGAAAGTGTGGCCAGGTGGCTTCGGGGCATAGGTTCTTCCAGAGTTTAATTGTCATTTTCTCTATGATAAGTCAATGTCAATTTGTGCAAATGCTTAAGCCTACAGGCACCTCAGAGGAGCCAAAGGATGTCAAAAGAAGACAAGACCTTGCTCTGTCAGAGAAGAAAGACTGTCCTGCCCCTGGCTCATTTCATGGCAATGGCTCACAAAGCTGATGTTTGTAAAGCACCCAAAGGACTGCTCTACCCTCTAGCTACAAGCTGGACCCCAGGGCTTCTGACTCCCAGCCTGCTGTCCAGCAGTTGTCCTGTCCACCCCCGCCCCTGCCCATCACTGCTCTGGCCAGATATGGTCATGTTAATTCTCACTCTCTCAGTCTAGGTGCGTCTGGCAATGAGGTCTCCAGGCACCTCTACTTGCAGAACAAGTGGGCCGCAGGCTGATCTGTGTGCATAGCCCTCGGTGATGTCACTGGGAGTTTTCCATTGGTGACTTCACAGCGGTTGTAAGTGTCACCCACACCTCCTCTTTGCCTTAGCTCTCTGTAGCTCAGCATCTTTCCAGGCCCTTCATTCAGGTCAGTGTGTGCTTTACAAAAGCTAATGGCAGCCAAGAGCCAATGTGGTATAATAAGGGGTTTGGTTTTATGAGGAGGAAGAATTACCTTTGTCCATGAAAAGGTGGTGTTCAAGTTAAAGTTATGTCATTGGGTGGCTCTCAGACGCTGGTCATGAGTGATGGCTACAGGGGTGGTTTTTTTCCCAAGGAGACCAGAGAAGAGGTACACCACTGTGGCAGGGAACAGTTCCCACTTGCTCCCAAAGTGCTGAGCCAACAGATTTCCTAAAACTATCTGGTCCCAGACCAGAATCCTGCCCTGAGAACACAGTTCTCCGAGGGAAGAATGGAAAGCTCTCATAGCCCTGGTGAGCCGCAGTTGTACTGAAAATGCAAGTATGGCTGCATAGGTTGCTTTGTGCACAGCTGGTGGCAGTGCTTATAGGCTGGAAATTGTACTCCCCACTACAGTGCTCACCAGTGGGGTAGGGCTTTGGACATTCATTTTTTATTTTTAAAGTTTTTTCAATGTTCTTTACATTTCTTTGTTTTGACAGGGAGAAAGGGCGAGCGCATCCCACGGTTCACCTGTGAAGATCCAGGGACAAGTTGTAGGAGTCAGTTCTCACCTTTCCCATGTGGGGCCTGTCTGCCTACATGCACGTACATGAGTGTGCAAGGGTATACACACACACACATACACACACACACACACACACACACACACACGCACACACACACACACAAATAAAACCACAATTGTTTTAAGAATAAACAAAAATTGGCTGAGAATCTATCTCAGTTGGTAGAGTGCTTGTCTAGTGTGCCTAAAGGTCTGGGTTCGGTCCCCAGCCCCACATACAGCTGCGCTTGCCCATAACTCCAGCACTGGGAGGAGGGCTGTGAAGCCGGGAGAATTAAGTTCATCCTCAGGAAGGGATACATGAAGCTCTATTTAAAAAAAAAAAAAAAAAAAAAAAGCTCAACTCTGGATGCACCTAAAACGGCCATTATGTTACTTATGTTAATCTTCTGAAGACATTTAGTGACAATCTCTGCTGCAGCCCACACAGCAATGAAAGGAACATTTTCTTTAGAGAAGCAGAAAGGGAAATAAGTAACCACTTTAAGTGTGAGCTCCAAAGATAGGAAGGATTCCTTCTCTTTATAAATTTCATTGTAGCAATGAAGTATCGAAATTCACCCTGAGGCCTGGAGGAGGCTCTTCATTCAGTTACTTTGAAATAAAATAAACTTGAAGCCTCTCCCAGGCCCAGTCTTTAATACCAGCACCCAGGTGGTGATGGAAGGCGAGTATATGTGAGTTTAAGGCTAGCCTGGGCTGTATAGTGAGACCTTGTCTCAAAAATAATAATTAAAAAAACGTTAAAGACTAAATAAAACAGGGTGGTGGTATGTGCTTGTAATCCCACAGAAGAAATTGGGACAGGGGGATTGCCACAAGTTCCAGGTCACCCAGGATACATAAGCAGGACCCTATTTCTAGTCCCCTACAAGTAGATAACTCCACTTCACCCTAGCCATAAAATCATTTGCCTACATCATTCTTGTTGGTTATTTTGAACATTCCTAATATTTGATTATTATAAATGATATCTTCATACAGACCATTTTTTGTATAAAATTCCATATGTCTTTCAGGCCAGACGTGGTGGTGCACACCTGTAATCCATGCACTTTGGAAATAGATGCAGGAGATAAGAGTTAAGAGTCTGGGTTACATAGTAATACTCTATCTCTGAAAATTAAAAACAAAAACAGAGTCCTGAAGTGGGCTTGAGCTGGCAAGAGGACTCAGAGTTCAAAAGTGCTTGCCATACAAACATATTAAAAAGCAGAATCACCAGATGGACGGACTTGGCATCCTTTGGCCCTTTGATACCTTCTCCAGATTGTATTCATTAAACGTCTTCTCCTGGTTACACCCAAGAAAGCCACTGTCACAGCCCAACAACCTGAGCAAATACATTTTGTATTCATTCATTTATTGTTGTCTTGTTTAGTGTTTTGAAATAGGGGCCTAGTACGTAGTTGTTGGTTGTTGTTGTTGTTGTTATTGTTGTTGTTGTGGTTCTTCTTCTTCTTCTTCTTCTTCTTCTTCTTCTTCTTCTTCTTCTTCTTCTTCTTGGGTTTTTCTTTTTTTTTCTTTTTTCTTTTTTTTTGGTTTTCCAAGACAGGGTCTCTCTGTGTATCCTTGGCTGTCCTGGACTCACTTTGTAGACCAGGTTGGCCTCGAACTCACAGCGATCCGCCTGCCTCTGCTGCCCGAGTGCTGGGATTAAAGGCATGCACCACCACGCCCGGCCTTCTTCTTGGGTTTTTCAAGGCAGGGTTTCTCTATGATACCCTTGGCTATCCTGGACTTGCTTTGTAGACCAGGCTGGCCTCGAACTCACAGAGATCTACCTGCCGAGTGCTGGGATTAAAGGCGTGTGCCACCACACCTGGCTTCATTCATTTTTAAAATTATGGGTCTGCATGTGCGTCTGTAGGTGGGTATGTGCATGTGAGCGCAGGTGCCCATGGAGGCCGGAAGAGCATGTTGGATCTGCTGGCGCTGGAGTTACAGGTGGTTGTAAGGCCCCCTGATTTGGGTGCTGCTGGGACCAAAGACAGGTCCTTTGCAAGAGTCATACATACTCTCAGCTGCTGAGCTGACTGACTCTCCAGCTCCAAGCAAATACATTCGGAAGGACCTGAACCACTCGCCTTCTTCCCCTACTTTCCTACCTCTCTGCGCCTGACCGGAAGCATCTCTGAGTGTTACTAGGTTTTGTTGGGGCCAAAGCCATGGACTCATACTTACCACGAGTAACAGTGGCAGCTGGTCTTCCGGAACCACTGGAGGTTGGGGTGTGGCACAGGCCTGGGTTCAGGCAGTTATGTTTTGGAAGAAGACATTTGGGAGATGGGGTGCAAACAAGGGCATGGGGTTCAGGAGATGGATGAGGAGAGTAACCTGAGACTTGTCAGCCAAACCAGGATACTGTAAGCTTCGGATCAGGATCTATACCCTGCTTAAATGCCATCTGGGACCTCTGTCTATCCTTCCTCATTCTGTATAAAATAGGATGTAGCTATGAGGGTGTGGCATCTCTGTGTATTTCCCCCAAGAGCTTGGTGGGTACAGGGAAGAGAGAACATTGTCATCCAAGAACGGTGCTGTCGTCTCATACATCCCGCACCACCCCCACCCCACCCCCCCGACCCAGGATAATGATGGCAGCACACCCACCTACATGCTAAGACTTTAGCTCATCAAAGACTCAGAGACCAGGTAAGATGGGTGTGGCCAAGAACATGGGATCCTAAGGAAGACAGAGACAGAGAGAGTCCCCCAAGAGTCCTACCCCTCAGACTCCGCGCCTGCGATATAAGCCAGTGTCAATCCTGGAAGACCTAAGGGCAAGGTATTTCAAGTGAGGGCTGGCTGAGGAACCCTGTAGATGCAGAAGCAGGTACGAGGAAGGGAAGGAGCAGACAAGAGTCGTGCTTCTACCTGGGCTCACACCGAGCTTGGCCCTGCAAAGTTCAGCTAAGTCCTACCAGCAACCCGGCACGATAGTAGTGAGGTCCCATACTCACTACTAAAAGACTTCCCTGAGTCCCACTGCAAGCCATGCCAAACTCGCCTTGGTGCTTCCTGAGCACCAGCCCTGAGCCAGGAGCCGTGGTTCAGGAAGGGCGGGAAGGTGGGTGCTGCCGGCAATAAGGAAGGGCATTGTCTGTGGCTCACAAGCTGGACTCGCAGTTTCCCTGCTTGTTATTATCATCATCCCCGTCAACTCTAAACAATGGCACTGATAAAACAGCCCTCCCTGAGAGCGCGCCTTTGTTCTACACAATGGCTGTGGTTATAAGGGAGTTCCAAAGGTGTGCATGGAACTTCACGTTTGCATGACTTGTGCCGTCAGAAAGTATTCTGCACCAAAATTAATGTTGAGGGCTCTCGGTTCCATGGCCAGGCTGTGGCTCAGAGGCTTTGCCCCTTGTTTCCATTTGAGATAGAGTTTCTTGTGCACTGTAGTCTTTCAGTAGCTGACCAGCTCATTCAGGCTCATCCAGGACTTTTCTAGTTTTAGCACTGACAATCTCTAAGTGTTGGCCACTCCACCTTTGAGTCCGGTCCCTGGACACATGGCTTCAGCTGTCATGACATTGGAAAAGAATAATGATATAATAGGCGTTGAGAATGCAGAGAAATAGCTTGATTTGCTGTTATTTAGGATTTTATTTTCTTTAGATTTATTTATCTTATTTTATGTGGGTGAATGTTTTGCCTGCGTTGTGTGTATATGCACCTTGCTTAGTACACACACACACACACACACATACATGTATATGTGTGTGTGTATATATATATGTGTGTGTATGTGTGTGTGTGTGTGTGTGTGCCTGGTACCAATGAAGGCCAGAAGAGAATGTCAGATCCTCTGGAACTAGAGCTACAGATGGCTATAAGCCATGATGTGGGTGCTGGGAACCAAGAATGGTCCCCATAGGCTCAGATATTTAAGGCTTAGTCACTGGGGAGTGGAACTGTGTGAAAGGATTAGAAGAATTAGAAGGTGTGGCCTTGTTGGAGGAAGTGTTTCACTAGGGGTGGGCTTTGAGGTTTCCAAAGACCATGCCAGGCCCAGTCTGTCTTTCTGTCTCTCTCTGCCTGGACATCAGGATGTGCTCTCAACTACTTCCTTAGCATCATGTCTGATGCCATGTTTAATAGGTTGTATGCTTAGCAAGTGAAAGGCCTGATCTCCAGCACCATGCTAAAAAAAAAAAATTATAGGTGGGCACAGCTCAGGGAGGCAGAAGCAGGCAAATTGCTATGAGTTCGAGGCTAGCCTTGTCAACAAAGTGAGTCCAGGACAACCAAGGCTACACAGAGAAACTCTGTCTTGAAAATCAAAAACAAGCAAATATATAGATATAGAGATAGAGATAGAGATAGAGATAGAGATAGAGATAGATAGATAGATAGATAGATAGATAGATAGATAGATAGATAGACTATCTCTTATGGTCCTCATGAATATCCTGGAGTTGCCTTGGTTATTTTCCCTCTTAGAGATAATGAAAATGAGCTTGGGGGAAGTAAACTTTTTAGGAAACATAGGCATAGGTCTTTAATCCCAGCTCTCAAGAGGCAGAAGGAAGCAAATCTCTGAGTTTCAGGGACTAGATGGAGAGACTCTAAAAACAAAAACAAACTGGTCTGTAGCTGCTTGCTTCAGCCATATAGCTGTGTAACAAATTACTCCAAAGCTCACTAGGGACAAACAGCCATGCGCATCTGGTTGGATTATGATAGGATATCTGGGGCCTCAGCTGGGAAGATGCAATGCCTACTTTAAGTGATTTGATTGGCTTGGGGGTTGTTTACTTAAGGTGTCCCATTCATGTGTTAGAATTGTCTGGGACTCCAGCTCTGCCTCGATCAGGACACCTGTATAGCCTGCCATCAAATGAGGAGACCAAGGGTCTCATCGATCTGTGTCCCTGCACAAGGTAAAAACCACATCACCTTGGGGGATGAAGTCTCGCATGGCCTTTGACACAGTCTCTAAGATTCAAGAGAGCCTGCAGGGGATGGAGGGGAGCCTTCACTTCCTGGTGGGTGCCCAAAGCCCCTCGGAAGGATCCACTCCCCCTTACACAGCTGCCTTTCCGGTTCTGCCTCTTCAAGTCCTGAGTCCCCTGGCTCTGCCTCGCCTGGCCTTGCCTCCTCCACTCTCAGCTGTAGCCTGGGCTCCCTGCTGTAGGACACGGCCTATCATAAGTCTGCTGGGCAGATGGATATTGTGGTATGGCCCTGAGAGAGGCACAGAGGAGAGGAGACCTTTGATAAGAGGGTGTGTGCCCAGCTTTGAGACATTAGAAATAGCCTGGACTGTCGGGAAGCCATCTCTTCAGGCCTTGCCATGTCAGGTCTTTACCAGCTGTCCCACTGAAGAGTTGTAAATGGTTCTGCTCCATCCTGAGTCACACTGTCCCATCCTCCATGAAGGTATTGCCAGTCTACTAATCACCTGTGGACCCCTAGGTCCCACCAGGAAGAGCTACAACGAGGAAGAGCAGCTGCCTGCTCTCTGTGACGAGTGGAGGGGTGGGCTGGAATCCTGTGGGACAAGTTGGGACAGCACATTGGGTGCGAACAGGGAGGGGATCATTAGTCTAGAAAGGAAAAACCTAGGGGAGGAGTGGGGCTGGGGACAGAGCAGCGAATCTTCCTTCTTTCTGTCTGTCTTTTAAGGAATTAATTTTACTTACATGCATGCATATGTGTATGTGTGTGCATGAGTTGATGCTCATAGAGGCCAGAGGACATTAAATCCCTTAGAAATGGAGTGACAGGCAGGTGGGAACCTCCATGTAGGTGCTCAGAACTGAACCTGAGTCCTCTGCTGGAGCAGTAAGAACTCTTAGCTGCTGAGCCATCTCTCAAGCCCCTAAGCAGTGAATTTTCAATGGTATAAAAAGAACCTCCCCTTTCAGTGTCTGAGGAGGAAGCTAGGGATAGCCAGGGTTTGTTTCAATTTTCACATTGCTCAAGCCTACAAGAACAGCCCCCAGAGGCTCATTGAAACATGTTAGGGAGTGCAGGGAAATGGCTAGGAAGATTTGGATGTGTCTTTGGGAAAGGGTGGAATTTGTCCTCAGTCTGCCTGCTCTCAGACACACCTTATCCCCCACCAGGACAACCTTATTCTGTTCCTGGAATTTCTCCCTGTCTCTCCTAGATGGTTCTAGCAACTCCTGGAGACAGTGCTGTCTGTCAACCCAATTCCTACTGGACAGCCCAGGGGCCTGCAGCCCCATGAGGACCTTGCTCCCTCCTATCACCAGCCCAGGGGCTAGCCTCTCTCTCTGAAATCGTAAGTTTTTCCCCTTCACTTCTCCATCAAATTGTCTGCTTGGGGGCTGGGAAAGATTTTATACCTTCATCTGGTGTTTCTCTTGCCTTTTACACTTACTAGGCTTGATAGGAACTACAAGTTGAGGCCATGAAAAAGGAGGCTAGAAAGCCAGGCATGGTGGCACACGCCTTTAATTCCAGCACTCAGAAGGCAGAGGCAGGCGGATTGCTGTGAGTTCAAGGCCAGCCTGGTCTACAAAGGGAGTCCAGGACAGCCAAGGCTACACAGAGAAACCCTGTCTCGATAAACAAAAAACAAAACAAAAACCCAACACACACACACACACAAAGAAAATGAAAAAGGAGACTGGAATAGAGGCTGCTGCTAGCATAGCCCACAGCCCACAACCCTTTCCCTAAGGAGAGTTGGGCATGGTTGGGTCTCTGTGCCCAAAAGAATTGTTTTTGCCCCGGCCTTTTCAATTTATCCCAGCTTTCTTTAAAGACCTCTGAGGCCAGCTCATCTTCTCCATGTTATTTCTGATGTCTCTGCCTTTGGGTCCCTATAATCACTGTGCTGGTGGCTAACACAACAAAGTGAAAGGGCAAAGCTAGGCCTCCCCTCTGAACGTGAACCACTCAGGAATGGAGATGTCTAGAGTCCATGAAATGGGTAGAGGTACATGTCACCAACACTGGCAGCTTGAGTCTGATCCCTGGGACCCACATAGTGAAGGAGGGACTCCCCCCCTGCTGCAGGTTGTCCTCTGACTCCCATGTGTGCTGGGGCTCACACATGTGCCCTCCCCACCCCACCACCACCACCAATAATAGATACAATTAAATTTGAAAAAAAAAAGAAAAAGAAAGGGCTTCCTTGGCTCCTCTCTTTCTCCTTAGGGCCTGACAGACTTGGCATTGAAGTACAGAGAATTGGAGACAGTATTCAGAGTCATGTCCCTTTCCCCCTGCTCCGTATTTGCTCATGAGTTTCTTCCTAGCAGTCCTTCAAGGTGTTCTTGGCCATGACTTGTCAGGAAATTGGCATGCATGCCATCTCCAGGAAGAGTGCTTACCTTCCTGACACCTCCATTGTGCAAGGGCCATTCAGGCACTGCGCCCTGCCAAAGAAGGAAGAGGAACGCTTGCCAGCACCTGGGCTTCCCAGAGGTGGGGGCCACAAGGGCATATGGTTCCAGAAAAAAGAAAGAAAGAAAGAAAGAAAGAAAGAAAGAAAGAAAGAAAGAAGAAAAAGGAACAGGGACAAACCCCAGAAGAGATGTTGTGTCTTGGGAGAAAAGAAGTGCAAGGAATAACCGAAGCTGAGCCTTCTATTGGTCCTTGGCAGACCCTTAGGAATCTGACCCTAGCAAAGTGTCTCTCCTATACAGGAGCTCAACAGATATGCAGAATGAGCTCACCACCCAAAGAGGAACACTTGGATTCTTGTGTCCTTAATTACAGGGAACACACAAGAGGGAGGTTTTGGGTTTGTTTTTTGTTTGTTTGTTTTGGTTTTTTGAGACTGGGTTTCTCTGTGTAGCCTTGGCTGTCCTGGACTTGCTTTGTGGACCAGGCTGGCCTCGAACTCACAGTGACACACCTGCCTCTGCCTCGAGAGTGCTGGGATAAAAGGTGTGCACCACCATGCCTGGCCCAGGTGGCATGTCTTAGTGCCCACTTGGCTCATATGTGCTAGCATTCAGTCTTCAGACCAGTAACTGACAAGGATGTGAGAAGCAAGGTATTATCAGGTAGCAATCTGCCAAGAGTTACTTTACTGCCATGTTCCGTGTGGCCACCATTCTGCCTCTGAGCTCTGCTCGGCTCTGGGAAGTTCTGCCCCAGTTTTTACTACCAGGCTTGCTGTCTGGTGCCGCCCAGTAAGCTCTACCAGGGCTAGGTGAGGTGGGGCCGTGATGTAACTTCACTCTTTATAATAAACATCCCGTGAATGTTCCACACATGGGTGTCTGAAGAGATCCTTTGGAGGGATGCCATCCTTTCTGATGATGCCACCATTGCTCAGAGCTGCCTTCCCTGCCTTGGGCACATCATTTGGGTTATTAGCAGAGGCGGCACACTTTCTGCCTTGGAGGGAGGGTTAGATTTTTGGAGACATTCAACACAATTCCAGGGCAAGTCTAGCATCTGTGAGTTACGGCAATAGAACATTAGTTTTGGTTAAAAACCCAGTCTGGTAACTGGTCCCCGTTGCTCAGGTATCTTGAGTTATGCACCTTTAGCAGGACAGGTGTTAATTTCTTTATGTGGCCTAATATTAAGAACCTCATTTTAGTCTGCTCTTTTTCTTTTCTTTTTTTGGTTTTTTGAGACAAGGTTTCTGTGTGTAGCCCTGGCTGTCCTGCAGCTCTCTTTGTAGACCAGGCTGGCCTTGAACTCAGAGATATGCCTGCCTCTGCCTCCCAAGTGCTGGGATTAAAGCGCCACCATCGCCTGGCTGTTTCTGGTTTTGTTTTGGGTTTTTTTTTTTTTCTTGGTTTTTGGTTTTTTGAGACAGGGTTTCTCTGTGTAGGCTTGGCTGTCCTGGATTCGTTTTGTAGAGCAGGTTGGCCTCGAACTCACAGTATCCACCTACCTCTGCCTTCCAAGTACTGGGATTTAAAGGCATGCACCACCATGCCTGGCTTTTTGTTTGTTTGTTTGTTTTGGTTTTTTTTTTTTCGAGACAGGGTTTCTCTGTGTAGCCCTGCCTGTCCTGGATTTGCTTTGTAGACCAGGCTGGCCTCGAATTTACAGTGATCCGCCTGCCTCTGCCTCCCAAGTGCTGGGATTAAAGGCGTGCGCCACCACACCCAGCTTTTTTTTTTTTTTTTT
>OU015742.1:122074428-122092823 GCA_907169655.1 Acomys percivali
TTTTTTTTTTTTTTTTTTTTTTTTTTTTTGAGACAGGGTTGCTTCTCTTTTTTCTTTCTTTCTTTCTTTCTTTCTTTTTTTTTTTTTAAGAAAGTTGTAGTGGAGCTGGACCTGGTGGCACAAACTTTTAATCCCAGCACTCGGGAGGCAGAGGCAGGCAGATCTCTTGAGTTCAAGGCAGCCTGGTCTACAAAGGGAGTCCAGGACAGCCAAGGACAATACAAAGAGACCCTCTCTGGAAAAACAAAAACAAAAACAAAACAAAGAAACAATATATATATTCCAGAATGGCTGCTCCTGGATATCCTGACAACGGAGACTGGTATTGCCCTAAAGAACCTGCCCACCCTAACCAGCCGGAAGTAGTAAAGAGACCTTCACTCCTCTCCATTAACCTTCCTTCTCCCCTACCCAGTGTTGGGGTGTCAGAGGGTATTAGGGGGGGTAAAGGGTGTTAGAAAGGAGGTGGAAGCATTAAGAAACCAAAATAAAATAGAGATTAAAAAATAGCAGGCCGAGTGTGGTGGCACACGCCTTTAATCCCAGCACTCAAGGGCAGATCCAGGCAGATCTCTTTGAGTTCGAGAACAGCCTGGTCTACAAAGTGAGTCCAGGACAGCCATGGTTACACAGAGAAACTCTGTCTCAAACAAACAAACAAAAACCAAACCAAAAAAAAACCAAACAAAAACCAGCACCTACAGCCGGGCATGGTGGTTCAGGCCTTTAATCCCAGCACTTGGGAGGCAGAGGCAGGTGGATATCTGCAAGTTTGAGGCCAGCCGGGTCTACAGAGTGAGTCCAGGACAGCCAGGACTGTTAACACAGAGAAACTCTGTCTCAAAACAAAAACCAACCTCCCCCTCCCTGCCAAACAGCACCTATAGAAAGTTCCTGCTTGAAGACAGATGTGGCGGTCTACACCTTTAATCCCAGCATGTTGACCTCTGTGAGTTCAAGGTAGCTCTAGAAAAACTTCCAGAGTGAGACCTGATCTAAAACAAAAATGAACCAATGAACATATGAGAGCTCTGTCTTTACTTTGTACTACCAAGTAAACGGATTCATACACAGAGGCTGGTAATATTTATTTATTTATTTATGTAATTCTCCCAATAAGGAGTTCTCTTTAAATTTGTGACTACCATATACACTTGGGAGGTGGAGGCAGTTGATGTTCAAGGTCATGTTCTGCTACATAGGGACCTGAGATGCTTTTGTTTGTTTGTTTTTTGTTTTTTTCCCCCCCAAGACAGGGTTTCTCTGTGTAGCCTTTGCTGTCCTCGAACTCAGTGTGATCCTCCTGCCTCTGCTTCCCTGAGCACTGGGATTCCAGGCATGTGCCACCATGCCTGGCTAAGGTGCTGTCTTAAGAAATAAAGCTGGAAAAAAACAAAAACAAAACCAGCTGGGTGTGGTGGTGCACACCTTTAATCCCAGCACTCGGGAGGCAGAGGCAGGCAGAATGCTGTGAGTTCAAGGCCAGCCTGCTCTACAAAGTGAGTCCAGGACAGCCAAGACTACACAGAGAAATCCTGTCTCAAAAAACAAACAAACAAAAACGAAGGTTAGAGTTCTTCATCCCCACTTATAGATAAGGAGGGGAGTGCGATTCAGAGCTTCACCATGGGTAAGTGCCGAGGGTCCCTTAAGAAAGTCAAAGACAGCCTCAGATGTAGGACAGTAACTGAGAACACCCCTGATAGCAGTACCCACCATGTGGCTACCGGTTTCACTCAAACACAAACATCTCACTACATGTTGGGGTAATAAGCATTAGCCATTTTATAAAGTCTCATCACTTTATCTTGAGGGACAATGGTAATGGAACTCAGGGGCTCAAATTGCCCCAGAAAAAAAAGGGGGCAAGCACTCTTGTGTTGAGCAGTAGACTAGCCTTTGTTGAGTTTCTCCTAAGGACAAGGAGAAGGGAACGGGAGGAGCCCTGTGGAAATCCATTGACAGCAGTAATGGCATTCGTTTGACTAAGACTGGGTTTTGTCACCACTGGTCTGCATTCTTGAATTCAGGTTAGTAGTTGAGTCTTATGACTCAAGCTCAGCTGTCTTCAGACTGGCTTTGGGGGCCTCTCCTTGCTGGAGCCTGTCTGCCACCAGCTGGCAGAGCAAGTACCCCAGGAAGTGGGCCCCTCCTTCCCTACCTTCTGTCCCCACCCTGATGGTGAGTTGGATCATGTGCAAGACCTCACTGCCTGAGGGTTTGGGCAGGAGTTAGAATGTCTGGGTGGCTTGGTGCCACAGGCACAGGCAGTTGTGATAGCGAGAGAGTAGTTCATATGTGTTGGAATGGTCACTGGTTTTCTGAACCAAGGCTTGCTCTCTCCCTCCCAGTTTAGGCTTCCAAAATCTGAAGCACAAAGAATATCTCCCACCATAGAGATAAAGATGTGCTTGAATGCTTCAGGGCGAATGTTCTCTGATGGGTCCCAATAGCTAATCTCATCATCCCTGGGGGGAAGAAAGGAGTTCTTAGAAGGGGAGCTTGGTACCCTGGCACTGCTCCAGGATTATAAAAAGAATAAGGGAGAGTAGGGTGCCCAAGAGAAGAGTACAATGCCCATCACATCTTTGTATGGACATCTTGCTTGATGCTTTTATGGCTCTTGTTTCTGAGGAAGCCATGCTTTGGGGTGAAGGGGGTCATTCTTTCATTCACTCATGCACTCACTCCACAAATACTGACCGACTCCCCCCCCCCCCCCTTTTGTGACTGTAAAAGACCCTTGCGTAAATGAGAGCAAGAAGCAAGGGCACTTACTCAGCAACTTAGGAGCAGAGAGAGAGATCATGCATTTCCTCTAGGGAACCTCTTAAGAAAATGCCACTTGTTTGACTAAGACTGGATTTAGTCACCACTGGTCTGTTTTCTTGAATGTAGGTTAGTGGTTGAGTCTTATGACTCAAGCTCAGCCACCTTCAGATTGGCTTTGGAGGCCTTGCCTTTCTTTCTTTCTTTCTTTCTTTCTTTCTTTCTTTCTTTCTTTCTTTCTTTCATGGTTCTTCAAGTCAGGGTTTCTCTGTGCAATAGCTCTGGCTGTCCTGGAACTCTTTGTAGACCATGTTGGCCCCAACTCACAAAGATCTGCCTCCTGAGATTAAAGGCGTGCCCCACCTCGCCCAGCTTCCTCCTTTTTTTTTAAAGGTAGGGTCTCACTACTTGGCCTTGGTTGGTCTGGAACTCTTTGTAGACTATGCTGGTCTCAAATTTAGAGATTTAGCTGGTCAGTGATGGGCATGCCTTTAATCCCAGCACTCAGGAGGCAGAGGCAGGCGGTTCTTTTTCAGAATTCCAGGACAGCCAAGGCCAAAGCTACACAGAGAAACCAAAAAAAAAAAAAAAAGGGGGGGGGGGAAGGACTTAAAGACATCTTTGTTTGTTTTGCTGTAGTTAGTTTTTGCTGGTATCCTGGTATCCCAGCATCTGGGCTGGGAGAAGGGTTTCCACTGAGAACAAACGAACCATTAGCACCGTATACACAGTAACAAATGTGGAGTACTTGTGTCTTCCCAATACTGAATATGTAAGTGCCCAATCAGTCCCACTTGTTCCCTATCTATGTTAACTTTGGTGGATACAAATTCACTGCCTAGACGCTTTTCAGGTCGAGACTTCTCAAAGTGTAATAGTTGCAGTTAGCCTGAAAGACTACTGTTAACTCCTTCCAACAGAGTAAGGGGCGGTGGGTAGCTCAGAACCCTACATCCTCTTACCACGCCCCTAACACGCAAGTACGCTTAAATAGAAGGCGTAGCTTAGCATGCAACTGGTGCCTACCATTTAGTTGGAAGACACCAACATAACACGGAGTGGCCCTCCAGACTCTGCTAGCGTGCTGGTGTCTACCATCAAGCTTCATCCAGAGACGCACGGTGCCGTGAAGCAGGGTCAGTCTGCGCCGCGAAGTTTACGTGACCCGCAAAGAACTCATAGCCCCATCCTCGGCTTGCACCCGCGATCCTGCATGCCCTTGCTAAGGGAAAACCGCACGCTCAATGCAAAGCCAAGAAATAGTTTCGTTTGTCGTCCAAGCCTTGGCCCAGCCACGGGGTTTTGGAGTTAGGGTGACGGGTAGGAGGGTAGGCAGGCGACCAGGAGCGTTGTGCGCATGCACTGGTCGACTCCGGCCAGCTGCCCTTTGGGCCCTGCGGCGTGCTGGCTGGCAAGACTCTTGTCGTGTTTTGCGCGTGCGCGAGCCTGCCGCAGGGCGTGTCCGGCACGAGGGCGGGCGGTGCGCGCCGGTGGAGGCCCGGGGCGCGGGCGGATGGGCCGGTGGGCGGACACGCGCGGTGCCCCGCCCTACTGACGCGCCCGGCCCGCGCCTCCCGCCGCAGGCTCCGGGACCCGGGTTGGCCGCCACGGAGCCCCCGCCCCTCCCCCGCGCCTCCCGGCCGGAACCGATCGCGGCTGGTTTGAGCTGGTGCGTCTCCATGACGACGTGCTCGGGGTATAAGTAGCCGCGCGTCGCGCCGTCGGGCTTTGTCAGTCCCTGCAGCCGCCGCCGCCGGCCCCCCTCAGCCAGCAGCTCGGCGCCACCTCGGGCCGGCGTCTGCGGCGGGCTCGACGAGGCGGCTGACGGGGCGGCGGCGGGCGGCCGGGCGCTCCTCGGGGTTCGGCGGCGGCGTCTCCATGGGGCCGATCAGTGGCGCCAGCGGACTGTGAGGTGAGCGGGGCGCGGGACGGATGTGCGGCCACGTGTCGGGAGGCCCAGACTGCGGCCGGCGGCAGGGGACACGTGGCCGGGGGCCGGTGACCTTGCGGGCAACCATCCGGAAGGCAGCGGCTCCTGGCCCTTGGCTTCAAGCCTTCGGGTCGCCCACGGGAGCCCGCACCGCATCAGCCGGGCTCGGCGCTCCACCAGCCGGTGCGATGATGGAGGGCAAGCCCGCGGCAGGTGCAGGGAGAGCGCGGGCGCGAGCAGCCGCCCTGCAGTTTCCTGCTTTCTTTAGTTTCGCTACGTGTACAAAACAGAGCCGTTGACCCGAAGTAGAAGTTGCTAGACTTAATTTAGTCTGGGAGTCACTGCTGATGAATTACCACCGGCTGTGACTTGGAATTAGAACGCCTCGAATGACTTAATGGTTTAGGGGAAGCCTGGCTCCTGGCTGTCCGGCAAGCACCTTTAGAAGCCTCAGTAACTGGTGAAAGTCGGGAGCAGAGCCTGTCAGGAATGTCTGGAAGGGGACAAAGAATGCAGTGGCTTGTTTTATTCAAATCTATGATCCGCAGAATTTGACTGGAATTTTTTTTTAATTGGCTTGTATCTCTTCCAGAGTTACTCTCTTGTGCTAATTGTTTAACACAATTTAGCTACGCCGTTAGCAACGGTTTTTTTTTTTCCAGATTTTATGTATTATTTAGGAAAAACGTTAAAAGATACAGAAAAGCAAAATAGTGGCATCTCAAAGACAGCTTTTCCGGCTTAAGCCTGAAGGTTGCCTGAAAAATACTGAACAAGATCTAAAATTACAGTTACGCCAGAGCCTGTTCATCAGTTGTAAATGGTATACATGTGAGTTGCCTGGCGCTGGTCTATAAGGTTCACTTACGAGTGGTTTAGGCAACTAATGAAGTTGACAGTGCCAAAAGTCTCATTAAATTTGAGGCTTAAAGTGTGCTTTACCATGCATGGATTTGGATTTATGGCAGGCTCGTCCCCCTGGGCCTCTCATAGTGTCCCATGCTAGAGCAAACTGTGGCTCCTAACCATTGCCCAGCCTCTGTGTCTGTAGGCTGCTGGCACTGAAGTGGGTCACACAGTGGGAAAAAAGAAACCTTTACCTGGCCACTCTCTGGTGTCCCTTTCGTAAGGGCAAGACAGAATCTTATTGTTCAGCATGGTGATTTTGCTTATTTTTGTTAATCATAAAGTACGCCAAAAAAATCCCTTCCATAAGGTTATTAGCCATAACTAAGGGGATATTAGATGGGATCTGAGAACACTTCGGATTCCCAGAAGTGCTCATTTGGTAGGCAGTACAGGCTCTAGAATACTGACTGTGTGATAACAGTAACTAACAGTAAATAAATGTTGATTTGAAGGTTTTGGCTTTTTTTTTTAATGCCACCATGGCATGGAAGTTTTCTTATGGAAATTTTTGATGGATTGCTCACTAAGTTTGAGTGCTCTAGATACCTGATGATGCACTGTATTCACTAAAAAATAATTCAGCATAACTTAGTCAAAGTGGGAAAGATACGATGTTTCCAGGGCTGCATGTAATTACTGTGCCATTTGAAGTTTCTAAAGAGCTGGCTTGGCTCAGAAATAAGGCAGATAGGAATGTGGAATATACTAACAATGCCAGTCAGTGGACTGTGTGCAGATAAGCTTCATAGACCCACATTCCGTTTTGGAGAGGGGCAAGTACTGAGATGTCCCAGGTGTCGTTGAGCTTTGAACCGTGTGGAATCTGTATTTGGGAACTGCAGAGGTTTGGGGCCACTCACCTAGGCACTGGGATTCCTACCCCACTGACGGTCTTTATCCTGCCTGCTTACTTGGGTATGCTGTTGCACTATCTAGTCTTTAATGGTAAGATTCCAAGGGAGATAGCATCTTTTGTTTCTGTTCATTAGAACCCGTTCAGAGTTCCTGGATAACTTGCCTCGTGAGGAGCTGACAATAACTTAATTCCATCTCTAGGATTCTGTGTAAGTAATAATTACTTTATACCTGTGAGTTTGTTGTGAGAGTCCTTGCTAAGGCTTTGAGTGAACTCGCCCTCATTTGCAGCTTGTTCTGTTTCAGAGGCACATCAACAACCATGAACAGCTTTACTAAGGAAGAGTCTGACTGCCATATCCTCGATGAAGGCTTTACTGCCAAGGACATCCTGGACCAGAAAATTAATGAAGTTTCTTCCTCTGTAAGTGTGGGAAGCCCACTGTCTCAGCTCTAAGTTCGTAGCACCATGAGTGAGCATGTCTTCATGGCTTGCCATTGTCTAGTGATAATGGTCATGCCCTTAACAGTGACTGCTGACAGGGCTAGGATTGGCGGAAGGGAGAAGAGAGTCCTCAGAACTGCTAATGAAGTTCCTGAACCCACTTTTGTTCCAGGATGATAAGGATGCTTTTTATGTCGCGGACCTTGGAGATATTCTAAAGAAGCATCTAAGATGGCGAAAAGCTCTTCCTCGTGTCACTCCCTTTTATGCAGTCAAGTGTAATGACAGCAGAGCCATAGTGAACACCCTGGCCGCCATTGGGACAGGATTTGACTGTGCAAGCAAGGTAAGCCTGCTCACCCCTCAGGGAAGGCATCAGTTGTGTGTCTTTTGGGCAGTAAGTGTTAATGGGCTGGGGTCACATGACAACTCAGTTTATTCATCCCAACACCAATGTTCTCTTTCAGACTGAAATACAGTTGGTGCAGGGCCTTGGGGTGCCTCCAGAGAAGATTATCTATGCAAACCCTTGTAAACAAGTGTCTCAAATCAAGTATGCTGCCAGTAATGGAGTCCAGATGATGACTTTTGACAGTGAAATTGAGTTGATGAAAGTGGCCAGAGCGCATCCAAAGGCAAAGTGAGTCCTGATTGAGTGCAAAGGTTGGGCCTTGTCCGGCAAGCTCGAATCCTCAATGTGTTCCTGGCCGTAGTAGAACTAAGCTAAACCCCACAGCAGCAGCACTCGCATTCAGGGTTCTCCCGAGTCTGGGTGAGTGTGTGTGGAACACTTACTTGACACACTTCTGTCCACCTAGGTTGGTTTTGCGGATTGCCACTGACGATTCCAAAGCAGTTTGTCGCCTCAGTGTTAAGTTTGGTGCCACACTCAAAACTAGCAGGCTTCTCTTGGAACGGGCGAAAGAGCTAAATATTAATGTCATCGGTGTCAGGTGAGAGCTCAGTGACATAGGCTAAGACATTAAGCTGCCGGCTTTTCTAGGCCTTGTCTCATTTTGAGACCTAGTCAAAAAACAGCATCCTGTTTCTTTTGATTTCAGCTTCCATGTGGGCAGTGGATGTACTGATCCTGAGACCTTCGTGCAGGCTGTGTCGGATGCCCGCTGTGTCTTTGACATGGGAGTAAGTACATGTGACTCATTGCTTGGGGGGTGGGTGTCTGAAGTAACTGAGTCTGTAATGAAGCCATCTCTGTATAACAGATTTTAAAACCATCTGCTGTGTGCATTTAAACTTGTGAATCTGGCAATTTGACTTCTGAATTTTCTTTGCTGTAGACAGAAGTTGGCTTCAGCATGTATCTGCTTGATATTGGTGGTGGCTTTCCTGGATCTGAGGATACCAAGCTTAAATTTGAAGAGGTAATTTACAGCATTAATAACCTACAGAGGACATTTTATATAGAGCAAGTACTATTCATCTGTAGTATAAAATCTAAATGTTTTTACTCATGCCCAAAGGGGCCAAACAAATAGAATAAGTGGCATTGTTTCCAATGACTTGTTCATCTTTATATTTGATATGGCCTTGAAGTTAATTGTGCCTCAGCTTGTCCCACCATCCCTGGCTCCCATATCTACCTGATGTTCAGTCTCATAGAAAGTGAAGCCACTAGGTGTGGCGGCACATTCCTTTAATCCCAGAGGCAGGTAGATCACTATGAGTTCAGAGTCCAGCCAGGGCTATTACAGAGAAACCCTGACTTGGGGGGGGGGGAAGTTGGCATGTCTTTGCTAAACAATTATTTTGGCACTTGGCCCAGCTTTTGTAATTTATTTTGTACTACTTAATAAAACAATATCTACAATATCTTGACAAGACAGAGACGGTCCTGAAAGGGGATGGGAAATGGTGTACTGGCTTCCAGGGAGAGATGTTTATGTTGCTTTTTTTGCCTGATGACAGGTCTCCTGATGCCAGAGCCCAGGCTCCTGTCATGTCCTGTTCCTTACACAGCAGTATGGTCTTTGTCCTCTGTGTGAACAGCATAACAAATGGCTGCTCTCCTCTCACTCTTAGATCACCAGTGTAATCAACCCAGCTCTGGACAAGTACTTCCCAGCAGACTCTGAAGTGAAAATCATAGCCGAGCCAGGCAGATACTATGTCGCTTCAGCTTTCACGCTTGCAGTCAATATCATTGCCAAGAAAACCGTATGGAAGGAGCAGACTGGCTCTGACGGTATGTGGTGATGAGGATGAGTCATGGAGGGTAACTGGTAAAAGGTGATATGCTGGGTGGTAATCAAGGGTGATCTGTTTTTCTAGATGAAGACGAGTCAAGTGAGCAAACCTTCATGTATTATGTGAATGATGGAGTGTATGGATCATTTAACTGCATTCTTTATGATCATGCACATGTGAAGCCCCTGCTGCAGAAGGTAAGTTCTGAGCATGGTCACTGTAGCAGTGAGAGATGGACAGGATTCAGGGATACTAAGGAGCAATGTCTTCATACAGAGACCCAAGCCAGATGAGAAGTATTACTCATCCAGCATCTGGGGACCAACGTGTGATGGCCTTGACCGGATCGTGGAGCGCTGTAACCTGCCTGAGATGCATGTGGGTGATTGGATGCTCTTTGAGAACATGGGTGCATACACCGTTGCTGCTGCTTCTACTTTCAATGGGTTCCAGAGGCCAACCATCTACTACGTAATGTCACGGCCAATGTGGTAAGATTGTGTCTACTTGTGCTTCTTCTGGTTGTCCAGTGGTGGTATAATGAGCCAGGAGCCTTGGATTCTACCTCTGGTGTGTACAAACACACACACTAGGAAAAAACAGTATGCGCAGGGGAGAAGGGTCATTTGAGGGTCAGGCTTGATTATAACTTGTTTGAAGTTAGCCTGTCTCCAAAAAAGTATTGTGAATGTCTAATTGATAAATTGTTTTACCTTGAGTTAAATACAGACAAGTGGAAGAGTTCTAGAATACTAGGAAAGGTCTTAGAACTAAAAGATTCCTTTGCAACTAGAATATTAATATAATTACACTATTAAAAGTTAGCATATGTGACCTGTGGTTTCCTTATTAATCAGTGATACATTGGATTGCTTCCTGGTGGTGTGACAACAAAGTGTGTTGTCAGGAGCTCTCTTGGGAGGCTGCGCGGTTTGGCAGGACTTGGGTTTGAACATAACTCTTCTTTGTTTCAGGCAACTCATGAAGCAGATCCAGAGCCATGGCTTTCCGCCGGAAGTGGAGGAGCAGGATGTTGGCACTCTGCCCATGTCTTGTGCCCAGGAGAGTGGGATGGACCGTCACCCAGCAGCCTGTGCTTCTGCTAGTATCAATGTGTAGATGCCATTCTTGTAGCTCTTACCTGCAAGTTTAGCTTGAATTAAGGGATTTGGGGGCACCATTTAACTTAATTATGCTAGTTTTGGAATGTCTTGTAAGAGTAGGGTCAGCACCAATGCAGTATGGAAGGCTAGGAGATGGGGTCACACTTACCTGTGTTCCTATGGAAACTTTGAATATTTGTTTTATATGGATTTTTATTCACTTTTCAGACATGATACTAACGAGTGCCCCTCAGCTGCTGAGCAAGCATTTGTAGCTTGTACATTGGCAGAATGGGCCAAAAGCTTATGTTGTGACCCGTTTTGAAAATAAAGTATCTTGAAATAATTGGGCATTGGGAATGTTTGCAAGTATCCCCTTAAAAAGGTACACAGGGCCTTCTGCACAGGCCACTGTATCACAGCAGAGAGTTGGACAAGGCTGTGCCTCTGCAGAGCATCAGTCTGCTCAGCCCAGCCCCTACCCTGAGCGTTTTGTGGTTTGTGAGCTTGGTGCCCAGAGCCTGTTGGTGAGGATAGTCATCTGCCTAGCAACCTGTTGGCTTGGCCGCTTCCCAGGGAAGGCATCTGAGGCTCTTTGAACCTGCCTGTAGAAACCCTCAAAATCATTGACATGGCTTGTAACAGTTGGAAGTGATCTAGTAACAGTTGGAAGTATCATACATCATTCAGCAGTCAACTTCCTGTAATAAATTCAACAGCAATTACTGTGTTGTAAATCTTTACCTTGACCTTTGACCATAGTCTCACTCATTTATATACCTGCTGCCTCCTGGAAGTGAACTTGTAGCTCAGGAGGAACAGCAGTTCTATCCTATAATTCCCAGCACTGGGAGTCACTAGTATGAGCTGCACAACAGACCTGACCTCAGAGTTTGATGTAGCCTGAATAGAGCCACAAACCTGTGTGCTGTGGAATGGAGGGCTGCCCACAGGTCTGAAGCTTGTGCTACATACACCTTCTACCCCAGGTGGGTAAAGGTCACACTTAACCCTTCTCAAGAGCTGCGTCCTCTTCAAGATCTCAATAAGAAAGACATTTGACCAAGTGCCTCCTTTCCCAGACATGGCTATAGCTTGTTTGGGAACCACAGAGTGTGGCTTGGGTTGGGAGAGAAGAAATGAAGTGAAGCCTCTGATGGTTAAAGGTGGTGTCCCTTCCAGCAGCAGTGCCAGTAGGAACCTGGTTTACAAGGGTGGATGGGCCCCACCCTGGCCCTGGGTTATGATAACCTGGGGGAAATTAAGGTCTTCAGAGTTCAGTTTGCATAGGTGAAAGTTCTAATGATTACTGGGAACAATTCTGAAAGTAAGGGACAAATGGGAAAGGACATAGGGAAGGGCTCGTTTTCTAAAGACTAAGCTCTAATCTATACAGGTGCAAGCTGAAATGGCTGGAAAAGCCAGTGTGGAATTCACAGGATGTACAACTTGGTTTTGCTAGGGTCACTATGCTACTCTAGAATTTGTTTTGTAGATCAGGCTGCCCTCTAATTGGTGATGTATCTATGGGTCATACCTGAAGAGACCAGAAGAGGACATCAGATCCTCTGGAGGGGAGTTCTGGAACCTAGGCCCTCTGCAAGAGCAGCCAGTGCACTTAACCAGCAAGCCAACTCTCCAGCCCCCAAGTACAGTGTCCTGAAGGTTTTTGACACCTGAAGAAGCATCTCATGGAGTGAGAGATTGGTCAGTTCTGGGAGACAGGCATACTCATGCTTGATGGGACAGAGGCAGCCTTGACTTAGTTCTCAAGTACTTTTTTTTTTTTTTTTTTTGAGCCAAGGCCTCTGTAACCTTGGCTGCCCTGGAACTCTGTAGACCAGGCTGGCCTTGAATGCACAGAGATCCACCAGCCTCTGGGATTAAAGGTGTGACCACCACGCCTGGTTTTCAAATTTTTTGTTTGTTTTTCGAGACAGGGTTTCTCTGTGTAGCCTGGACTGTCCTGGACTAACTTTGTAGACCAAGACAGCGATCCGCCTGCCTCTGCCTCCTGAGTGCTCCGGATTAAAGGCATGAGGCATGTACCACCACCACCCAGCTTTCAAATTCAAGAGTCTCATTAGTGGGATCCAGCCGTGACCTTGAGTTTATCATCCTGCCTCAGTCTCCTGAGTGAATATTAAGATTCATACCCAGCATTCTGAAACAATTTTTATCTTTAGATTATGTATGTGTGTACGTGTATGCTTGCATGGGTGCTTATACATATGTGTGCACATGAGCATGTGGAGGCCAGAGTCCGACCGCCAATATCTTCCTCGACCAGTTTCTCTGTATAACAGTCCTGATTATTCTGGACTCACTTTTGTAGACCAGGCTGGCCTCGAACTCACAGCGATCCATCTGCCTTTGCTTCTCAAGTGCTAGGATTAAAGGCATGCACCACCTCACCTGGCTCTCCATTTTATTTTTTAGGAGAGTAAAATGACTTAAGGTTATGGCATACTAAAATCCATTAAATATAAATATAATTAAATATAAATATTTAACAGTCGTTTAATATGTTCTAACTGTCCAGGTATAGTGTATGTTTATGTATGTGTATCAGGAGAGGGGTCTGCAATACATGCATGCATGCAGTGCCAGAGGAGGATATCAGGTGTCCTTGTATTACTCAAAGTCCCTTGAGATAGAACTCTAGACCGTGAGTGATGCTGGCAGCTCACAGCCCCAGTGACCCCTAACCCCTTCTCTCCACTGACTCCTATTCCAGACAGGCCCTCTCAGACCCAGGGGCTCACTGATGGCTATACTGGCTGGCCAGCAAGCCCTAGGGTTCCTCTGTCTCCAGCTCTGGGATTTCAGGCCCCTGCCACCGGGTTGTTATGTGGGTGCTGGGATCAAACTTGGGCCATCGTTCTTGCAAGGCAAGAGCAGACCAGAGCACCTGTAGCCCTGGAATTCAGCCAAGTTCCTGCCATGGACTGAGTTGAGCTGGGAGCTGGACAGACCCTGCTGAGACTGGGCCCCATCATTGTTAGGCACAGAGCGCCTGCCTCTCTGCACCTGCCTCGTCTGCAGTGGGAGCCAGCCAGAGCTGCCTCTAGGATTTGCCACGGGCAGGGCTTGCAGAGCCCAAAATTAAGTGGCATCTCTGCATTTCTCTGGGGTTTATATTCCAGGTGTTGCCTTGAGGTTCCTGCCTTGAGCTCCTGACCTGGCTTCCCTCTGTGGTGGTCTGTGAGCCAAACAAACCCTTTCTCCTCAAGTTAACTTTTGGCCAGTGTTCTGTCACAGCTACAGAAGAGCTAATAACTAGGACATCCCTAGCTCCACACCTAAAATATTGTTGGTGTTGGTAAGAGAAGGATCTTATGTAGCCCAAGCTGGCCTTGAACTCAGAGATCCTCCTGCCTTTGCCTCCCTAGTGCTAGTATTAAACAGATGATGCACCATCACTGCCCAGCTACCTAAAGTGTTTCTAAGATGGACCCTGCTGGGTCTCCATGCTTGACAACTGATGTCCTCTCCTTGGGAGAAGGCCTAGGAAGCTGAGCTAAGAGTCTCTAGGCAGGAGTGTGCCTCTAGTAGGTGGCCCGTATGCTAAGGTCTAGGCTGCTTATAGTATGACCTGGTCCTTCCAGCTCCCAACCTGTCTTGGCAGCTGTGCAGGTTCAGCTCTTGATGTATAGTCGGGGAGGCCATATTTAGCAAGTGAAACTTAAGGTATTACCTGGAACCTAATTTAAAAAAACATTTGTAGTTTATCTCATTTAACTCGAAGCTTGACAGCGTTTCTGAGCCTGGAGCATCAAGATTCTGGCCCTGGCTCCTGGGTACTAAGTAACCTACTGCAAGTCGGGTGCTTCTGTAGGCCTCGGCATCCTTATAGGTCAATGGTCATGGGAGACAGAAAGCAGCCAGGCTCCAAGATCAGGCTCTAGGGAGGCTCTAGACTTAGCGGTGCAGCCTGGGACAGTCATAGCCACGAGGGGGCAGCAGCACCTAGGATTTGGATGTAGCTAGTTAGCTTAGGTGCCAAGCTTCTCCACTCAAGCTCCAGGGATACTTGGCCGCTCTCAGGATTCCCCCAACCCTCGCCCATTCCTTGGGCTGTAGGACCTCCAGGAACCTCCAATGGGTCGTCTTTGGCATTGTTTCTCTGTCTCTTTGCCTGTCCCTTCAGTGGGTGATGCCTTCAGCTATGGCTTTTTGAGGTATCCCAGGCCTTCCCCTGTGCCCACACCACATCTGTACATGCAGATGTGGCTTGCCTGTCCCCATATGCCTTGAGGTTAGGGTCCAGCAGTTTGTGTGCCTCAGTGCAGCTTTCTCTGCTAAATGGCTGTGAGCCAGAAACTGTTCCCCCTAGGCTTCCCTTCTTTGTACAGTTAGTCTGTACCACCCACCCACTCTAATCCCCAGTAACTGACCCTCTCCTCACAGCCACACCCCTGCAGAAGAGGGTCTAGTGAAAATGAGCCTGGCATTGCCTCTGCCCAGTTCCCAAGAGCTTGAGGTCAGGTCCTGCCTCTGGGAACATCATCTGCCCAAGGACATCACCATGGGCGGTTCAACACTTCCGGCTCTCAGGACAAACTGCTCCGTGGAGGCCAGAGGCCTTGCCTGAGTCACATGACTCATTCACAGCACATGGAACTTGCACCTGAGTGACCTTGTTTGCACTGCTGTGCTTTTGAGTCAAGGCACAAGAAGTTTTGCTTGGAAAGGTAACTTGCAGGTCCATCTGTAACGTAAAGGCTACCACACAGCTGCTGGAACTGTTCCCCTCCATGTGGCTGCACAGAACAGCAAAGGTTCTGGGATCCCAGAGGCAAGAGGCCTTTAAGGAGGCTCCTTGGCTGGGCAGTCATGGCTCAGACCTTTAGTCCCAGCACTTGAGAGGCAGAGGCAAGCAGATCTTTGTGAGTTCAGTGCCAGCCTGGTCTATAGAGTGAGCTCCAGGACAGCCAAGGCTACACAGAGAAGATCTGTCTCGAAAAAACAAGTAAAAAAATAAAAATTAAAAAAAAAAAAAAAAAAAAAAAAAAAGAGGGCCCTTGTACTCCAAGAGTGCTCCCAGAAGAAAGAAGGGCCAGTCAGGGGGGGATCCCTGCTGTACAGGTGGTTTGGATGAAAATTCAAGGTTTTTTCCAGGGTCTTTTCCTCTCCCATGAACTGGGCTTCTTGGGATGCAGCCATCATCTTTGGAGCTACTTCCCTCCTTTTTCTCCTAGGCAACAGTAGACAAGGACCCTCAGCTCCACCTCTCTCACATTTGCACAGGTGCTGTAACTCATTTTTTTCTTAAATTTTTTTTTTCCAGATTGGTGGTGGTGGTTGTTGTTGTTTTGTTGTTTTGGGTTTTGGAGATGGGGTGTCTCTGTGAAGCTCTAACTGTCCTGAAACTCACTCTGTAGACCAGGCTGGCCTCAAATTCAGAGATCTGCCTGCACTCTGTCTCCTGAGTTCCGGGATGAAAGGTGTGTGATACCACCACCTGGCTTCAGATTGTGTCTTATTTATGGAGTAACTAAAGAAGTAGCCCAGGCTGGCCTGAGTACTGGAACAAGACACAAATGACTACACTGGTGCAAGTGTGTGTGTGTGTGTGTGTGTATGCATGCCCTCACATGTGCATGGGATTTGCCCTTCATCTTGAGAGGGACATTGGCCTCCACTCAGGCTAGTGCTGGAATCCCATCGCTGGCTCTGGGGCTCTGAACTGCAGGGCTGAAGATCTTAGGGTCTTCTAGACTCCACTTTTACTGTGTCTATTCCGTATACCCAATTAGTGAGTTAAGAGATAACTTTCCTCGATATCTCTCCCACCTTCGGCTTATCTTTCCCATCCATCATAGTCATTGTGCTGGTAAGGTTTTTTGGTTTGTTTTTGTTTTTGTTTTGTTGTTGTTGTTGTTGTTTGGTTTTGTTTGGGGGGGGTTGGGGTTTTTTTGTTTGTTTTTGTCAACTTGACACAAGCTGGGATCATTTGGGAAGAGGGAACCCCAACCGAGAAAATGACTCCATCAGACTGGCCAGTGGGCATGTCTGTGGGGCATTTTCTAGATTAAGGACTGATAATGGAGGGCCCAATCCACTGTGTGTTGGTGCCACCCCAGCAACGGTGGTCCTGGGTTGTATAAAAATGCAAGCTGAGCACATCTTGAGGAGAAAGCCAGTAAGCAGCGTTCTTTCAGGGTCTCTGCCTGCGCATGATGGCTTATACACTGTATGAAGCAATAACCCTTTCCTCCCCGGGTTGCTATGGGTCACGGTGGTTAGCCCAGAAACAGAATGCAAACCAGAGCAGATTCGGTAGCACAGAAATGGGTTTTGCTCTGACAGACCTGACCACGCTGTTTCAGGGGAGGATTGTAGCACTGTTTGGAACTTTGAGCCAGAAGAGCCATTGCGTTCTCAAAGCTTAATGTGTCCCGCTCTAAGGCTTCTAGCCTCGTTCCTCTGAAATAGGGTCTTGAAATGGACCTGGAGCTGGGCTGGCAGCCAGCAAGCCCCACGGATCCTCCTGTCTCGGCCCTTCACAACACTGGCAGTAATTGGGATATGTGAGGCCATCTTTTACATGGGCACTCTGTTCTGAGCGCAGGTCACCAGGCTTGCACAACAAACCTTCTTAGCCACTGAAAACCTTCTTAGCCACTGAGCCTCCTGTGCAGGCCCCCCCCCCCCCTTACTGGCTTTTAAAAAAGCATTCACTTATTTTTATTTGATGAGTATGGGTGCTTTGCCTGGGTCTGCATCCATGCACCACACGCATGTATTACCTGCAGAAGCCAGAAGAGGTCCGAATCCCCCACAAGTGGAGACAGTTGTGAGTGCCGAGATCAAGCTTGCAGCCAGTGCTCTTGATGGCTGAGCCATCTCCCCAACCCCTTTCCTAGCTGTAAAAAACAAAACATTCTGGGGCTGGAAAAATGGCTCAGAGGTTAAGAGCACTGTCTGTTCTTCCGAAGGATATGAGTTCAATTCCCTGCAATCACATGGTGGCTCACAACCATCTATAATGAGATCTGGTGCCCTCTTCTGGTGTATAGGCACACATCCAGGCAGAATACTGTACACATGATAAATCTTTAAAACAACAACATCATTCTGGCCTTCAAACTCTGGCCCTTGTGTTTGCAAGTGTTTCTTCATTGTCTGTACCCAAACTACAGCCTTCATTGTCTGCAGCCTGCAGGGGGTACCTAGCAGGATAGCAGGGAAGCTGCTGCTCTCTTAGGCATGCTAGAAGTTCCTACTTTCTCCTGACTGAAAAAAAAGGGGGGGGGGGCATATAAATTACACCACTACACAGGGCGAGGAGCATCTTCAGAGAGACTTAGATTTCAGGCATACTCAGCCTGAACCTGAATGTGCTGTGCTACTTTGCCCAGGCTACCCCCCTCTCTGGGCCACTGGACTTAACTGCTTCTCTCCACCATCAGCTCATGTCTGGGTGTTCTAGACAGTAGCCCACGGGGAGGGGACTCTGAGGTGTTGCCATGCCACACATGTCCCACGAGACAGTGTTGGTCTCTCTGCCTGGCTGGCTGTTCCAAAAATAGCTTCTGCTAATGAAGGGAGGGCTGGGGTCTGGCTGGAGTGGGGTGCTGGGCCCCATTCTCCTGTGAGCAGGCCCGGTCCTGAGCTCATCAGCTAAGCAGGTAATTATGTGTGTGCTTTGTTCATCGCACAAAGGAGCTCTCAGAGAACTTCCGAGAGGCGCCCACTTCCTGGCTGATTTGATTTTTTTTTTTTTTTTCAGAGCTGGAGTGTGAAAGTCAAGCTGAACCTGCTTAATTGTGCCTCCAAAGGCAATTCAGAGAGGCTGCTCTTGGAAGGAAATCAGGACAATTAGCTCTGGGCTGTGCGGAAAAGGGGCGAGAGCTCACCATGGTGAATGTCAGACTGTCCCCGAGGGAAACCAAAGGGCAGCACTGAGTGAGACTGAAGAATGGGGCATCTCCTCCGGAGGCTCGGTTAGCACCTATATCTACACTGAGGGCACCTTGCTAGGTGTGAGTGCTGGGGATACAGGCTTGGGAGCCAAGGCCAGTCAGGAGAAGGAGCGATTAGTCCAGCTAGGGTTGGCTGCCCTTGGTCCTGGGCCACTAACATACCTCTGGAGCCTCAGTTTTCCTGAGTCCCCTAAATGAGCAAATACACACACACACACACACACACACACACACACACACACACACACACA
>OU015742.1:122092833-122105333 GCA_907169655.1 Acomys percivali
ACACACACACACACACACACACACACACACACACACACACACACACAACCCCCCAAAACCAGACCAGATGGAGCACATTCATTCCAGGCAGTGGTTGGTAGGCACAAAGCCAGGGCAGATGGCGCCGGGAGGGCCTGCAGCAAACAATCCGCAGCCAGCTGTAAACCTGGTCCTCCAGTGCTCAGTAGCCTGGCAGACAAGCCAACTGCTCTTCCTCCTACCTCCCCCATTCTGCCTGGACCGGGATGGGGTGGGGCGTGTCCCTAGTTCCTATGACTCTTGGGGCTTCCAAGCCAGAGAGGCCTACATTCAAATCTCAGGCTTGCCCCTTCTTAGCTGTTTCCTCAAGGCAGATAGTCCACCTGGTCCTCTGCACCAGCCTCCTCCCATGATTCACACTAATATTTAGTGCCCCATCTGGCACCAAGTAGGTGACAAATGTCTGTCCTTCCTATAGCAACAGGAAACTGAGGTCTATAAATTCACCTCCCACTCATCAGAGTACCTGCTTGTGTGTATGTACATGTATTTTGTTTTATTTTATTGTGTGTGTGCACATGAGTGTGCATGTACCGTGGCGTGTATGTGTATCAGAGGGCAGCCCCAGGTATTGGTCCTCACCTTCTACCTTGAAACAGTCCCTTTGTTGTTTTCTGTTTGGATTCTCCATCCATCTCCCTGTAGGAACACTGGAATTGCACATGCTCACATTAGTGTGCCCTGCTTTTATGTGGGGCAGGAGACTTGAACTCAGGTCCTCACACTTGCACAGCATGCTCTTTTACCCACTGGGCCATCTTCCCAACCCTGTGTGTCTATGTTAGATTTATTTATGTGTGTGGGTGTTTTGCCCGTATGTATATCTATGCACCATGTATGTTCCCAGGTCCCATGGAGTGGGTTATCAGTGTCCTCGAACTGGAGTTACAAACGGTTATGAGCTGCCTTATGGCTGCTGAGACTCAAACCCCGGGCCTTTGGAAGAGCAGCAAATGATTTTAACCACTGAGCCATCTCTGTGGCCCATTATGTGTGTATTGCAGATAGAAAAAAATTTTTTTCGAGACAGGGTTTCTCTGTGTAGCCTTGGCTGTCCTGGACTCACTTTGTAGACCAGGCTGACCTCGAACTCACAGCAATCCGCCTGCCTCTGCCTCCCGAGTGCTGGGATTAAAGGCGTGCGCCACCATGCCTGGCTGCAGATACAAATTTCTAGAGAAAGTATGACTACCCGCTTTAAATGGATACCAGAGCACATACAACTGATTTTACTCATCTTATTTTTTTTAATTACATTTTAGTTTAGTTTAGCTTGTTTTCAAGACAGGGTTTCTCTGTGTAGCCTTGGCTGGCCTGGCTTAGTAGACAAGGCTAGCCTTGAACTCACAGAGATCCACCTGCCTCTGCCTCCCTGAGTTCTGGGATTACAGGCATGCGCCACTGCACCCGGCTTTCTTTTAGTTTTTTAGATTATAATATGACCAGAAGAAACAGTCTTCCCCAGAAAGAACACACCAATTGGATATAAAATACTCAGGGGTCAGCCCTGAAGACATGTGTTCTAGTAACTTTATACAGACTGAGCAGGTAGTACTTGGGTATGTTTTACTCATCTTAAAGGGAAGTGGCTCGCTCTGTCATGTCAGAACAAGCCTATGGAGTAGGGCACCTGTGTCTAGACACAAGGTGTGACAGTCACATTTCCTGGATGGGCTTTGAGGGTTAGACTCTATATCTAGAGGCCTCAGAAAGGGCCTGGCATTGGGCTCACACTCACTGAGTTTTAAGATCAGCACCATTGCTGCTGTCACCATCACTACATCTTGATGGCTCAGGCTCCCACATAAAACCCAGATAAGCTGGCAGGTGACATGGGATGAATCCTTCCACATGGCTGGAAAGAGAGCATCGGGACTCCAGTTCAGGCAGTCAGTGTCCTCCAGCAAGGGGTGTGCTGATGTTCATCTGATTGGTCTATGTTTGAGCCACATTAGTTAAAAGGCGGGGAGGTGTTTGTTTGTGTCTCGTGTAGCCCAGGCTTCCTTCCAATTCACTGTTCAACTACACTTGCCCTTAAAACTTATGATCCCCTGGGCTGGAGAGATGGCTCAGAGGTTAAGCGTACCGGCTGTTCCTCCAAAGGTCCTGAGTTCGATTCCTAGCAACCACATGGTGGCTCACAACCATCTATAATGTGATCTGATGCCCTCTTCTGGCCTGCAGGTGTACATGCAGGCAGAGCATTGTATACATACTAGATAAATAAATAAATATTTTTTAAAAAACTTATGATCCCCTGCCTCTTAAATCCTGAGTGCTAGGATTACTGGGAATGCACCACCATGCCAAGTTTATGTCGTGCTAGGAATTAAGGGCTTCATACATGCTAGGCAAACACTCTACCAATGGATCCACATCAGTTCCATAGTTTATTTTTAGTTTTGAATATTTTTTATTTATTCTTAGACCATGTGCTGGCTAGTTTTATGTCAACTTGACACAAACTCGAGTTATCTGAAAGGAGGGAACCTCAATTGAGAAAATAAATGCCTCCATATGATCCAGCTGTAGGACATTTTCCTAATTAGTGGCTGGTGGAGGAGGGACCAGCATATTGTGGGTGGTGCCATCCCTAGGCTGGTAGTCCCAGGTTCTATAAGAAAGCAGGCTGAGGAAGCCGTGGGGAGCAAGCCAGTAAGCAGCACCCCTCCATGGCCCCTGCATCAGCTCCTGCCTCCAGATTCCTGCCCTGTTTGGGTTCCTGTCCTGACTGCTTTTGAAGATGTTATATGGCACTGTAAGTGAAATAAACCCTTTCTTTCCTCCCTGAGTTGCTTTTGGCCATGGCGTTTCATCACAGAAATAGTAACCCTAACCCTAACTAAGACAAATTGGTACCAGGATCGTGGGGTATTGCTGTGACAGACCTGGCCACGTTGACTTTAGGAGGATTGGGTAAGGACTTTGGAACTTTGGGCTAGAAAAGCCATTAAGTGTTCAAAGGTTGGTGAGCTGTTCTATGGGAGCTTGGAAGGTAAGAATGTTGAGGGCAGTGTGGATGATGGAGGCCTGGCTTAGGAAGTTCCAGAGGGATGCTTGAGAGCCACTTATAGACTTTCAGGACTGTTTGCTATTTTGAGTTAAGAATCTGTGCTTCTGGGGCTGGAGAGATGGCTCAGTGGTCAATGGGGGAGAGCCCTACCCATTATGAATGGTGGCATCCCTGGGCTGGTGGTCCTTGGTTCTATAAGAAAGCAGGCTGAGCAAGCCACAGGGAGCAAGCCAGTAAGCAGCACCTGCTCCGTGGCCTCTGCATCAGCTCCTGCCTCCAGGTTCCTGCCCTGTTTGAGTTCCTGTCCTGACTTCTAATGTTGGACTATGGTGTGGAAGCATAAGGCAAATAAACCATTTCCTCCCCAACTTGGCTTGTTCCGTTGCAGTAGAAACCCTAACTAAGAGCCAGGCATGGCGGCTCACATCTGTAATCTCAGCACTTGGGAAGGCAAAGGCAAGCAGATCTCTATGAGTTTGAGGCCAGCCTGCACTACAAAGGAGTCCAGGACAGCCAATGCTACACAGAGAAACCCTGTCTGGGGAGAATCAAAACAAAAACCCAAACAAACAAACAAACAGGAACCCTGAGACAGGGGCTATTGGTGAAAGGGCAGTCTGGTTGCAGCAAGGAACCCCAGCGTTTTGGAGATGCCCGTGCTGTGAGATGACCACCAAGAACAGCAGCTGGGGTTGCAGTAGAGCTGGGTTGAGCCTAGAAGGCAATCTGTGTGTGTTTCAGAGGGCAGAGCTGGAGAGGTGGCCCAAGCCCTTTGGAGGAGCCCAGGAGATCATAGACAAGTCTCAGATAATTGTACTCTGAGTTATTTACACTGGTGGATGTTGGTTTTGCTTTGTTCAGATCATGACTGTGCCCTGGATCTTTCTTCTTAAAGCAAGAAAGCATTTAATTAATTTTTTTATTTTTGTAGGAGCCCACAGTTGAGACTTTAAATTTCAAATCTTTGGATTTTAAAGGGACTGAATTTTTAAACATTGGAACTTTTTGTTTGTTTGTTCTTTTGAGACAAAGTTTCTCTGTGTAACAGCCCTGGCTGTCCTGGACTCACTTGGTAGACCAGGCCGGCCTTGAACTCACAGAGATCCACCTGCCTCTGCCTCTCAGAGTGCTGGGATTACAGGTGTGAGCCACCATACCAGGCTTAAGATGGAAACTTTTAATACTTGGAATGTTTATATTATAATGTTGATATTCATGTGTGATCTTAGGGAAGAACAAGAAACAAGGTTATGGCTTAATGATGTTTTGTGTGTGAAGTTAACAAAGAGTCACTTGTGCTGGCTAGTTTTATGTCAACTTGACACAGCTAGAGTTATCTGATAGGAAGGAACTTCCATTGGGAAAATTTCTTCATAAGACCAGGCTGAAAGGCATTTTCTTAATTAGTCATTGATGGGGAGGCTCAGCCCATTGTGGATGGGGCCATTTCTGGGTAGGTTCTATAAGAAAGCAGGCTGAGCAAGCCATAAAGAGGAAGCCAGTAAGCAACATCCCTCCATGGCCTCTGCGTTAGCTCCTGCCTCCAGGTTCCTGCCGTGTGTAAGTTTCTGTCCTGACCTCCTTTGATGATGAGCAGTGATAGGGAACTGTGAGTAGGGTAAACCCTTTCTTCCCCAACTGCCGCCCGCTGCAAATAGAAGTTTCTCTGACCAAGGTTGAGAACAGTGCTTGCCAGTGAGTTTAAACTTAAGTATTTAGAAGGCAGTTTGACAACAAGTCCTTTTAACAAAGCAACCATAGTATGTATGTTACCTGTAGGGCCTGTAACGGGGCAAAACCAATGATGACTTTTCTCCCCCGGGGGCCTGCACAGACCTTGGAGTGCTGTGAAATCCAGCCCTTCCTCTAGGGAGGGAGGTTTCAGGGCAGTTCCAACTTGATTTCTCCATGTTCTGCAGTCAATGTGTGTTGTCTTCCGCAATGGTGTCTTACCATCTGGTTCCAGTGGGCAGCCAAGAGCAATGGTAATATCTTGTGCTGTTTTGGGGGCTTCTGGGGTCTCTATTACCAACATCTTGTAGGGCAGTAGCCCAGACTTGGCACTGACTATTTTGTTTAATGACCCATGTCTTCTGGGGAAAGCATTGTCCACCCATGCATAGCACCTGTGTTCAAACTTTTTTTAAAATTATATTTTCAAAATGAGCTTACAAAGTAGTGGGTTTCCATAAGGGCTTTTCACACATACTTAGTTTTGGTTAGCCTACCCCACCACCTCCTCCTCCTCCTCCTCTGGTTGAGATACCAATAGACAAAGAAGAAACCCCAAGGCTGCTTATAAACATAGGGTGTGGGCTGCTGTGAGTGTGGCCAGAAAACCCAGGCCTGGAGAGAGTTTGCTTTTCTGTTGCTGTGATAAAACACTGAACAAGAGCAATTTGGGGAAGAAATGGTTTATATTATTAATTATAGCCCATTATCAGGGAAAGTCAGGGCATAAACTCAAGGCAGGAACCATGAAGGAATGATGTCTATTGGCTTGATCCCAAAGGCTTGCTCAGCTTGCTTTTGTTGTTGTTGTTGATGTTTTCAGGCTTATTGCAAATATGACAGAACAGATTATATAGCTCCATGTGGTGTTTTGAAATTCATCCCGTCTGTAGGCTGAGTGACCTGCAGGTTGGAGAGACTGCCAAAGTCCAGAAGCTTCACCGGCAAGCACTGAGGATCTACCTCAGTGATCTCCTGGTCTCGGTTCTAGGGCTGAGACCTCAGGAACATACTTATCTATCCTCCCTCTCCCTCTCCCTCTCCCTCCCCCCCCCCCTCTCCCTCTCCCTCTCTCTCTCTCTCCCTCTCTCCCCCTCTTCTTCCTGCAACTTGATAGCGATACCTTTCACAGGACCTCTCTGAATCCGCGTCCTCAGATGCATGACAGAGCCGGCTGTCTTGTTGTGGAGTTTCTTGCTGGGAATAATGGCAATCTCCTCACACACACACTTGTTGGTGTGGAAGTCATTACCCCGACCCGTGTAGTATTTCTCCATAATGATCCGGGCCGCCTTCTTCACAGTCTTGGTGCAAACGTGGCCCATGTTGGTGGGTCTTGGTAAAAGAGTCAGCTTGCTTTCTTAATACAGCCAAGGACAATCTGCCTAGAGGTGCATGGGGCCCCTCAACATTAACCATTAAAAATGCCCCACAAGCCGGGCAGTGGTGGCGCACACCTTTAATCCCAGCACTCGGGAGGCAGAGGCAGAGGCAGGTGGATCACTGTGAGTTCGAAGCCAGCCTGGTCTACAAAGGGAGTCCAGGACAGCCAAGGCTACACAGAGAAACCCTGTCTCAAAAAAACCAAAAAAAAAAAAAAAAAAAAAATGCCCCCCACACTTACCCACAGACCAATCCAAAGGAGGTGATTCCTCAACTGAAGGTCCCTCTTTCAGGTGATTATAGTTTTCGTCAAAAGGACAAAACAAAACAAAATCCACACAGCCCTTTCCGCATGTGAGGAGACAGCGCTTTAAGGGAGATTCCCCCACCCCTGCCAGCCACTCCTGTGTCCAGCTGCCCACTGCATGAGAAGCCAAGCTAGGTTCAGCATTTTCAGCCAGCACACAGGAACAGACTGCCCCCCATTGCCAGTGGCATCAGGGAGGAAGCTGCCTTAGCATGCTTTATGGTAGATCTCATGGCGCCTGAAACAGGCTACAAGTTCTGCCCATGTGTGGCCGGCCTCTATTGGTTCTCAGCTACCTTAATCTCGGCCTTTTCAGAGCTATAGCACTCCAGCAAAGATATCCCGTTGGTGGAGTGCCCTTAATGAATGCTGTGTGATGGAACTTCCATAATGTATTAATGTGGGAGAGGGTCCAAGAGTTCCACATGGAGGCTTCTGTAGATCTGGACCTGTGACTAGTTGCTCAAGCCTGATGGAGTTTTGTAGGGGAGGGAAAAAAAATTAAAAGGCTAGAGGGTGGGTATGCACCAGGAGCCATATTTAACTCAGGACCATCTGTCTCTCAGGCTCAACACAGAGGAAAGAACCAATAACTTGAAACCTATGAGAAACAATGTATCACAGTATCACTGGGAGTCCTGTGTCTGCAGGTGTTCAGCATCACAGCCAACGCCGATCCTCTCTGCTGGGTGGACCAGGGTGGTGATGGATGAACCGCAGAAGGGCTGAGGTATGCTGGAGCAACTGGGAAGACCCTTCTCCAGGAAGACCTGATGCTACCTCCAAACCCTCAAGCTGTTCTGGAAAAGGTGGGGCTGGCTCACTGGCTGAGCTCTGGGATTTGAAAAGCAGTGCTGTTGCTTGTGTCCTGTAAGCCCTCTGTGTGTTAGGAGGACTGAGTACAGTTTCTCAGACCATCTTTCTGTGAGGAGAGGCAAGGAGGAGGCTGCTTCCGACTCAAGGAAGGGAAGCGCTTACTGGACACCTGCCCTCAGGGAGGCAGGGGAAGGCTTTGGGGCAGGCTGAGCTGCCTAGGGTAAGGTTGGATGCGTGGCAGCTTGCTGGGTCCACAAGGAGGCTCTGGAACGTTCTTTTGGCCTGAGTATGGCTGGAGCAGCTGGAGCTCTCTGAGGCCTCAGCCTCCCGCTCCTCGCCGCCCACCTTCAGGAAACTCAGGGTTCTGTCTTAATGCCTTTTCAATAAAGCCTTGGAGACAACAAACCCCATTTCCTGAGCCGAGCTGAACGGTTATTTTACACTTCATCTAATTGATTAAAATGACTCTTCTGAATTAACTGGCCTTTCCAGAGCTGAGCGGGGGAGTGAAATCTAGAGACCAAGCCGGCTTGCCAGCCTGGGTACTGGCTTTTGTGAAGGGTGACCCCTCTGATCCCCACTATGTACAAAGCTGCTCCCTAACCTCCCGTCCCCAGTGCCCTGATACTTTTCAAACTCAGGTGAGGCCGCTTACCTGCCTGCTAGCCAGCATTGGTGTCCTCCTGCAAAAGCTAAGGGCATCTTTGTGGCATCTTGCCCCTTAGAAATGGGAGGCCAGGGATGATACAACTGCTGGCCACTCCCTGCAAACCTCGAGCCTGTTGGTATGCATCTGTCATATGCTTGCCTTGAATCTGTCACACTACTTCAAAAGACAATCAATGAGGCCTGGTGGTAGCATAGTCAGGAGGTGGCCAAGCTGGGGCTGAGGCCAATCTGTTGGTAGGAAGCCAATGTCCTGTTCGCTCTCATACGCCTGCCCTGAAAACACTGTCATAGGAACACTTGTGTTTTTTTGTTTGTTTTTGTTTTTAAGATTTATTTATTACTATGTATACAGTGTTCTGCCTGCATGTACACCTGTAGGCCAGAAGAGGGCATCCCATCACATTACAGATGGTTGTGAACCACCATGTGGTTGCTGGCAATTGATTGAACTCAGGACCTTTGGAAGAGCAGGTTGTGCTCTTAACCACTGAGCCATCTCTCCAGCCCCACAGGAGCACTTCTATGCTGTCCCTTTATTTCCTGGCCCTGAGATAGTCATAGCATCATTGCAACTGGGTTTCAGGACTCTCCAGGTGAGACCTTGTTCAGAATGACACCTGAATCAGCAGGTCTCATGAACTTGCTGGAGGTGATGTCAACATGACATGAACTAATACCCACACGTGACACCTGTCAAGAGATCTGTCATGATGTGCATGGTGGCATATGCCTGTAGTCCCAGCATTTGTGGGACGGAAGCAGAAGGCCAACCTCAGTTATATAGCAAGTTTAGGACAGCCTGGGCTACACAATTCTTCCAAAAGAGATCTGTTGTGAGCAAGATGGTAAACATGCGTAGTTAGGATACAAGCTTTTTATTTTATTATGCTGAGGCTCTTCACACAAAGTTCACACTCTAAATTCCTAACTTCGGTCCTAAGCCTGTCTCCCCAAGGTGTCTCCCCAAGGCTGCTCACTCATGTGGCGTGTCTCAGCTGAGGGTCAGGTCCAGCCTCTAGCAGTAGTCTGCAGGTTGAGCACCAAGATCCTGGGGGAGACACTTCAGCTGCAGGGCAGATCAAGGTGGCGTACCTCCAGATGTGCAGAGCAGAATACTGCTCTTGGTCTCTGCTTAGATACTGTCCAGTGGGGTTCTAGGACCGTGTCTGGTTATCTTCAGTGAGTGGTGTCCCGGGCTTCTCATTATCAGGTGCAGCCTTGAATGTAGTGGGGTTCCTGACTAAGCTATTTTTACATGTCTAAAAGGCAATTTTTACAATTGAATTTTTTTTAAACTATTTTTATTATAAGATCTGTCACAGTCGTTCCACCTCTTCTGGTTCTTTCGCAGGCCACTTGCTTTCGTGTTCTCTCTCTCTCTTTTTTTTCTCAAGACAGAGTTTCTATGTTTAGCCTTGTCTGTCCTGAACTTTGTAGATCAGGCTGGCCTCGAACTCACAGCAATCCACCTGCCTCTGCCTCCCTAGTGCTGAGATTAAGGGTGTGTGCCACCACGCCCAGCTGGCGTTCTCTTTTATCATGTGGTTTCATAGCACTTGTATTACTATGTCATTATTGTCATCATCTTCTCTTCCTCCTCCTCCTCCTCTTCCTTTGAGATAAAGGTCTCATTATGTTGTCCTGGCTGGTCTGGGACTTGCCATGGAGAGCAGGCTGGCCTTGAACTCACAGAGATCTGCCTGCCTCTGCTTCCTGAGTACAGAGATTAAAGGTATCAAATGGCCTCAGGTTTCCCTGGATTAGGGCCCCACCATAAGTGCTTAAAGAACTGAACAATTAACAAAGGAGAGGTAGAGGGAAAAGCCAGCTATAGGAAGGAAGCAGGAGCGCGGAAGAGGCCAACCAGGACACATCTGGACAGTCTTGCCTCTGAGGGCTTCCATGCTCTGATCCCAGGTCATGATGTGAACCCGGCTGTGGCCTGCAGGCAGCAGGGGGTCATAGACACCTCCTCCCAACCAAACCCTTGACTATGATTATGACTGCCTGGAGGTTTCTGTACTAGGAATGATGTGGAATAGAGCTGGAAGGCAGGTGGCACACTGTGTGGTGCGTTTGTCAGTGCAGGGATGAGGTGAACCCAAGTCCCCTTCAGCATTCTGTGAAGATGATCGCTTTGCCTTGTTGTCCTATACCTCTGCACCAGGTGGAAGTGGAGCGGTGACATCGGGGGCCAGTGTCCCCAGCCTGGCTGGCAGCAGCTCGGGCTGTGATTTCTTCCTGGTGAATATTTATGACCCGCCTATCCCCATTCTCCAAATTGAAGCTGATGGAGGCTCCTCTGATTCCTTTCCCACACATGGCCAGGCGGCTGGCTGCCTCGGAGCATTTAATAAGCCCTTAGGCCAAATGTCTGCTTGCCCCAAGGGAGTGTCTCTAGGGCTTTCTTGCAGACAGCTCTCATAGCAACCTTGCAGGGGAGGAAGAGTTTTTTTTTTTTTTTTTTTTTTTTTTTCTTTCTATTCTTGCTTGGGTTCAGTTTGGGGGCCTGCAAATCCAATTGAGAGCAGATAGAGGAAGAGGAGAGAAACTAAGGTGTGTTTACAGCCACCGAGAGGCTCAGTGAGGAGCAAGAGTTGGGGTTATACTGCCTAATTTAGGGAAAGAGGGAAAGGGAAAGGCCTTTAGAGGAAGAATAAAGAGATAAGACACGCAGGATTCCCATGCTAACAAGCCCTCTGCCCTGCAAGCCCCCATCTCTTTTCCAACTCCTTTGTTTCAGACTCCCAAATGGTTGTTAGCAAGAATCCCATGGAAGCCAGGCATAGTGCCTCCCACCCAGCAGTTGGGAAGCTGGGGCAGGAGGATTACCATGAGTTCAAAGTCACCTGGGCTACATTGTGAGCTCTAGACCAGCCTGTGCTGTGGAGTAAGATCTTGTCTCAAAACCAAACAATAACAAAATAGTCCTGTAGAGTCATGCCATTTTAGTCACACACTGGAGCCTCCACATCTGATTAATTGACCTTATCTGATTAGGTCCTCCTCCATGTCCCCCAGAGGTCAGCTGATCTCACCTGCATACTTTCACAAGAGAGAGTCCTGCTAAGTCATTTTAGCCAGAATCCTCAACCCTGATGTTTCCTTTAGTAGTTTTCCATTGCTGGCCTCACTGTCTTCTTGGCTATAAATCCCTACTTTTCTATTTATTTAAATTATCTCTGTCTCCGTCTGTCTCTGTCTCTGTCTCTCTCGCTCTGTGTGTGCATGCGCAGTTGCACATGGAGGCCAGAAGAAGGTGCTGGATCTCCCAGAGCTAGAGTTACAGGTAGTTGTGAACTATCCAACATAGATGCTAGGAACCAAAACCCATTCTTCTGAAAGAACACAAAGCACTCTTAACCACTAAACCATCCCTCCAGCTCCAAAGTCCCACTTTTCCTTGTCTTGTCCTGGCTGAGCCCAATCTACCCACTGCTACAAAGTCCCTTTCTATGACCCCATGTCAATGTCAGTGGTTTGCTTATTCATTATAGACAGGGTCTCATGTAGTCCAGGTTGGCTTTGAACTGGCTACAACTATAACCTTGGGTTTCTAATTCTCCTGCCCCTTTCTGGGATCAGTGCTGGGACCACAGATGTATGCTGCTGTATTTGATTCACATGGTGCTGGGACTCAAACCCAAGCTCTGTTTGTGCTGGGCAAGGATTATACCAAAAGGGCTACCTTTTTGGCCGGGTAGTAGCGCTCTCAAACAGATCTGATTTTTTTTTTTTTTTTTTTTTGAGACAGGGTTTCTCTGTGTAGCCTTGGCTGTCCTGGACTCCCTTTGTAGACCAGGCTGGCTTCGAACTCACAGCGATCTGCCTGCCTCTGCCTCCCGAGTGCCGGGATTAAAGGCGTGCGCCACCACCGCCCGGCTCAGATCTGATTTTTCTCACCATCTGTCCTGGTTACTTTTTGTTGCTGTGTTGAACACCATGACCAAGTTAATTTTAACTTACAGTTCTGGGGTGAGATCTCATGACAAAGAGGCATGGCAGGAGGCAGCTGAGAGATCACATCCGCAAATACAGGCTGGAAGCAGAGAGAGTGAACTGGACAGGAATGAGGCCATAAACTCTTGAAGCCTGCTCCCAGGGACGCACTTCCTCTGTCTAAGCTGGACCTCCTAAAAGTTCCATAACATCCCCCAACAGCGCCACCTACCAAGGACAAGTGCTTGAATACACGGGCCCATGTGAGACATCTCATTCTGCCATGACACCATCTTTAACAGTGTCACTAGGACATAATCTTGTCCCTTCTCTTTTTTTTCCATAGCAGGTGCTAATGGCCTGCCTACCATCTTCGTGACTAACCCCCTTCCCCAGAGCAGGCTTATGGAGTTTCTTCTCAGCCTCTTTTCTGGAAGCAATCAGGATGCCATTTCCTTCACAGAGGCGTCAGGGGTTATGGACAGAGGACACTTCAGGAAAACAAACAAACAAACTGCTTTCCATGTCTGTCCAATCTCAGATTTTTTTTTTCAAGACAGGGTTTCTCTGTGTAACCTTGGCTGTCTTGGAACTTGCTCTGTA
>OU015742.1:122109722-122133832 GCA_907169655.1 Acomys percivali
GAGATTTACAAAATGAAGTGTGAGACTCTCAACATTTGGGGAAGCCAAGGTAGAGAGCATTGGGGACGAGGGGTGGGGGGCTCAGGCCCATGGCTGGGTGAGGCAAGGATGACTACACTGGTCACACACCCAATGCCTGGCAGGTGAGAGGAGCTTGGGAAATGCCATTTAGGGGAAGACTGAGGCTTCCTACTGCTTGTCCCTCCCTGTTGTTTCCTCCAACTCAGCTTTGTCCCTCTTGCCGCTCAGTGTATGAGCTCTTCTTGGGTTCAGAGCATCTCTCCACCCAGACGGGTGCCTTGAACTCTGGCCTCATTTTTCTCATCTATAAAAGGGAGGAGAGCCCCAGCCTCCCGCTCAAGGGATGAAGGCAGAACAAGGACCACATGGGATCCACAGCAGGTGCACCTGAGGGGTCAGGAGTGGCAAGCATTATTCTTTCTCTTTCCCATCTTATTTTCCTCCCACCCCCACTTTATTCTTTCATCTTCCCTGGGTTTCCTTTCTGTCCTAACCACATCCCTTGCAGGCATGCAAAACAGCGGCTCATGTCCAGTGTTCTTGTTTCAGAATGTCCTCCTCCCCCCCCCTCATTTGTTGTAAGTTTTCTTGATCACAGCCATTCTGACCGCAGTGTAATGTTACCTCAATATCCATGATGACTAAGGATATTGAACATAAAAAGAAAAGTATTGGTCATTTTGGTTTCTTCTCCTGAAAAGTGTCTGTTCAATTCAGTAGCATTTGTTGACTGGCAGGTTTATTGCCTTGGTATTTAATTCTTTAGTGCTTTGTAAATTATGGACATCGGCCCCCTGTCTGCAGTGTAGCTGGTAACGAGTCCCTCTGCCCTGGCCTGTCTATTTGCTCTGTGGATAGCTTCCTTTGCTGTGCAGAAACTTTGTAACTTCATGTCATCCCACCATGGACACTTAGGGCTGTTCCTGTGCTGTCCTGTTCAGACAGTTCTTATGCAAACAGTGGAAGTGTGGGTTTAGTGTGATTTAAAATGGAGACTGAAAAAGGGTACTATTTTATGTGACCTCTGTGTCTAGAAGTTTGCTTTCTTCTTTTTCCTCAATGTCTAAGGTGTATTAAAACTTACACAAAAAGCCAAGCATGGTGGCACACGCCTTTAATCCCCAGCACTCGAGAGGCAGAGGCAGGCGGATCACTGAGTTGGAGGAAAGCCTGGTTTACAGAGTGAGCTCTAGGACAACCAAGGCCAAAGCTACACAGAGAAACTCTGTCTCAAAAAGCCAAAATATGTAATTTTTTCATCCTGAGTATTTTGTGTATAGTCAGTGTATTAGGTGCATTAATGCTGCTGTGCACCCATCACCGCCATCCATTTCCAGACCACTTTAAAAACACTCTTTCAACTGAAATCCTGTATTCCTTAAGCAGCAGCTCCTGTTTTAATGAGAAATACCCAGAGTGCCTCAGCACCCAGCCAGGACCAGGATCTCGGTATGAATTTGGTCGCGTAGGGATCTCAGTGAAGTGGGGTTATACGATGTCACTCTGGCAAAAGTAACTTCACAGGGAAAGGGTTGCCTTGGCTCACAACTGCACGTCACAGTCCATCACTGCAGGGAAGTGTGGACGACAAGAACTTGAAGCAGCTACTTGCATCACACCCACTGTCAAGAGCAGAGAACAGAGAAAGCATGAATGAATGAATGAATGAATGAGTGAATGAGTGAATGAATGAATGGGTGAATGAATGAATGAGTGAATGAGTAAATGAATGAATGAGTGAATGAGTGAATGAATGAATGAATGCATATTATCACTCAGTGTGCTTTCTCATTTTTTTACGGTCCAGAGCCCAAACTCAAGGAACAGTGCTACCCACTCTGTGTTGAGTCAAGTTGATATTGATACAATGTTTCTTTTTATGTCTGGCTTATCCTATTTAGCAAAAAGCAAGCCCTCAAGACTTATCTGGCTGTGTGTAGCATGAGTTAAGGCTGAATAACATACTGTATAGGTTTTCCATGTCCCTCCACCACTTGAGTTACTTCTACCAAGTTCTAGGCTGCTCTGAATATGAATATATAGGTATCTAAACTTAGTTTTCAATTCTTGTGAATATATGCCCAAACTGCCATAGCGTTTTCCCCAGTGGTGGCACCATTTTTACATTCTTTGGCTTTTCACTGCATCAGGCAGCTCCATCAAGCTTGGGTACAGCACACATTTGTGTTTTTAAATTGCCATGTTAAGGATTGGGTTGCAAGAACAGAAGCCAGCCTATCAATCCACTGGTGATGGGCATCTGGACTCTTGCCTACCATGGCTATTATGAATCAGGCTGTCACTAGCCTTCCTGCACTCATGTTCTGGTGGTCATGTATTTCTCCAGGGAATACGTGAGGAGTGGAATTACTGGGTCATGGGGTGGGTTTATCTTTAGTAGCTATAAGATATAAATTCTGAGAGTTTCTTTTTTTCTGGAGCTGGAGTTTGAACCCAGAATTTTATGAACACGGGGAAAATTCTCTATTGATGAACTGCATCCCCAGCGCCTCCATTTTGAGGCCTTGAATAGCATTGCTCCTAGTACACATAAGGCTTTGTGGTCTATTCTCTACATTGAATATTAAATCATTGGTATTTTTAAGCGAAACTTTTCTCTGAGATAATTGCTGACTCACATACAGATAATAAATAGCACAGAAAGGTCCAGAGTGCCCAGTGCCTTGTACCTCCAGCATCAATATCTTTATAAGTCCACATTGAAGTGTAAAACCATAATGATTATATTGACATTGATATGCACCCATTTTATTCAAATGTACTGTGTGTGTGTGTGTGTGTCTGTCTGTCTGTCTGTCTGTCTGTGTAATTCTGTGCATTTTCTTACCTGTATAGACTTGTGGATCCACCATGCTGATGCCCAAGTAAAGATCTTCCTCCCGTTTGTACCACAGCTGTCTCTCCCCATCTGGCAATCACAGATTGCTCTTTGTCTTTACCTGGGGCTCAGAAGTCACTGTTGGCTTGACTGGGTTTGTGATCACACTGGAGACACTCCTCTGAGCATGCCTTTGAGGCTGTTTCTAGCTGCAGAGGGAAGACTTACCTAATTGTGGACTGCACCACGCTATGGACTGAGACCCCAACTGAATACAAAGGAGGAAGGGAACTGAGAACCAGCATTCATCTCTCTCTGATTTCTAACTGTGGATACCATGTGGCCAGCTGTCTCCTAATCCTGCTGCCACCTAACTGTGGATGCCACGTGACCAGCTGCCTCCTGCCCCTGCTGCCACACTATCCCACTTTCAAACCAGGAGGCAGTATAAGCCCTTTCTCCCTTAAGTTGCTTCTTGTCAGGCGTTTGGTCGCAGCAAGGGCACAAGTGACTAACATGACCCTTTATTTATTTTGAGAATGTACTATAAAGAGAATCAAACTGTTTGCAACTGTTAAAAGTTGAGCTTTACAGTCATCTGAGTTCTGTGTGCTGTGGTCCCGTCTCCTCCCCCCCCCACCCCCCCACTGCCGGAACTCACAAACTTGGACTTTACACCCAGTAGGAAGGAATTGAAAGTGAGCCATTAGGAAGTGCTATACCTATGAGGGCAGAGCCTCATGTAACAGAATACTCCTGTTATAAAAGAGGCCGAGAGTGTGCACAGACACAAAGTGCTGTCTACAAAGCAGAGAGCAGTATCTCATGGATAGTGAATCTGTGATGTCTTCACTTGGGGCTTCCTAACTCCACTGAAACTAGTATTATGTTTTTGTTGTTTATAAGTTACAGTCTCAGATATTTTTCTATGGATGCTGGACTGGACTAGCACATGGCAGGCCACCTTTGGTTTCTCCTCAAGTGAGAGCTGTTCTAGAATGTGGCCCTGATGAAATTTGTTTTGCACCCACCTTTGAGAGGACATCTGTGTGTTTCCAGCTTTTGTTTACCATAATAAAGCGGCTGCAAACATTTGAACCACGTTTGTGTGAACCTAAGCTCATTCCGGAATGCAACTGAGAAGTTTGTGGTGAGCGTCTCACTCCTGTTCTGAGCAGGGTCCATTAGCATCTTCCTTTCTCTGTGAATTTAAAGCCTTTATGGTTATGGCCGCTGTGTTCCACATTTTTTAAAAATTGTGTTTATTTCCAGGTGATGGTGGCACACACCTTTAATCCCAGCCCTTGGGAGGCAGAGACAGGTGGATCTCTGAATTAGAGGCTAGCCTAGTCTTCAGGGTGAGTTTCAGGGTAGCTAAGGGTTGCATAGAAAAACCCTTTCTTGAAAAAAAATGTGTAGCCAGGTGTGGTGGCACGTGCCCTTAATCCCAGCACTCAGAGAGGCAGAGGCAGGCAGATAGATGTGAGTTCGAGGCCATCCTGGTCTACAAAGAGAGTCCAGGACAGCCAAGTCTAAACAGAGAAACCCTGTCTCGAAAAAACAAAAAAACAAAAAACAAAAAAAGAAAAGAAAGAAAAAAGAAATTGTGTTTACTTATTCATTATTTACTGAGTGTCTATGTGTTTATGGGGAGGAAGTTCGTGTCACAGGTCACAGGTGGAGATCAGAAGACAGTGTGTGGGAGTCTGCTCTTCTACAATATGGCTCACAAGGGTGCTCATGCTTGGCAGCAAACACCTTTACACACTGAGCCATCTTCCTAGCCCTTTGCCTCTTGTTTCCGAGGATTCAAATTTTGATTTCTCTAGCCCTGGTCTAGAGCCCCTTCTGAGGCGGGGTCAGTTCTCCACCCAGAATTCCACCCTCCTGTGAGGTGCAGGTTTTGGGTGGGTCAAGAATGCAACCGACTGACTCCCTTATCTGCAGGTTTTCGCTGAAGCCTGCAGCCTGGCATCCAGCCCTCCATACAGAGTGCTGTGTGTGTGTGTGTGTGAGAAAACTGAATGTGTCCCTGTTCATGAGCTGCAAAGAGCTTCCTCCTCCTGGGAGAGACTGGCTGACTTGATTTGATGGAAACGTGTTCACTTGTACCCATCAAAAAGGAAAATGACATCAGAATACCTAGGAATGACTAAGACTAAGCTGGCTGCTGGGTAGGTCGCTGTGTTTCTAGCACTCTGGGAAGCAAATGGTTAAATCTCTAATCATTCTCCCTTGCTGGATGATGCATGAAGCTGAGGCCCTGGGCTATGCCCATTGATGTTTTCAGTGAGGTTCTCAAATGTTAGATGCTGGAAGGATTTTTGGCCCTCTCCTGTGTGACTCCTCCTCAGCCTCTCTGTGTTTATGGAGAGAGGTTGACCTCATGCCTCTTGGCCCCTCAGCCTGGATGGCCCTTCTCCTTTTCTTCCTAAACCCTCCTCATCCTTCAGGGCCTAGCCTAGAAATGTCTTTTGTGCCACCAACCAGGATAGGGAGTGACCCTCCCTCCAGGTCCCTGTTGGAGCTCTGAGGGACCATTTACAGCCATATCACAACAACCATTACAGTTCAGGAAGCTGATATTTGTTGCCACACCCTGAACTCCATCTTCTCATTCGGTTCTCATGGTACCTGACAAGAGCAGATTTAACACTCAAAGTTACCACGAGGAGTCAAGCTTCGAGGATCTATTGACTCCTCAAAGACAGAAGAGGGAGGGTAGGGACAGTGGCCACCTGTTTTTCTTGATCATTCTCACCAGGAATTTATTAGTTTGTTCGGTGTTTTTCCCAGAAACTAAATGTAGACTTGTTTCTTAGTACAGAATCTGTGAGTGTATGCCCATGTGTCAAGGTGCCCTCAAGGACCAGAATTAGAGTCAGATCCCCTGAAGTTAAAGGCAGCTGTGAGCTGTTCGGTGTGAGCGCTTGGATCCAAAGTAGCATCCTCTGGGAGAGCAGGGAGCTCAGTGGAAGAGGGCTTGCCTAGCATGCACGAAGCCCTGGCCTCCATCCTCAGCACCACAAATCCCAGAACAGAACACACCATGTCACCATGCTAGCTTCCCCATGAGTGAGAACACACCTTCAGTCTCACATAAAGAAGGCTTGTGGACAGTCACAGGTTATACACTTTGCATGCATGAGCAGAGAAGGCACAACCTGCTGCCTACAGCCTTTCTGTGCTGTGTCTGGGCTCCTCAGTGGCAGATCCTGGCAGCTTCTCAGGAAAGAGATGCTTAGGTGGCATCTGACCTCTTTGGGACCCCTGGCAGCTCCCGAGTTGGAGGCTGTGGGATCAATGAGGGCAAAATCCCTGGCACTGGGTTCTCTCTGTACCTGTAGGCTGCCCCTCAAATGCCCCACGGGCCTCAGGCATGCTCTGACTGCCTGTAAGAGTTCACCCCTGGGACTGGCTTCTGGTGATCGTTTCTGCTCAGGAACACAAATGTGCTGAGTAAACTCCCCAGGTAATGGACATCTGTGTTTCCTCCCAAAGCTGGACCATCCCATCCCATACTCCTTGAACAGGCCTCTCCCTCTCAGAAGTCTCCAATAGCAGCCCACATAGGCAGCCAGCCTCCCAGGATAAGGACGACCAGGGGGTGTTGACCTGCAATGCTCTGGTATTGGCCTTGAATGTTCGTCATCATCCTGGACAAAGTGGGAACATTGGTCACTCCACCCAGGAGTGGCAGGCTGGGCAGAGAGAAGCTAGAAAGGTCCTGTCCTGGCTGTTTCCCTCATCCTGATCATCTCCATAGCTTCCTGCAGTTGAGGGGACAACTGACAGATTAGTTACCACCAGAATTTCACTCTGGCGCAGAAGTAGCAGCTGTCCCTGGAAGAAAAATAGCTCCAAGTTGTCATACCTTTCCATTTCGTGCACACATGGGGAAACTGAGTCAACAAAAAGGGTAAACACTTACTTGCCACTTGCCTTTGCATTAGAATAGGGCTTCTGACTCTAGCCTGGAGAATAAGGTTTCAGGCCCATTTCCTCACTGGGCTGCAGGCTTGTGGAAGGAATTTACGTCTGGAGATGAGGTGTCCAAAGCCGATTTGCCAACAGACATCAGATTTACTGCTTTCCCTGATCTATTTACACAATTTAAAATTCGCAGCAAATCCTGTAAGATCTGATGGATTTGGAAGATTTGGGTGATGCTCTGTTTGACTAATGTCTGTTTTCCCCTTTGCATCAGAGTTTTAACAAATGCTTTGGATTCGATCCAAGCCGCAGAGTCTGAGGAGCCAGGACCACAGGCTCCAAGACCTGGGGTTGGGGAGGCCAGAAGCAAGGACTCCGTTCAGCCTTTGTCCAAGGAAGGCTCTAACCAAAGCCTTCTAAGATACTGACGATGTGTTTTCGAGAAACATTTTATTATAGTGCTCTTTCTTTTAAACTCTACTTAATTTGGGGTGTTTAGGCCTTAACCTCCCTTCCAACCCTACATAGGAGAAAGAAGGTTAGTGGGGCGGGGCGACAGGGGCCCCTTTACTTCTCCCAGTTGTTTGGGATTAATTGGGTTCTTTTGGGCTGTACCAATCTCTGTCAGCAGCAGACGCAGCCAGCAGTCTCCTCCAAGCTGCTGAGCCCCAAAGCATTCCTCACCATCTGTCTGCTCCAAACTTCGAGGATATCCGTCTCTAGGCTCTTCAAACTGCTCATGCCACACCCTGCCACGCTCTCTCTGTCTCTCTGTTACCACCACAGGGGCCGTAGGTAGGCCAAGCCCCTCTCCTAGTTGCACCAGGAAGGCTGTTACCAGCTGGCAAAAGCCACGCCCCACAGGAGACAATTAACAGGTGTGGACAAGCTAAAGCCCAAACTAAAATCCCACACTTGGTATTAGAACAAAAACATATTTACATAACACAACAGAGTTTACAAAGAACCCAAAACTTTAATTACATTTTAAACTGGAAATTTTCAAAAATATATAGAATATGTGACAAGCTAGTGTCCCAACCCCCACTTGTTCTCACTCCCTTTTACTTTGAAGTAATTCTAGTTTTTTTGTTTGGTTGGTTTTTGGGGTTTTTGTTTTGTCTTGTTTTTTTTTTTTTCAAGACAGAGTTTCTCTGTGTAGCCTTGGCTGTCCTGGACTCATTTTGTAGACCAGGCTGGCCTCGAGCTCACAGAGATCCACCTGCATTTACCTTCCTGAGTGCTGGGATTACAGGCGTGCACCACCACACTGGCTACTTGAAGGTAATTCAAGCCAAAGTATTTCAGCTGTAGAGATGACTGACTGTATTGTCAAGCACTGAACCAGTTCTTGAAAATATCATTAAATCAGCGGGTCGCGCCCAGTGGTGACAGTGAGCAACATTAATCCCAGCATTTGAGAGGCAGAGGCAGGCAGATCTCTATGAGTTTCAGGCCAGCCTGGTCAAGAGAGCTACTTTCAGGACAGCCAGGGCCAAAAAAAAAAAAAAAAAGAAACCATACCTAAAATAAAATAAAATAAAATAAAAAACAAAAAACTCCAGTGCTTCTCAACCTTCCTAATACTGTGACCCTTTAATACATAAAATTATTTCGATGCTACATCATAACTGTAATCTTGCTGTTATAATTTAAATATCTGCTAAGCAGGATATCTGCTATGCAACCGACAGGAATGTCTCCCACGGATTGAGAACCATCGCATTAAGTCGCTTGAAGATAAAGAATTCTTACAGAGATATTGTTTTATGTCTCTGGGTCACTCACCCCTTGTGTTCCAGTCTCTTTTCTCATACCTCTTAGCCTGCTGTCTTTGTCCTTCCCGGGCCCCTCTCTGACCTCTACTGTGACCCTCAGTCTCTCTTCCTGGGCGGTTAGCAGCCCAGCTGTGTTGACTAACCCATCTTTGTCCTTTCCTGCTCAGAGGCCTTTATTCTCCAAGTCCGTTTCTTGTAGCTGAAGCAGTGGGAAGCTCTTAAAGGAGACTCCAAAAGGCCGTTTGTTTTGTTTTTCAAGACAGGATTTCTCTGTGTAGCCCTGGCTGTCCTGGAACTTACTCTGTAGACCAGGCTGGCCTTAAACTCAGAGATCCACCTGCCTCTGTCTCCCAATTGCTGGGTTTAAAGGTGTGCGCCACCACTACCTGGCCTGACTTGGCCTTTGAGGTAGTGCTGACAGAGCTGCTGGATCCTGGAGGAGCCATGGCTCTCCGTTCTCTTGTGTGAGAAGGTAGGAAGGCTGAACCATCACAGCTGTGTGTGTTCAAATGTGTATGTTGTTTCTCAGGTGTCACCCACCCTGTTTGTTTTCCTTCATTAGATTTACTGAATTTATTTTATATCTATGGGTATATGTATATGCATGCATGTATGTACACAGTGTGTGTGTGTATGTGTGTGTGTGTGTGTGCGCGCGCGTGTTGCCCACAGAGGTCAGAGGAAATGATGTGTCCCAGCCCACAGGAAAAATCAAATCAGTGTTCACCTGAAAGAGGGAGTGGGGATTGAAAGTAGGGTACAGAGATATGAGAAATAACGAGTCAAGTCTAGAAATTTCTGATCAAGACTCCCTTCAATGCCAACGAGTAAGACTTTTTATAGCAAGGTCAATAGGATCTATTCTGATCCCTCTCTCCCTAGGTCCCAGGCAAGAAGAACACAATAGCCTGAGTAGCTCTCTGTAAGGACTTCCTTAATCCTCTGGCTGTCTCTCAGTAGGGATTTCCCTACTTTTTTTTTTTTTTTAAGATTTAATTATTTATTATGTATATAGATCTTGTTATAGATGGTTGTGAGCCAACATGTGGTTGCTGGGAATTGAACTCATGACCTTTGGAAGAGCAGTCAGTGCTCTTAACCTCTGAGCCATCTATCTGTCTAGCCCCGATTTCCCTACTTCTTTCAAAGGCAAATAGTCCAAGGATAGCCTGGAACACAAAGACCTCCTCCAGCAAAGCTCAGCAACTGGAAGGTCACAGCGTGCAGCCTAAGCACGGAATTAAGAGCAGGCTGTTAGGCCCAGCTCCTAAGCTCCTAGGTCTCAGCTGTGCATCTGCAAATGGGTCTAGTGATAGTTACGGGGTAGCCTAGAATGTTCCTGGCATTGAACTTATCTGGGGCCTGGCACGTGTAGGAACTGCTCAGGGAACAGCAGCAGCATGATTGTTACTGTGCTGTTTCTAAGGCAGGACATACAGGCCACTCACAGGGTATTGGTCATGACCTCATCTTCAGCTGGAGCCAGGCCATCTCCACAAATGCCCAGGGGCTCGGAGACATTGGGTCCTGTACTTCGTATTAGTGGTCCTAGTGAGACTGAGTCTAGACCACCCAGGGCTAAGACAAGGCTCTCCAGTGTCCAGGATTTTGCCTGGGGATGTTTCTGATGTGAGCATGGTGCTGGGTTTCTGGATTCCTGCCAATCCTGGATTCCTGGATTCTTTCGCCCCCTCAGATCCCTCTCACCTCATATAACATTTTCTTCAGGAATCACTGTCACTGAAAGCTCCCAGATAAGTGGGCACAGCCCGGACAGAACCCTCTCTTCCTGTCTGCCAGGCCCAGGGGTCCATAGCCCCCCCCTCCCTTCCCACCACAGGCCTCCCCTAACCCTATGCTGCTGTTAACTACAATTATGGACAACCGCAGCTTGGTTGCTATGGAAACTTGCATGGCCGCTTAGTTGCCATTTCCTTCCTAAGTAAGGCTCCTGTTTCAACAGGCCTCAGGGAGGGTCTGAAGGTGTGGGCAGGGAAGAGGCTGCAGAATCCCACAGCCCACAGAGGCACAGTTGCAGCAGAGAGTCCCCGGTGGCTGAGAACAGCTTTGTGTCTCCTCTCTCCGGTCCAGCAGTGGCTAGGCCCAGATGGCCCCGTGCAACCGCTTGCTGTGTCCATGTCACAGCAGTAGGAACAGCCCGAGAAAAGGGAGAAGCAGGGGCCTTGGCCTCATGGGGATCTGGGTGATCTTTGCTGTGAACTGGGTTTCCTCTTGGACTTGTCCAGGGCAGCCACACCACAGAGGCGGGACAGATATCTCCTTCCTGCGCCCTTTCTACCTCACTGCCGTGATAGTATTTAGGGGAGGGGAGCCACCAAGGGGAGCAACTGTCTCCTTCTCTGACTCCAGCTATTTGATCTCAGAGAACTTCGATGCAGGCACCAGGGCCTTGTGAGAAATGAAAATTCTCTGGCTCCGCACTAGGCTTGCCGAGTCAGAACTTCCCTGGGCTGGCACCCAGCTATGTGTGTGTGAGCCATCAGTACTCAGGATCAGTGGCCAGTATGCCTACTTCCCTGGGGACTGACCCTGATTTCCCTCTCATCCACCCTCTGTACTCTCTCTTCCTAGTATCCCCAACACCTGTGGGGAGTCTGAGCTGGTTCCAGGTTGTAGAGATCACAATGGGCTGGGCCAGGGCTGGAGCTGCTGGAGCTTCACGGTGGCATCTTCTCCACTTAGTCTGCCGTAGCAGGAAGTTCAGACTGGGCAGCATACAGCAAGCAGTTCCATGGTTTTTAGAAGCTCAGACTCAGTTTCCAGCAAGGCCTCTTCCGGGACCACCTCTTAATATGTCCCAGCCCGGCCTTTACTGTCACCTGTGTCCTGAGGGCCCACACCTTCTACTTCAGTCTATTTCTAGCTGTGGTCACGGTTAGGGCCTTATTGTGCAAATGGGGTGAGGCACAGTTCAATCCATGGCAGGCAGTCCCGGACCCTCCCTCATGACGTCTTCTGGTGTGAAGGACTTACTCAGTCCCACAGTGAGCTCCTGAGTATCCATCTTCAAAGCTCAAGGAAGGCTTGTTAAGTAAGCACCCTGTCCTAAGATCTCCACCCTACCCTGAGTCCTGATTCCCAAGCACACATGCCCAGCCAAGCTGGTCCAGCATCCACTTCAGGAGACAAAGTGACCTTTCACAGTGGTGCCTACAGCCTCCGGGGTGTGTGTGTGTGTGTGTGTGTGTGTGTGTGTGTGTGTGTGTGTGTGTGTGTGTGTTGGGTGTGTGTGCGTGCTCCCCTTCCATGACCTGGATGTCATGGAAGTACCTGGAGGTTGCTCCCCTTCCATGCTCTGCTCTCCAAGGTGTGTCAGGGTGATGGATTACCGAGGCTGAAAAGGTCAGCCGGAAGAACAGCTGGAGGCGGAAAGGATGCAAGGAGTTGTCCTGTATGAGGGAAGTATGACTCATGAGACTTAAACCAGAGCAATTTGGAGACAGGAAAACAAAGGTGAAAATGTCAGTCTGGGCAGAAAGGGACAATGGCCACAGAATTCATGATATCCCAGGACTTGGGCATTGGCTCAGCCTGGGATGGTCCTATGGGTCCCAGCAGGACGATCCTTGTTGTTTGCTGCAGCCCCGAGGCTGGTGTGAGTCTCCAGTACAGAGCTGGTGGCACTACTACTGAGGTGTCTGTGTGACGAGCAAAGCCTATCCCAGTGGCTTTGGGCAAGCCGCCGAAGGATGGCTACTAGAGAGAGATGCTTACAACATGGTGGATGAGACGTGACAATTGCAGATGGCCTAGAGCAGCGGTTCTCAACCTTCCTAATGTTGTGATAGTTTCTCATGTTCTGGTGATTCCCCAACCATAAAATTACTCCTGTTGCTACTTCATAACTGCAATTTTGCTACCGTTATGAGTCATAATATAAATATCTTATGTGCGGATATCTGATAAGTGACCCCTGTGAAGAGGATCGCTTGATCCCAAAGGGGTTGCTAACCACAGATTGAGAAACACTGGTCTAGGGTGTCCTCCAGGCAGGACTTGTCTAGAGCTGGCAGGCAGAGGGCACTCAAGAAGCACATTCACTTTCTTTTTTTTGTTTTTTTTGTTTTTTTTTTTTTGTTTTTTGTTTTTTTGGTTTTTCGAGACAGGGTTTCTCTGTATTAGCCTTGACTGTCCTGGACTCACTCTGTAGATCAGGCTGGCCTCGAACTCACAGCGATCCGCCCACCTCTGCCTCCCGAGTGCTGGGATTAAAGGTGTGCGCCACCACGCCCGGCCACATTCACTTTCTTTTGGAGGGCCTTCCAGTGATGGTGATGACAATAGTGAAGATGGTGTGACAGTGAATGATGTGATGGAGATAGTGACGGTGGTGACGGTGGTGGTGATGGTGATGATGACGGTGATGGTGGTGGTGGTACTGAGGGTGATGATGGTGATAGTAATGGTGGTGATGATGGTGGTAATGATGGTAATGATGATAGTGATGGTGGTAGCAGTGAAGATGAGAGATGCTAGTGATAGCGATGGATATAATCGTAACAGTGGCTGTTTTTGACAGAGATGATGGTGGTGGTGATGATGGTGATCGTAATGGTGATGGTGATGGTAGTAATGGTGATGATGATAGTGATGGTGGTGGTGATACTGAGGGTGATGATGGTGATGATGATAGTGATGGTGGTGGTGACACTGAGGTTGATGATGGCGATAGAAATAGTGGTGATGATAGTGGTAATGATGGTAGTAATGGTGATGATGATAGTGACGGTGGTAGCAGTGAAGATGGGATATGTTGGCCATAGTGAAGGATATAATTGTAACAGTGGCTGTTGTTGACAGTGATGGTGATGCTGGTAACAGCCATGAGAGTGATGATGACAAGCATGGTTTTAGTGAATAATGACAGTAGTGATACAAGCCACTGTATACATTCCTTACTCTCTGTAGATCTGTATCTTACTTCCTCTTGCCTGAATTCCAATGTAGCCTACCTTATCCAGGACTACAAAGGCCACTTCTTGCCATGGGGGGGGCAGTAATTCCAGTTACAACATTTTCCTACAGTGAGCAAACCCCTGGAATTTTCTGTAACACACAAGACCAGAGCCAGTGACCTGACCTTGCTCTCCCAGCTCTTCCTAAGCGATGGACAAGAATAGACAAGGCAGTAATACAGGGTACCTCCAATCAGTTCAGATGTTGCCCTTCCCTGGAACAGCTGCTGTGCCTGGAGTGTGTCTGTGGGGTGGACTCTCAACAGTGCAATGAGCCTTTCACGGCCGTGTGGTGTTGGTCAAGCCAAATGCTGGGCTCTGCCATTTATGATCTGTGTGACCTTGACCTGCTTCTTAACTTCCTGGAACCTAGTGGAAGATTAATAAGATCATGCCTGTGAGAGCTTGCAGTGCCAAAATAAATCAGTGTCAGTGTTGTGGTGCTTGGTCAGCCCTGTGGTCACAGAGAGGTTGCTGCTGGTGAGCTGACGATGAGCGCCATCCAGAGTTGGGTCTCACTGGGAAGGGGGAGGGATGGTGCTGTTAACTGGGTGCACTGGTAGAGTGTGAATTGGAGTTAAACATAGCTGATTATTATTGCTTGGAAGAGATCGGGGGACCTAGGGCACATAGGGCACATGTCCTATGAAGGAACCAGTTCCCACTGTCTGTGTTGCTATGTGGGTTTGGATGGCATTGGGAGCCCATGGCTCAGCATACCAGGACTAAGTGAGGTTCTGGCACTCAAGCCTGATAGTGGCAGCCTCATTTGCCAAGTTCTACTATGACTAAGGTTTGGCACGGATTGACAGCAGGGGCAGATGGGGACATGCTTAAGGATGGCTCTGCAGCAGGATGGCAGGAGCATGGGGAGTGACTGTCCTCTTGTGACTCTGTGACCCCTGAGGAGTTCCTGAAGCATCCTACATGAGGCTGAAGGCTGCACCAACCACAGGACTCACAGTAGCTGGAGTGTACACACCTGAGTGAGAGCATGGGAGCTCAGAAGGCCATGGGCCTGCGATTCTATGGAGTCCCCAAAATCAGCAGAGGGAAAAGCAGGAATCCAAGACCAACACCATTGGCCTGGGGGACTGAATTTACATTTGTCTTATTCTGTGGCTAACGCAAGGATATGAGTTGCCAGAGTGAGTGAATGAACAGCAGGGTGTGCTGGCTAGTCATTGGAGTCATTGGAGAAGAGGGAGCCTCAACTGAGAATATTCCTGGGCTGTAGGCAAGCCTATAATACATTGTCTTAATTAGTGATTGATGGGGGAGACTCCAGCCCGTTGTGGGTTCCCTAGCACCCACAATGACAATAATCCTCCTTAGCTCTACTGTTGCCTCCCTAGCAGCCCCTTCTCCAGCCTTCAGCTCTCACCAGGCTCTGGGAAGACATTCCTTGGCCTAGAGGTAGTGATGCTTTCCACCCAGCTAGCCTCCATGTACATCAGTGACACCTCCACACCCATCATCACCTGAAGCTCACTCACTGTCCAACACAGCCTCTGTGTGTCTCTCACCTAGCAGCTGACATGTCTAAGGAAGTCCCATCGACCACTCATAGCAGGAGGACTCTTCAGTCCCAAGAGTGTTGAAGCAGAAGCCTGAGTATTGGGAACCTCTGTGCATGTGCAGATCACGGGCTTAACAAAAGGCTTCCATTTCATTTTATCCCAAATTCGGGGTGCCCCAGGTTCTATGCCCTAACTAGGCATTCTGCCAAGGACAACAACTCACCTTCAGCCTCAAGACTTCTTAGCAAAGCCAGCCTCCCTACACGAGGGACAGGCCAAATCTAGCAAGAGCAAGTGTGGAAATACAGCACTCAATCAAAGCAGTCAAATAAAAAAAAAATTCTTATGCGGAGCTTGTCAGGTCCAAGGAAATTCCATTACCCTAAGAGTCAAAAGGCAGAAGGGACAAATGGCTACCTGTGGTGTCTATTAGCATCCCAAAGTGCATGCTAACCTCCAGGCTTTCAGTATCACAAGCACCTTTCAGAGTTGTGCTGGCATCCTTCCCAGCTCTTCTCACCTCCCCCAATTCCCTCCACCTCCGAGGGAACGTCCCAAGGCTGCCCATTCTCCTTACGGCCCAGCAATTTCATCTTTGCCCCTTTTGTCCTTCCTCTCTTGGTCTCTCTCCTCCCCCTTTGCTCCCCCTCCCTCTCTGTGTGTGTGCATGTCCCCTCCTGCCCTCCCACACTCTCTCTCTGCTCCAGCTTCTCTCTCTCTCATGGCCTGGTCCAGTCTCCTGGCCATGTTTAGTCTCCTACTACCTCTCTCTGCTCTGGACAATCCCAGATGCCTCTGGCTGCTCTCTCTTACTCTCAGTTATCTACAATCAAAACCTTCGCCTTGACAGATGGTGGCACACACCTTTAATCCCAGCACTCAGGAGCAGATGCAGGCAGATCTCTGAGTATTCAAGGCCAGCCTGGTCTACAGAGTGAGTTCCAGGACAGGCAAGGCTACACAGAGAAACCCTGTCTCAAAAAACCCAACCCAACCCAATCCAACCAAAACCTTCCCCTTAATCATCATAAAGCGGTCATGTCTTGTTTATACAGAGACAAGCTGGGTTAGTTGTCCCAGGAAAGTGGGTGCCAGTACTGAGGTCCCCAATATTTGGTCCTGGGATAGAGTATGGAGCTCAGGGGAATTCAAAAAAATGCACATAAATTCTGTGACCACCTCAGCCCATCAGCTTAACATAAACCATAAACACATTACAGTCATTTCAGAGTCTGGAGGAGTTTGAACAATTGTGTCTCATCATCATTTATTCCAGCCACCTCATTTCACTTAGAGTTAGTTGCCTTTAAGAGAGGAAAGGGAGCTGAGCTGGATGGTGGCCGGTAGCTTGGGATGGTAACCAAGGCAGCTAGGAGGGGTTATAGCAAGAACTGCTGGTCCACTGGAGGGAGGGGGCCTCCGACACCAGAGCAGCCTCACGAAAAGATGAGGGCAGTCATCAGGCCTGAAGCCCACTTCCTGGTCTCCATCCAGGTAGGCTCCTGTAGCCCAGGAGCAGACAGGTGAATACTGACTCCCAGTTCACTTTCTCCTGTGTCTTGCAGGATGCCTCCTACAGTGTTTTTTTTCATCCATCTTTAACCCAGCCCATAAGTTCTGTCCATATTTTGGGTCTTCCCTCAGTTAAACTTCTGGCAGCATCTTTCTAGTCAGGCCCAGAGGTATGTCTCTTAGGTATTTCTTTTTGTTGTTGTTGTTCTGTTCTGTTTTGTTTTGTTTTGTTTTGTTTTGTTTTTCGAGACAGGGTCTCTCTGTGTAGCCTTGGCTGTCCTGGACTCACTTTGTAAACCAGGCTAGCCTCGAACTCATAGCGATCCACCAGCCTCTGCCTCCCGAGTGCTGGGATTAAAGGAGTGCGCCACCACGCCCGGCCTTTTTTTAAAAAAATATTTATTTATTTATTATGGATACAGATCTTGTTATAGATGGTTGTGAGCCAACATGTGGTTGCTGGGAATTGAGTCTCTTAGGTATTTCTATGAAGATGGATCTGTATAAGATCACTGCTTGCCTGGTTGACACACAAACAATCGTGACACTGTGGGAATCGAGACAGTCCATCCTGTCTCTGTGCCCAACATGGACTCTAGTCCTAATCAATATTTGTTCAAATGTAATCTCCCTCTTGGTCAACTCTGCCTGGTGACCAGTGTAAGGTCATCTCTAACTGACTCAGCAGGGGCTTCTGCTTGGGGTCTGAACTGTTCGGCTTTCTGACTAGCTTGTCTCTGTATAAACTGAGGACACCACTCTATGATTAAGGGAAAGGTTTTGGTTGGATTGGGTTGGGTTGGGTTTGGTTTAGTTTTGGTTTTTTGAGACAGGGTTTCTCTGTGTAGCCTTGGCTGTCCTGGAACTCACTCTGTAAACCAGGCTATCCTTGAATACTCAGAGATCTGCTTGCCCTGCTGTCCGTGTTCCATGTCCTCATCTATCATACACGCCCTATCAGTTGCCTCCTGCCTCCCTCCCTGCCTCCTCATGTGATGAAATACCAAAGTTCAAGCCACTGCCTCCCAAGTGCTGGGATTAAAGGTATGCATCACCACACCGGGCTTGAGCTAATATCTTTGGACCCCACCAAGACCCTCACAAGTAGTCAGCTCTTGGCTACTATTTTCATTTGCACTAGATTCTACTCTTTCTGCCTCTGAGGCCCATGTCTCCAGCAGGGGTGGGGAGCTACAGAGAAGAATGGCATTCAGTCGCGACTCCCATGAACCCACTACTGGTGATTGTGCATGCTGAAATAACTGCCACGTGTGGGAGTGTAGGGTGGGTGGGCTTGAAGGAGGAGGACAGGTGGTCTAGCTGTGAAGGTAGAAGTGGCTCCTAGAAGGACCAGTGGGCAAACAAGCAACAAACGCTTACCATGATAATGCTTAGTGTTCTCCCCAAGTCAGTGGGGGAGGCGGCTGTGGTGCAGAGTCCTCGCTGCTCTGACTTTCAGAGGACCTCAGTGTGGGTCCCAGCACTTTCACCTGGCAAGGTTGGGTCTAGTATGAAGGGCAAGAGGATGGATGACCAAGGCTCAGAGTGACATTCAAGAGGAGCACTGAAGTTACTGGATGTCATGGTCCCCTAACATGGGTGAGTGGCAGACGTTCACTCTGGAAGATTTATGCCATCGTGGGACCACTCAGTTTGTCTGAAGGGCAGGTTTCTATGATGATGGGTGTGGAGAGAACACTCCAGGTAAGGAAGAGACACTTATTCATCTAAGCCTGGGGATGAGAGGGAGGAGCCAACCCTGGGAGACAGAGTGGAGGGCAGGAGCCATCGCAGCAGCTAAGTGCCTTTCTCTGTCACCTAGCAGCAACGTCTCCAAGTACTAGGGGGAAACCAAGTTGGTCTGAAGCTGACTTGACCCTGAGATTGGCTTACAGATGAGTCCTTGAGCTGGCCTAAGCAATGAGTTGCTAGGAAAAAAAAGGATTCTGGGGAAGAATTTTCTTGTTCAACCAAAATGGAGCATCATGGAAGAATCCTGCTCCTAGTTGCTTGCTGGTTTTTAACATTATCATGTCCTTCCCCCGATAAATGTTTCTCGAGCTGTCAAAGCATCTTACAAGCCTGAGGGCAAGACAGAAATGCCAACCTTGAGACCTGATGCTGCTGGCTACTGAGCCAGCTGTGGCTCTGCAGATGTCATCTACTGTTGCTGTTAAATGTCTTCAGCATTTATGCAATTAATTAAGCTTTCTGCTTCTCACAGTAAATGAATCCCTAATTGATCCATTGTATTAAGACTTTTTATTTTACCCTGGGCACTATGGGAAATTATTAGATGATTTGACACCTGAAAAAAGGCTAGGACATGATTATATTTGATTTTTTCCCCCCTCTATCATTCTGAAAATGGATGGAATTTATCATTTCAACAGAGCAAAGAAGAGAATCAAATGATGACCTCAATAGTTGCAGAATCAACATTTGGTACAATTCAATAGTCAGTCATGCTAAATACTCTGAGTAATATAGAATTGAACCAAACTTCCAAAATCTCGTAAAAGGCAAGAACAACTGAAAAACAAACAAGCTGCACTTTACCATGATACTTAATGGTTAGTGTTTCCCTCCAAGAGACAAAGGGATGCTAGGCCTGGATAGCTGGCCGTGGTTCAGAGTCCTTACTGCTCTGACTTTCAGAGGACCTCAGTGTGGGTCCCAGCACATTCATCAGGCAGTTTACAATCACCTGTGACTGTCTCCAGGGAGGCCAGTTCCCTCTTCTGGCCTCTTTAGATACCTGTACACACATGCCATATGCACACACACAAGCATTATCCCCCCCCCCCAAAACAAACCAAAAACAACAACAAAACACAAGCAAGAAGGTTTTCTCTCGTTGCCTTTGTTCAACACTGTCTTAGGGTTACTATTGCTGTGATGAAACACCATGACCAAAAGCAACTTGAGGAGGAAAGGGTTTATTTCGCTCACACTTCATATAACAGTTCATCTTCAAAAGCAGTGAGAGCAGGAACTCATGTAGGGCAGGAACCTGGAGGCAGGAGTTGATGCAGAAGCCATGGAGGAGTATACCTATGTTAGTTTTCTAGTTCTGGTATTATTCTGTACTTATATGTAACAATTAAGGGAAACTATGATGGATACATTTCAGTAGCACTTTGCTGTTTGTTTGTTTTTTATGATTCAGTAATTAACTTAAAAACTTTGCTGGATACAGTGGTGAAAGTCTTTAGTTCCAGAATAAGAGAGATTGAGGCAGACAGGAGGATGGGAACTTTAAAGTCATCCTTTGCTATATAGTATATTTGATGCCTTTGAGAAGCATCAAAACAAAAAGCCTCTCTCTCTCTCTCCCTCCCTCCCTCCCTCCCTCCCTCCCCCCCTCCCTCCCTCTCTCTCTCTCTCTCTCTCTCTCTCTCTCTCTCTCTCTCTCTCTCTTTCTGTCTCTGTCTCTCTCTGTGTCTCTGTCTATCTGTCTGTCTGTCTCTCTCTCTCTCTCTCTCAGACAGAGTCTTATTATGTAGCTGTGGCTATCCTGGAATGCACTATGTAGACCAGGCTGTCCTGGAACTCACAGAGATCAGATGCCTTTACCTCCCAAGTATTAGGACTAAAGGTGTGGGCCACTAAAGCAGGCTAAAATCCTTCCTTTTTATATACTCAGAAAAGCTAATTAAGTATGGATAAAACTCTAATAGTTTCTTCAAATATGAAACGCTTAGGTATAAATCTAACAACCCACACATAGCAGATGACCTAAGGAAATGCAGCTGTGCTCTCAAGCCGGAAGAGTTAGTATTTCCAAAAATGTTCTTGCTGTCCATCTGTAGAGGCAACAGGATCCCCCATCGATTCTGCTCCAGCTGGAGCCCCAGGACAGGTGGGCCAGGGAAGATGGATAGAGCAATCCAGGGGGAACCTGAAGAAAATGTGGATCGGAATGACTAGGTTAGAGCGAGGAGGATAGGAGGCATCCTACACTATGACAAGATGAGACCCACAGGTTAACTGTGCAGACTGGACAGGAATGTGTCTGGGACAACACACCCTGTTGTATGGCTTTCAGAAGATGAGGTAATCAGATCACATGTGTCAGAGGACATGTGTGATGATGTCAGTCATAGCAGCTGTGGGGACAGGACAGTACCAGGACATGACAGAAGGAGCTCTGCTTTCAGAGGGAACAGGAGGTGGAGTCTGCATTCTCCCCCTACCCACCCCCCATCTGAAACAAGGTCTCACTATGTAGCTCTGGCTGTCCTAGAACTCACTATGTAGACCAGGCTAGCCTCAAACTCAAAGAGATCCTCCTGCCTCTGCCTCCTGATTAAAGATGTGTGCCACCATATCCAGCTAGGTGTCAACTCTCTTATCTGTTTCACATGCTGGAAATGTCACCACAGTAGGTTGATTGTCCAGGTTAGTGCTGACTGTTGATTGATAACCTAGAATCACCTGAAAAAGGAGCGTCCACTCAGTAGTTGTCTGAGTTAGGTTGGCCTGTGGATGTGTCTGTGGGATTGTCTTGATTGGTGTAGGAGGGCCTAGTCTACAGTGGGAAGTACTGTTTCCCAGGAAGGTGTCCTGGGCTGTATAAAAAAGCTAGCTTGTGAGAGAGAGCCAGAATGTGAGCAAGCGAGCAAGGGAACGAGCTAGTAAGCAGTGTTACTCTGTGGCTCCTGCCTCCAGGTTCCTGCCTAGAGCTCCTGTTCTGATTTACCTTAATGATGGGTTGTAACCTGGAAGTATAAGCCAACCAGACCCCTTCTTCCCAAAGTTGTTTTCAGTCAGTCTGTTTTGTTTTGTTTTTTCTTTCTTTTTTGTTTGTTTGTTTGTGTTTGTTTTTCAAGACAGGGTTTCTCTGTTTTGCCTTAGTGTCCTAGATTTGCCTTGTAGACCAGTCGAACTCACAGAATCCACCTGCCTCTGCCTTCCAAGTGCTGAGATTAAAGGCGTATGCCACCATGCTGGGCCCTGTTTTGTTTTTCACAGCAACAGAATAAAACTAGAATAATAATTTCTTAGAATTTTAAGTCATCTTTAACCTTCCACATTCTGTAATACAAATTCCTGGTGTAATACAAGCTGTAATACAAGCTTCCTCTTGAAGCTTGGTCTCTCACACTGTACCACGTGATGCAAGACCCTACAGAGCTCTGAACCTGTGTCCTCACCAGACACTCTGTCTGTTTGGGGGGACAGAAGTCTTGGAGGGGCTGAGAATCCCTCCTATATGTACATCCAAGGTGCTGGTAGGCCTGTGGTCCCTGTTGTCTCCTGTTTCCTGTGATGGTCCTTGTGGAAATTTCTTTATCCACTAGGGAGCAGCTGTGTTGTGATCTGCACAGACCGAGAGAGCATAGGAGCTCAGTGACAGCTGCAGTGTAACAAAGGCTGGGAAGGAGGGGACAGGGAGAAGCACCCAGAAATGCAAATGAAGAGGCCTGTGACCAAGACCTTAGCCTGTGGCCAAGGGCTCCTGATACTTAACTCCTCTACCCTCCGGGGCAGGAAAAGTGCAAGAGCAGCAAGACCTCACTCACTGTGTGGGTTCCTGAGCCTCCAAGGATGAACAGATCACAGCCTTGGTCCAGCCAAGGGCCAGATAGACATATTCAGTGGACAAAGATCACACAAGGTGATGGGACCATACGAGGTGATGTGGCTAATGTTATGCTGCTAGTGGGGAGGCCAGAGGAACATGAAGGGCTACAGCCAGGCTATAAGGAGAGATGCTAGGAATGTGAGGGGAATGCCAAGGCTATGGTCCTGAGTGGAAACCAAGGCTAACCTCCAAGACCAGAGGAACACCGTCCCTCTATGATCACACCCTTTAATACATTGTCTACTGCCCTTACTCCTGGGGGCAACAACAGCAGCCATTTGCAGTGGGAAGGGCAAAGGGCGTCTGAGGAGGCAAGAGTGGCATCAGGCCAAAGCCACAGAGAGCTGGTCTAGGATGAAGGGAAACCATTATAAGACTAGGTGACAGTGACAATGAACTTAGCAGCCATCCTTGAGGTCTCTGAGTTTAAAATGATACCTCACCTGTGATACTAAATGCCAAAAGATTCTAGTGTGTAAGAACATAGCATTAGCATCCAGCAGTTCCTCAGCTACAGTGCCTACAGCAACCCTCCCCTCACACAGGAGTCCCACAGAGACACTCTGCGAGGCCTTAACTCACACATTCCCAGGTGCCAGGGATCTCTCACTTGAGTTTACATCCAAGGGAGTATCGGTGGTTACGCACCCTGTTCCCCATCCCTTCTGAGACTCCTGCCTAGGATTCAGAGAGCCTGGCTGCGGGTTTGTATGGTAAAGCCACCCCTGTGCTTAGAAAGTCATGAGACTCCCGCTTCTGCCTTGCAGGTTCTGATTGATCTCTGCAGAGCCCCCACCATGCTGCCTGTGTCCTGAACTGTCCTCACAGTCCTAACCATGCTGTTGTCAACATGCCGGTCCGTCCATGGTGCAATGACTCTTAATATATCCTAATCATGGACAACCTGTTTCAGCGTCCTCCTTGACCCCCATCTGAGACCTTTCACAGTCTTAGCTCCCGCACAGGGAGTGAGAGCTCCTGGTGGGCTCTGCCGCAAAGGACTCTACAGCCTTGGTCCTTCTTTCTTTGTGTGAGCGTGTATTCATATATGTGTATGTACATGGGTACATGTGCATGTGTGTATACACACAATGAGGGCAGAGGTCGACTTCAGGTGTTATTCCTCAGGCACCATCAGACTGTGTGTGTGTGTGTGTGTGTGTGTGTGTGTGTGTGTAGGCACATATGTGTTCCAGGTATGTGTGTGAAGGTCAGAAAACAACTTTTAGGAGTCAGTTCTCTTCTTCCACTGTGGGTCTCTGGAATCTAATTCAGGGTGTCATACTTGCCTGGCAATCACTTTTACTCTCCGAGCCATCTTGCCAGTCCTATCTTCCTTTTTCTGGTTTTTGATTTTGTTTATTTAAGACAGGTTTTTTTTTTTTTTTTCAATGTAGCCTTGGCTGGCCTGGAACTCACTATATAGATCAGACTGGCCTTGAGCTCACAGAGATCCAACTGCCTCTCGACCCTGAGTGTTGGCATTAAAGGCGTGCCCGCTGTGCCTGTCCTCTTCACCCCCTCTACTTATTTATTTATTTATTTATTTATTTATTTATTTATTTATAGGCAGAATTTTTATTGACCCAGAACTCAAACCCCACAGCCCTTTCTGTCTCTACATCCTCACTAGGATTTCAAGTGCATGCCACCAGGCCCAGCTTTTTAATGTAGGTTCTTAGGATTTGTGGTGGGTTTTTGTTGTTTTGTTTTGGTTTTGGTTTTTCAAGACAGGGTTTCTCTGTGTAGCCTTGGCTGTCCTGGACTCATTTTGTAGACCAGGCTGACCTCGTAATCACAGCAATCCACCTGCCTCTGTCTCCCGAGTGCTGGCATTAAAGGCGTGCGCTGCCACCACCCAGCTGGATTTATGGTGGTTTAACGCCAATGGCCTGGATAGGCTTATATATTTGAATGTTTGTTCCCTATTGATGAACTATCTGG
>OU015742.1:122140171-122167671 GCA_907169655.1 Acomys percivali
TGTGTGTTGGCTTCCAAATCTTGTTCTGATTAGGGAATGAACAAGATGAGCCCCCTTCCTCCAGAGACCCAGTGGCTACCATAAACCCCACCCACAACTTCCTGCACAGCCAGCCAGGGGCTGACATTCATTCTGGGCTCAGTGATATGAGTATGTCTGCTGAGAGCTTATTCCCAGCACCATGGAGGAGGCATAGCTCCTCTGCAGGTGGAAATGCAGCTGACATCATCCCACTTAAGAGGGAGCTGTGCAGGTCAAACACAGTAGCTCAGCCCACACATCATCCTGATCCTGCCATTTGGAAATTTGTAGCAGCCCTTCATCCAACCCCCTCCTGGTGTCACATGGTGCCCTGGTATTCTCCCAGCACACTGGAACTCTCCCGGTACCCCCTCTCCTTCTCCGTCAGCCTCCCTGCTCCTGCTGGTAGAAACCGGCCTTCGCCATCCTTTGTTGTCTAGCCCCTCTGTTCTGTAGATCTTTGGGTTTGCATGGCTTGTGTTTCAGCCTCTTAAATCTTTATTCCCCTCTTCCATGAGGTTTAAAAGGTTTCAGCCAATTCTCTAACCATGGTGATTTGAAGGGCACAAATGTCAATGTAAAAGCACCCCTGTAAAGAACAGCTACAAAGACGCTACAGGAAGGGATCCCCAGGCCCTCTCTGAGTAGAGATGAGGCTCATGGGATGTCCTGGAAACCACTATTCATGTGGGGTGGATTGGTGTGAGAGAACTCTCCATGAGTGTGAAGGGCCAGTTCTTGGCCCCAATCTCCAATAACTTCTTTCATTCATTACCAACATCATCCTATCAAGCAGGTGGGACCCCTGTTTTCAGAGCTTATTGTATGTTTGTGACCTCTCAAGAAGCCAAGAGACGGATCTTCAGGGGGTGAGGATGTCCTCACAGTAGAGGCCCCACAGCAGCACTATTGTTCTAAGATGAATGAGGAGAAGCTTGGGTTGCTTTTGTGTTGTGAGCACGTGACAGGAGGGGGCTCCGCAGAGCCCCAGAAACCAAGACTGCCACTGTCTTGATCTGGGTCTTCCAGTCTCAGAACTCTGAGCAACAAACTCCTCTTATTTAGGCTGCCCAGGATTTTGTTCTAACTGCTCAGGCTGACTAAGACAGATGTCCACATATAAATGTGAATTTTTCTCCTCACTTCATATTATACATAAGAGCCAATTCCACATGAACCCAAGATATAAATTTTCAGAGCAAAACAATAAAATCTCCGACAGAAACAGAAGAGTATCTTCATGACCTTTGGGTAGGCAAATATCTCTTAGGACACAGAAAGCATAATTCACAGAAGGAACAATGGTAAGTTGGCCTACATTAAAATTAATAATGTTTGTTCAACCAGAACCAACACTGAGAGTGAAGAGGCAAACCACAGAGGGATGGAGGCATTGGCCATGTGCACGTGCGACTGGAGACTGAAAATCAGAATGAAGGAAGAATGCCTTCAAGCCAGTAAGAGAGAAAGAAGAGAGGCGAGGCAGGCAAGGCAACATTAAGAGGGCACAGGGCTTGAGTAGCCACTTTACCAAAGAGAGCATTCAAATGGATAAACATGTGTATCTGGTCACTGGTGAGTAGGGGTTAAAGCCACAAGTGGGACCTCCTGGTGCAAGCCTGTCATCCTAGGTACCTGGTGTTCAGGAGCAGAAGACTCTCAAATTCAAGACCAGCCTGGGCTGTAGAATGAGTTCAAGTCCAGACTGGGTAACTCAGTGAGACCTTGCCTCAAAATAAAACGTGAAAAGAGGGCTGGAGAAATAGTTCAGTGTTTGTGTACGACCCTGATTCTATCCCAGACCCACCAGAGCCAGACAGGGTGGTTCCTATCTGTACTTCCAATCCCAGCACTGGGGCCTGAGGCAGGATGATCAAGAATTTAAGGCCAGGATGGGTGTGGTGGTGCACACCTTTAATCCCAGCACTTGGGAGACAGAGGCAGGCTGATCTCTGAGTTCAAGGCCAGCCTGACAGTTCCAGGACAGCCAGAGCTACATAGTGAGAGCCTGTCTTGCTGGGAAACCAACCAACCAACAACAACCCCCCCAAAATAAGAGCTCAAGGCCAGTCTGGGCTATACATACAAACCTTGTTTCAGAAAACAAATAAGAAAATAAGGAAAAAGAGGAGGAAGGAAATCAAAGCTATAATGAGATAATAACACACTCATACACAATAAAAATGACAATGGGGACAAGTTTCAAGAAGGGTATAAGGAGCTGGGCATGGTGGCACATGCCTTTAATCCCAGCACTCAAGAGGCAGAGGTAGGCGGATCTCTGTGAGTTCGAGCCCAGACTGGTCCACAAAGAGGGTCCAGACCAACTACAGAGAAACCCTGTCTCAAAAAACAAAACAATAACAACAAAGGTATAGAATAGTCCACATTGCTGGTGGGAGTCTCTATCAGGACAGTGTTAGCCAAGTATGAGCTTTCCTAATAATGCAGCAAGAGGAATCCTAGGTGCCATTAACTGGGGTCTAGACCTTCAACATGTCAGCCTTGATAGTATGAGACTAAAACAGGAATAAATACCTCTCAAATTAATAGGAGACCAAAACAGAAAAAAAAAATGTACTTCTTGCAGATTAAGAGTTCTGTTTGCAACCCTCTTCCCCTCTCCCCACCATGTGGGAGAGACGGAAGCCACCATGATGACCCAAAATGTGGTGGAGAACTGGAAAAGACAGAAAACAGAATGGTGCATGCCCTAGGGAGAGAGGCAGAACCAGAGACATGATGGTAGTGACAGGTGAGAGACAGGGCTGAGGTCCACAAGCTGTCATTGCCTAGAAGGGTCGGCGAGGCAGTGTGCAGCAGTCAGGAGCTTATGCAGATGCAGACTCTTGTCTCCCAACTTGCTGGCTGGCCTCAGGGTCACCCCGGCTGTGGGCAACATCAGAGGAAAGAGATAAGGAAAGGCTCACTCTCTGGGTTGGGCCTCTTGGAAGGACCACCATGGTCTGTGATGCCACCAGAGGCTATGTTGGTGTTTGTGGTCCATCCTGTTGCCCCAGGCCGTGACAATGCCTGACATCCATGTAGATGTAAGCTGTCAGTGCTGCTGACTGCTGACCTCTGGCTTTGCTGTTTCAGGGGTTGGTGCGAGTGGTATATATAGCCACCTGAGGCCATGATGAGGCCCAGGTCTATGTAGCCACTGAGGGCCATGAGTGGCTTGGTAGTCTAGATACAGCCAGAGGCTGTGTTGATATCTGTGGCCAGTGTTACCACCAAAGGCCATGTGGATGTCTGTGGTCTGGGCTGCTGCCTGAAACCATGTTGATGCCCAAGGGCCTTGCCGAGATGCCCCCACCCCTTGCCAGATGTTGCACTTCGGTGCTGGTGGTGGCACAGGCCCCAGCCCTGTGGAGGCCTGGGGCTAGCCTGAGAACTCAGCTACCACCCAGGCCAGAGCCAGGGCTTTGAGTTGGACCACCCTAACATCTACCCCCATCTATGAACTGCTGAAGTGCATGAAGGGGCCAGACCTGCAGAACCATAGCCACAGTATCTTCACGTCTCTGACCAACAGCAGGATATCTGAGAAGAGTCTTGGCAAGTGTTCGGTATTGACAGCGTACTGGAAGCCAGGGGCCTTGAACCAGTCCAGTGACTCATTTCAATGAATATTTGCTAGTAAAGCTGTTTGGGCAGACACACTGCAGCTTCTTGGTGCCACTAGGACAAATACATGATGGAGAGGCAGGAAAAATGGAGGAGCAGAGAGGTACGTGCACAACAGAAAGGGGAGATGGGACAGCTGTGACAGATGTGAAAGAAGGCTGCGGCTGAAAGAAGAGCAGGTCATTCATTGCCCAGAGGGTTAAGCAAGAAGTGTTTGTGTGTATATGTTGTTGTTGTTGTGTTTTGTTTTGGAGACAGGGTTTCCCTGTGTAGCCTTGGCTGTCCTAGGCTCACTTTGTAGACCAGGTTGGTCTCAAACTCACAGAGATACACCTGCCTCTGCCTCCCCTAGTGCTGGGATCACAGGCATGCACCATTGCACCCAGATTTTTTGTTAATTCTTCTTTTGATTTTTACTTTTCTTGGGGGGATTGGAGTTACAGGATAAGGGTAGACATGGAAGGACTGAGAAATGAGTGGGATTAGGTGCATGATGTGAAATTCCCGAAGACCAGGCTGGCCTCGAACTCCCAAAGATCCACCTACCTCTGCCACTTGAGTGCTGGCATTAAAGGCATGGGCCACCACTTCCCAGCTGTGTTACATGACTTTAAGCTTTACACATAAAACTGAACTCCTGTTTGGATTCCATGAGTTCCAAAGTTGCAGCCCCTTTCATTCAGTTTAGGGTTCTGCAAACTAGCCTGATTTTGATTCCATCCCCATGGGGAAGTTGAGATTTGCTGTGGACACCCACTTACCGTGCATATACAGAGGCATCCAGAGGAGGTAGACAGAGAGCCCTAGGCTTTGGGGATAGGAGAAAGGGCCTCTGGGTGGGTAGTCTCTTGGCCCTTTATCCAAGAGATTCAGAGCTTTCTAAGTTTGATACCCAGGGCAGCAGACTGTCCAGCTGCCTGAGCCTGGGCCAGTCTAGAGGTGTGTCTCCTGGGTAAGTGTGTATCCTGTGAGGTTGACAGGAAATTAACCATCTCACGCAGCCTCTTATCACACATCCCAGGAAACTCACGGCCTTTGCCTCAGTGGCCTACCCCAGAATCACAAAGCAGAAGTGGTTCTCTGTGGCCTCCTTGTTTTGGGGTCAGGAAAGCTATTTTCAATACCCCCCTTCAACTGCCGCTGCCACCGGAAAAGAGGACATACTTTCTGCTTGGGACCTATGTCAGTTAGCCATCTGTCACTATAACAAACACCTGAGGCCAGCTGCTTACATAGAGAAAGGTTGATTTTGACTCATAGTTTTGGCAGGTTAGCAGTACAGTCACCTGGTTTGGCCTACAGTCAGGGTGGGAGTGTGTGACAAAATAAAAAGCCATCCACTTCACACCCAGGCTACAGAGTTTTGAGGAGGAAAAAGAGGCTGAGGTCTCTTTATCCCCTTTAAGGCCGCTCTATCAGTAACCCCTGCTCTCCTCCTAGGCTGTGCCCCCCGAAGTTCTGCCATCTTCTAATAGACACTGAAGTTGCACCTCATGGGGCTCCGGGTACACTGTAGGTCAACAACAGTAGGGCTCACGTGGAAAGGGATGTCCTCACTGCCTTTCAGTGTCTGTGGCACATTAGGAGTCTATGAGGGAAGGAATCTCATGGAGGGCTGAGGAGACGCCAATATGGCGCCAACTTTGCTGTCCGGTTGTCTGAACTGGGGAACAATGCTGGTCTATGAGTTCTGCATGTTAACAGAGACCTCTACACAGCTATGTAAGATCCATGCTACCCAGGATGAGTGTTTTCCTCCCAGTGTTCCTTCCCTCACCTTATAAGCAGGCTGGTAAGCCCAGCAAGGGTCCCCGGCTCTCCGGGAAAGACCTCTGCAGAGGAACACAGACATAAGCACAGGGGCCATTAGCATCTACCAAGGAGCACTCATTCCCCGCTGGGTTTTGGGGCACGTGTGTGTCTCCACATTGTAACAGTCTTAATAATTTAAAGACCTTCACGGTTAATTAAGTTTATGGAAGTCTGGACTAAGCAGGTTCTTTCTTGCAGAACTTCTTGGGGTTTTTAAGGCACACTGTGGACCAGCAGGGCAAAGAGAGAGAGTCAGGGCAGAGGGGGGGGGGGGGGGGGATGTGGGATAGCTCAGGCATATTGTCCACAGAGGAGTATGTGTGTGTGTGTGTGTGTCTGTGTCTGTGTATATATGTATGAGTGTGTGTGTATGTGTGTTTGTGTGAATGTGTGTGAATGTGTGTATGTATTGTGTATTTTGTGTGTGTGTGTGTGTGTGTGCATATGCACTCTTGTTTCAGAGACCAATGTAAATCCCAATACAAAGCAAGGAGCATGCTCTTTGATGGTTCTCCAATCCTTCCCTCCCTTCCTCCTTCCCTCCATTTTTCTGGCTCTTCTTTCCTCCCTTTTCCCCTTCTTCCCTTCCTCCATTTTTCCCTTCCTCCCTTCTTCCTCCCTCCCTCTCTCCCTCCCTCCCTCAAGTGCTAAAGATTGAACCCAGGTCCTGTACGCACCAAGTAAGCACAATACTGCCGAGCTATATATCCTTAGCCCTTGCTTTTTTGAGACAAGGTGTCTGTGCAGCTCAGGCATGACCCTCCTTCTCTAGTTCCCACAGGTATTTCTTTTGTGATGCTCCTTTCTAAGAGCAAACTGAATCCAGCAAGATGGTTCGTTCAGGTACACACAGTGCTCTGCTGGACCACTACAGGACAGAGGGCAGGGGTGACAGGAAGTACTTCGGTGTGGGAGGGAGGCATTGGCTCTCTAAGATCCAGCCTGTGAGCTGCCTTGGAGAGTCTTGGGGAAAAACTTGGGCTAACAAGTGGGCTCTCTTGGAACAGGCTCTTGGAACAGGCTCTTTTTTTTTTTTTTTTTTTTTTTTTTTTTTTTTTGCTGGTTAGCTGAAGTTGGAATGAGGTCACAGCAGGGTGGCCTGAAGTGACAAGCTCCTCAGCTGGGGCTTAAAAACTGCAAATGAGACTAGGTTTGTGTCTGAGAGTTTCCTGTTTTTATTTTTGGTATTTTTTGATCAATTGTTTTTTACTGTTTTTGAGAATGCAATTTAAAGGATCTTGCACTGGAAAACATTTTAATTATTTCAACCCTTGCCCGGAAGAGGATTTGTTATTGCAAGTCGGAAGCACCTCAGGCTTTAACTCATAGTTTTCTGGACATCAGTCATTTCCTTGGGAGACCCCATGAGGGAGGGAGGGAGGGAAGGAAGGGAAGGAGGGAGGTGAGGGAAAGGGGGGAGGGCAAAGGAGGAAGTACCATGTATTTGAGGACAGCCTGGGCTACATATAAAGTTCAAGGCCAGTCTATACTACATAGCAAGATCCTGGTCTCAAAGACACTGAGAGCAGAGGAGATTTCTTAGGTGACTTGGCCTTCAAGCAGAGGAAGGAGAGAGCCGGTAGGTGGGGAGGCTGGTGAGGTGAGGGCTCATGGGAAGCAGAGAGACCACTCCTCTGATGTTATCACCAATGCTGAATGGCCTTTCTACATTTTGACAAGCTCAACCACTTCGTCCAAGCTGGTTCCATCATTTGTGACAGCACATGTTAAGGACAATGGTTCCAACCACTGCCTCTCGAGGAGGGCACTGTCTTCCACTGTCGCTCACATTCCTTTGAAACCAGATGGACTTTCTCCCTCTGGGCCTGGGGGCCCCTAGGAACCCTGCATTGGGGTAGGAATGCAGACAACAGGAATCTTCTGGAACTTTCCCTGCACGTTCAAGAGACAAAATGGCAGGCTGTCATCACCATGCAGCCTGCAGCTGGAGAGCTGGGTCTACGTGACCTGGGTCTCCATGGCAGCTGGAATGAAAAGAAACACCTCCTTTCACAGTCCCTACTGTAGAGGGACTGTTAGACCAGAGTACCCTGAAGGACATGGAATCATTACACCTTCTCATGCTTGAAGACAGCAGAGTACTGAGTCTCCACCCAGGATATCTCTCTACACACCAAAGCCCAGCTCCCCCTCTGGTCCTGCTTGTCCCCCTGAAGCCCCGCCCAGGGCTGCCACCCACTAGCCTTTCTATACCATCTCTAGCCAGAGCCTTGGGTCGGGGCTTGGCAGTCCAGAGGTTGTTCAAACGGACACAGGGGTGGGCCCTGGTAGCCTAACCTGGTGCTGACTGGCCCTGTCATCTGGACCCTGTGTGGCTGGAGCCCACTTCTGCTGCTTAAGTTCATACGGTTCTCCACGTGTGAGCTTCTCCTCTGTAGTCACAGCCTCAGTGGTTTTCAAGACTCTACTGTAAGGGTGGGGGAGGGATTGTGCGTGTTCTGAGACATGGCCTTGAACATCATTCCAGCTGAAGACGGGATTCACTGGCTCCTCGGGACCTAGTGTGTCTAGCAGACTGCCCCCCTCCCGCCCCCTTGGGGAGACCTTCCATGCCAGGTGTGAGTTTTATTTATTAAGCACCCATGCTGTAGGCGTGTGGGGGAGACAAGCCCCAGAAACATCTATTGTTTAATGTCTTGTAGGAGGAATAAGGAGCTCCCAGTCTAGCCAAAAATGTGACATTGATATTTCCAAGCTGGAGACAGAGCCTGGGCCCCTCCAGCATCCTATATAGTAAGGGATAGAGCTGAGATGCAAACTCAGGTGTGCTTGTCTCCTCACCAATTATCTATGGCAGAGTTGGGCATTGTCATAGTCAGTGTTCTGTAGCTGTGAGGAGACCATGACCATGGCAACTCTTTTTTTTTTTTTTTTAAGATTTATTTATTATGTATACAGTGCTCTGCCTGCATGTACACCTGAAGGCCGGAAGAGGGCATCAGATCACATTATAGATGACTGTGAGCCACCATGTGGTTTCTGGGATTTGATCTCATGACCTCTGGAAGAGCAGTCAGTGCTCTTAACCACTGAACATCTCTCCAGCCCCACAGCAACTCACATTTAATTGAGGCTGGCTTACATACAGTTTTAGAAGTTTAGCCCATTATCGTCATGGTGCATGGTACATCGTAGAGCATGGCAACATGCAGATAGATATGGTGCTGAGAGTTCTGTATCCAGATCTGCAGGTAGCAGGAAGAGAGACATTGGGCCTGGCTTGGGCCTTTTGAAACCCCAAAATCCCTCCACCCCCAGTGAGACCCTTTTTCCAACAAGGCCACACCTCCTCCATCAAGGCCACACCTCCTCCATCAAGGCCACACCTCCTCCATCAAGGCCACACCTCTTAATCCTTCTCAAGAAGTGCCACTCCCTAATGACTAAGAATTGAAATATATGAGCCTATGGGGGCTGTTCTTACTCAAACTACCACAGGCGTGTATCTCATAGATTCACAAAACCTCACGTAACTGTATGAGAGAGACACTGCAATCCTTTGGTGGTGATATCTAACTGCTACTGGAAGGGAGGGACCTTAGAAGATGATGAGGATTCCCTCCATCTGTGAGTGGGATAGATGCTTGTACAAAACGAGCTCTGCCTCCTCTGTCTGTACTCTTCCACTTCTTTGGCCTTGTAGCAAGCAGTCCTTTGCCATATAATAGCACCTTGATCTCAGATTTCAGCCTCCTGAACGGTGAGCCAGTACATTTCTGTTTGCTAAAACGTACTCAGCCTCAAGTATTTTGTTATAGCAGTCCTGAATAGAATGAGATCCCACTGCTCTGTCTGCTTCATAGGTAGAGAAATTAAACTCAGAGAGAGGCCTTAGCCAGGCGGTGGTGTCTTAGTTAGGAGGCAGGTGGTGTCTGCACTCAGTAGGCAAAGGCAGGTGGATATCTCTGAGTTCAAGATCAGCCTGGTCTACAGAGCTAGTTCCAGGACAGCCAGGGCTACACAGTGAAACCTTGTCTAGAAAAAAAAGCCAATCAAACAAACAAAAGAAATCAGAGACCTAAAGCAGCTTATTCGGGGTCACACAGCAAGGAGATGGCAAGGGTGGGATTTGAACCTGGTCTTTCTGGATGGGACTCTGATCACACTCTCAAGTGCCTCCCACTGTGCTGATCCTCGGGAACATCACTGTTTAGGTAGGCTTCCCCTCCATCCACATGATGCTTTTTGGCCCCATGTAATGATGAACTGTGTTTTCCTTTGTGGGCAGCCAAGTCTGCTCTCTGTGTCTTGGGTAGTCTCCCTCCTTGCTGTGGGCTGAGGCCAGAGTTGGGATCAACAGAGAATAATTAAGGCCTCTGAGCCGCTGATGCTGATTTTCCCATTAAGCCATTGTTAGCATCAAGAAGGCGTGGGCCGAGTAATGACTGCTTTTGCAGCTCAGTAGAGTATGAAGGAGCTGTGCTGTTGGTAAACAGTTTGGTGATTTGAAGAGCAAATTGTGGCTTAAGGGAGCAGTGGAGGCGAAGGCCAGGTGGCCCCCATTTCTGGAAACTGGGGGAAGAGTTCTTTCAGGCCAAGGCTGGGGAAAAGAGAGGAGGCTGACAGAGCGGGATGGGGGGTGGGGGGATTGGGGAGAGGCTGGGTAGGCCAACCACCACTTCCACAAACTTCCATCCCTGTTCCCAGTGTCCTGTAGGGTTTTTTTGTCTGCTTGTTCTGTGCCCCATGGTCCAACGGGAAGCAGGCATGTGAAGGTAACAGGGTTCTTAAGACTCCAGGAGTAGTGCCAGTTGTAGGCTTTTGGGGATCAGGAAACAGAGCTGAGTGTGAAGGCACATCCCTATAGTCCTTGCACTTGAGATGAAGGGCCAGCCTGGGCTACCTAGTGAGATCCTGCATGATGATGATGATGATGATGATGATGATGATGATGACGACGATATTACTCTTAGTGAAATAAACCAGTCGCAAAAGGTAAGCACCATGTGATTTCACTTCCCTGACTGGAAAGTAGCTGGTGGTGGCCGCCTCTGGGCTGCTGTTCAGGGGGTTTAGAATTTTAGCTCGGAAAGGATGAAGCTGATAGTTCCTACAACAGCACAAGTATCTTTAAAGCCACTAAACTAAGCACTAACTGAAGCTAAGATAGTCACTTTTGTGTTATGTGTACTTCACTGACTACAAACCAAAACTGTTTAGGTGGGTCCTGGAGCCTAGCATGGAAGCACTGTTGTGAGGGTGCATGTAGAGGGGACACCAATATTTGTCTACCAACAATTATCCGTGGGGAGGACTGGTCAACAAATCTCTAATCCAGCAAGGGTTGGCAGTAGCTATGAGACCCCTCCCTGTCCCCACAAGCACTTTCTGAAGACCCCCCCCCCAGGCCATAGCCCCACAGGCACATGGGGGTGGCTCTGAGTGGACACAGGCAAAATGGAGGTTCAGAAAAGGAGGTGTCTACAGGCTGAAGGCCATCAGTGCCTAGAGCCATCAGGGACTCAGCATGGCTCCCCGTGGGGGACTCCTGCCTTTCCCATCAGGCCTCTGCCAATAGTGCAAGTAATTTCGGGTTTGGCTGAGAAGAATGCGTTCAATCAGCCAGCGTCTGTCATTTCCGTAATGACTGTGTTTTGCTCTCTCTGGGAGATGGCCTAAAGCTGAAGTGTTCATTTTCTTGACTCCTCGGCTGCCGAGAGCTATGTGTGCGCTAGCTCCCATTTCAGGGGTCAAGGTGCAACCAATTCTTTCTCCTGCGGGAATTTGCTTGTCAACACCAGAGGAGTTGGCTCCTTGTGAAGGGGCCCAGTCCAGGTCACCCGCTTAGTCTGTGGAAAAGAGGTAATCCAGGATGGTGACACGATGACGACGATGACAGTTGTGACCCTTTGGGTCCACAGACCTTTACAGTTTGTAATTATTATGTCATTCCCTCTTCATAGCCCCCCTGGAGGCTAGGGTTGTCCTGATCTTCTTTGGAACCCAAGAGGGTCCAAAAAAGTGACCCGAACGGCTATCAGTGTGGACGACACTCTGCCTCTAGCAAGGCAGGTTCTAGGACAGAGCCTGCCTAACACATGGGATTTAGGGAATCTGCAGCTAGGCGCTATGTTTTTTAGCTTCCTTAAGACAGATGTGACCAAGTGTTTCTTCCTGGTGATCTAACAGACTGAATGAGAAGACCCAGAGAGAAAGAGTGGAGGGGACACCAGTTAGGCCCTGAGCTCAGGAGTGGCACTGTGAGGACTGGGCCTGCAACTACAGCAAGGAGTCTATTGGGATGAGATACAGGGAACAGAACGAGAGAGTCCATCTCAGACAGTAGCACAAATCTCACATAGTAGTAAAGGCTCCAGACTGGAGCCAGGCAGAGTTCACGGTAGGGAAACACTGAGCTAGTCCAACAGGCGGCTGGATGCAGCATCCTAACAAGTGCACGCACAGCTCCCCTCCCTGCTGGGGTCAGCCGCGTGGGGTCAGATGGCCTCCTTTGTGCAGACCACAGAGATCTAGAGGCACTTCACACATTCCTTGGCTTCCAGAAACTGGGCTGAGGATGACTAAGTTTTTCATTCAGTTGGTGCCAAGGATAAGCTCAGGGTTGGGGGGCTGAGGGAGGGAAGTTGTTAAAGGCTCACAGATGGTGCCCAGAGCCATGGGCTTCTTAGAGTCTCTTGCCTTCCTGTTCACTCCAGACCCATTCGGATGCTCTGTTCAGGGTGCATCTACTCCCCCTGGCTGTGGCAAGACCTAAAGGTGTGGCCAGAGAGAGCTCATGTTCCCTAGACCAGAGAACCCTCCTAGCTGAGGATGCTAGGGACAGGCAAGCGATGACCCAGTGGCTGCCTCTCATGCTGCTGTGAGATTTCCTTGTCTAAGAACAGAAGACGCTGACAGAGCTCCCAATGGAAATAGGCATTTGAGTCCCTGGATCCAGCTGCGTCTGAATCCCATGCTCCACCCCCAACTTTGTAGTGTTATGAGCCAGTCAATTTCTTATCTGCTTAAAATTTCAGGACCTAAACATTCTAAGTGTTCCAACGCCCCCCACCTCCACCCCTCAAAAAAGCACTAGGTATTTTAACTTAACTTCTTTAAGTCTTGTTCTAAATTATGTATTGCTCTTTTTAAATGTAATCATTAGCGGTTTGTAATAATTTATCCTCAGGCCTTTTAATCAAATGTTCTGTTTCACAGAAAATGCAATTGAATGAAGAGGCACTTAATAAAGGCTGCTTTCATCCAGCATGCTTTGGGGGAGGCCTTGCGTCTAGCTGTGGGAGCTACAGCCAGATGCCTCTGCAGCCATCACTGCTAGAGAGCCTTCCAGGGATGAGGTGTCTTTGAGTGGTCAGACCACAGGAGGAGTGGCCAGTGTGTTTAGACTGAGGCACACTGTGGGACCCATCATTTTGGGGAGTTCCAGCCCTCTAGGAATGGCAAGAATAATGCTGCTACCTTCCCCTCAAGCAGCGTGGTTGGCATTAGCTGTTTAGGTTCACCAATATATTTCCTGCTTAACATCCCATCCCCGCCTGGGAGGCATGGCTGCCCGACTCAGCTGCTCCAGACCAGAGGCTGCAGCCTCTCTGCCTCTTCCAATGTTCCCATGTGGGGTAGAAGACATTTCTCCAGGTTGGAGAGATGGTTCAGTGGTCAAGAGAGATTGCTGCATGGTCATCCAGACCAGAGTTCGTCTCTCAGCACCCACATAAGAAGCAGCGTCTGGCATGGGCCTGTAACCCCAGCTCCAGGTGGGGAGATGCAGAAGGATTGTTGGGGCATGCTGCCTACAGCTTAGTTGGGAGAGCTCAAGATACAGTGGGTTCGGGAAGATACTCTGCCTCAAGGGAATAGGTGGACAGTGATAGAGAAATGGAGGAGAATAGCTGATGCCTTCTTCTGGATTCCAAACACAACACACATGCATGCACACGAATGCACATGCAAAGGCAAATACACCTCTTCTAAAAAGACATTTCTCTCTGGTCCTTAAGATGTCCCAGGAGGCACATCACTTATAGATGGGCAAACTGAGGCCCCCAGGGTTTAGATGTCTTGTTTAGCGATTCAGAATGTTCCCGGAGCCCAAAATCTTTCTAACCTTCTCTCATAGGTTGAGTTGGATCCTTTCAAAGATTTCAGTGTTCTCATCTTCTGTGACTTTACTTGGGAATGTGTCCCTTTGCGGCAGTAGCCACGCTAAATGAGTTCCTACCACAGTGGGGGAACCCTAAGTCCTTATACAAACAGGGCAGAGGGCAAAGGAGGCGGCTCAGCAGGTGAAAGCACCTGCCACACAAGCCAAACATCCCATATGCAGATTCCTGGAACACTTGTAGAAAGTTGGATGTGGTGGTGGCCATCTGTAATCCCAGCACGCCTATGATGAGATGGGAGGCAGAAATACCGGAAGCCCTGGTCTGCTGGTCTGCTAGTCTGGGTTATCCGGCAACCGTGACAAAAAAGGGAGATGTTGCAAAGTGGAGAGAGAAGACAGACTCCTGTGGTTGTCCTCTGACTTCCACGTGTTCATCATGGCATACTTACACACACACACACACACACACACACACACACACACATACACACGCACCACACACACACACTCATACACAACACACACACACACCACAGAGAGAGGGAGGGAGAGGGGGAAAGGGAGGAAGGGAAAGAGATGGATAAACAACAAAAAGGAAACAGAGAGAGCCAGGGAGGATGCCATGTGAGGCAGAGGTTGGAAGGAAGAGGCCAAGCCCAGGAGTGTGGAGGCCACTAGAAGCTGAAGGACACGCTCCACAGAGGCTTTGGAAGGAGACTGGTTTTGTCAGCACCTTGACCTTGGAGCAAAACCAAGAGACAATACACTCTTTTTTTGTTTGGTTGTGGGTTTTTTTTTGTTTTGTTTTGTTTTTAAGATTTGTTTATTTTCTATTTGCATGTACACTTGCATACCAGAAGAGGGCATCAGATCACTTTATAGATGGTTGTGAGCCACCTTGTGGGTGCTGGGAGTTGAACTCAAGACCTCTAGAAGAGCAGACAGTGCTCTTAGTCACTGAGCCATCTCTCCAACCCCCTGTTTGGTTGGTTTTTTGTTTTTGGAACTCACTCTGTAACCAGGCTGGCCTTGAACTCAGAGATCCGCCTGCCTCTGCCTCTGAAGTGCTGGGATTAAAGGTGTGTGTCACCATGCCTGGTGACAATACACTCTTATTTTAAGCCACTCAGTTTGTGGTTCTATATGAAGGCAGCCCTGGGAAGCAGGCATAGCCCAGAAGCTCTTCAAAACATGGGCTCCTGGGAGGGAAATGTACCCAGGAGTGCTCAAGGCCAGATGACTGAGGTGGAAGGGTGAGACAGAAGAGCCACTGTGATGGAGGAGAGAGGCCTGTCTTGCCTCCTCTCCACCCACCCCCCCAGCCCACACACAGGGTCTTGCTCAGCCCATTAAGGAAGGAATATTATTAACACAAGCCCAGCTCTCTTGCCCTTTCCCACTGCACAGGGCACTAATGACACTTTCCCTTTGAGTTGCAAACAATAGCTTCCCAGCTGCAGCCCATGGATGCTTTCAGAGGACAGAGGTCCTGACCCCAAGCATATTGTGCTTGCTAGGCTGTAAGCCGCACCTGGGCTGTCAGGCAAGGGGGGGCCCTGCCATTCAAGGCTGCTGAATAGCCCAGGCTGGCTGGCCCAGGGAAGCAGGCATCTGCCAGGAGATAGTCTTCCTCTCTGCATGGAAGAAAGCTAAGGCATCCCTCTCACTTGGTGCTGTGAGAAACGCACACTCTCAGGTCTGCCCTCAGCTTCCTGAGTCAGGTTCTTCATGTGTGTGCAAAAACATGCATGAGCACAAACATATAGGTATGCAGGAGAGTGTGGTGGCCAGAGAGCGGTCTCAGGTGCCATTCTTCAAGCGACACTCATGGTATTTTGACAGTGTTTCTGGCTTGGAACTTGGAGCAAGTAGGCTGGCCGGCCACTGAGTCCCAGGGTCACCCCCTGTCTTCTCATCCTTAGCACAGGGATTATAAGCATGTGACACGGTGCCCAAGTTTCAAAATGTGGGTTCTAAGGATCAAAGTCCTCACGCTTGCAAGGCAAACACTTTACTGACTAAGCTATTACCCAACCCAAAATCTAAAGATTAATTTTATTTTAAAAATTATGTGAGCTGGGGGGCGGGGTGGCGCATACCTTTAGTCCCAGCACTCAGGAGGCAGAGGGAGGTGGATCTCTGTGAGTCTGAGGCCAGCCTGATCTACAGAGCTAGTTTCAGGACACAGGGCTACACAAAGAAAGCCTGTCTTGAAAAACAACAATAAAAAGTTATGTGTGTATGTATGTGTGTCAAAGGTCATGTGCACAGGAATGTGGGTGGGTACCCTTAGAGTTACAGCAGTGTGAACCCCATGATGTAAGTGCCAGAAACCAAACTCAGGCCCACTGCAAGGGCAGTATGTGCTCCTAACTGCCCAGCCATCACTCCAGTCTCCCGGACCCTGACACACTTTTTTTTTAAATGCAACTACAATAGCATATATGCCCAGGTCCAAAGGCAGGAGATGGTACAGAGCCCTTTGGAGTCCTGGGCCTAGATTCTTCCCTGCTTCTCTATAGTAACCGGTTCAGGATCTACAGGAGCCACACGGTGGAGTCACAGGAGCTCAGGTCCTTGGCAAAGGGTTGGATCCACTGGCTCATTTAACCTGCAAACCAGAGGAACAAAAGCTACAGGAAGGACGCTGGGCCAGGTTTAGCAGAGGGAAGTACCTGAGTGACATTCAAATCCAGGTCTGCCTGATTCCAAAGCCCTGTGTCTGTGGGATGCTTCATGGGAACCAACACACAGGTACCTCCTCTGGCAGGCCTGAAGGATGGCCTTCAAGTAGACCTGGGGTGGGTAGAGCCTGAAACAGGAAGCTTTGTAAGCAGCTGGGACTAGCCACAGCCTTTGAGCCTGCCAACATGGCTGACGAGGTACTGGGTGTGGAGGCAGCAGGGTGGAGGGACAGAAGTGACTAGGAAAGCTTCTGTGAGGCTCCCAGCCTCTCTTCTCCACTTCCTTCCTCATTCCTTTCTTTCATCACCTCTGCCCTTCTTTCGGTCTCTTTTCTTCCTTTTACAAACATTTTACACACCCCCCCGCACCCCCCCAAACATTCTCTGTGCTCAGCTCTGCACCAAAGCCCTAGCTTCAGAGGCAACTCTGCAAGCCCCAGGACAGGCGACAACACCTTACCACTGTGGGTTCCGGTGTAGGACGAGGGACTCACCTTTGGAATCCCTGAGGGATTGTGGTCCAGAAGAGGAATTCTGACCCTAAGGCAGGTGAGGGGCCCAGAACATCAAGTCACTACAAACATCCTGTTAGGTGAGACTGGGCCTAAGACAGTTCCTTCCACTTGAGAGGGAAGAACCTTCTCGAAGACTGAGCAAATAACATTTAATATCAAGATCATGATATGAATTGAAAAGCTTTTTTTCTTTTTTTCTTTTTTTTTTTAAATATATATATATATATATTTTGGCTTTAAATTTCCAAAGCCGACACCCACTGAAAGCTGAGTATTCATCATGCCTCTTTAGTGCTAGGTGCTGGCTGTTCTAGGGTCAGAGCTGCCCCAAGCCAATTTATAAATCAAGCCATTGTCTCCACAGAAGCAACCTGGGCCAAAAGCTTACTTAACAGTGTCAAATGAGGAACAAACCGAGATCTATCTGCTCCCAAAGTTCATTTGCTCCCTGCCCCTGGCCCTGCCCTGCCCCCCCAAGATGTCCCTGGCCTCAAGGCCCCTGGGCAGTTTTAGGGCACCCAGCTGCTGTGGTCGTCCTCAATCAGAGGCCCAAGAGATTGAGGACACTTAGAATTTTCCATCATCAACTGTGATGCCCTGGGGGCCTGTCCAATTTTATTTCATTGAGTCTCATTCTCTTCTGTTCAAAGTACTACATTACGAATTTTTTTTGTTTTTTTTTTTTAAGTCAATTCTGCTGATTCTGAAGTGTGAGGTTTTGAACATGCATATTCTGGGAGGGTCCATATACTTGACTTTATTCTTTGAGCTTAGGTCCTGGGAGCTGGACCTAGTTTATAAATCAAACCATTATCTCCATAGAAGCAACCTAGGCCAGTTTAAGCTTAATAATGTCAAATGAGGAATGAGTCCAGATCTGTCTGACCCCAAAGTTCATTTCCTCCCTGCCCCTGCCCCCCTCCCCCAAGATGTCCCTGGCCCCGAGGCCCCTGGGCAGTATTAGGGCACCCAGCTGCTTCTTTTCATTTCAAGCTGGGTTTTGGTGATATAAGTCTTTAATCCCAGCATTTGGGAGGCAGAGGCAGGTGAAACTTTGCATTTGAGGCCAGCATGGTCTACAGAGTGAGTTCCAGGACCACCAGGGCTACAAAGAGAAACCTTGTCTGGAGTGGGGGGATGGAGAAAAGGAACGAGAGAAGGAAGGAAGGAAAGAAGGAAGGAAGGAAGGAGGGAAAGAAGGAAGCAGTTCTGCAGTGGCCTGGAAGCTTCTGAAATACTAAAACCTCACTAGCGCTCAGAGCTTCTCCCAGGCTGTGGTATCTAGTGAGTTCCTTTGGTTTCACAAGTCAAATTCAGGCCATGGGTTGAGCCTGTGGGTTGAGCCTGAACTGGAGAACGATACCAACTCGACTTTCAATCATGGGCCTTTGCTGACAACCCCCACTGCTCACCCAGTGAGATCACTCAAAGCCACCTCCAAAGGATCCTGGTGGCAGCAGGCAGAAGCTCTGGCCTACACTCCAGTGTCCCCAGGGACATCCATCCTAGGTAGGACTCCTCAGGTCCCTCTCTGCTCAGAGCTCCCTGATCTGAGTTTCTTCTGGGGATCCCCAGAAGTCACATTTCCATGACTCACTGCTCAAAAAAAAAAAAAAAAAAAAAAAAAAAAAGGCTCCAAGCAGAACGGCTTCAAAGTTGAGTAGCCACGCTGCTCCCATAACGGTTTCTGTAGGGTCTCTGGATGCAGTCCATAGGAAGGTTAAAACAGGCAGGTATAGAGAGAGAGTCGAAGTCCCTTGTCTTACAGTGTGGGGGTCCTTCTGGGCTCATCTCATTGGGGGTGGGTCAGACAGCTGCCCTCATCCTTCCATAGGAGGCTTCTGACACCTTCCAACAACGGGCAAGCTCAGGCCCAGAGAGCAAGCCAACTGCTGGCAGCTGTGAGTGGGGCAGCTACATGAGGGGGGAAAATCCCAGTGAGTGAAGTTTCCAGCAAGAGTGGCACAGCTACTGGAACAGATAGAAATGACAGACAGGGAGACTTGAGGTCTTTCAGAGAGAGGGCTTAGGGTCCTTCCCCACCCCCAAAGGTCTGAACACTCTTCTCTGATTGGTCTTACTCCTTGACGCCGACCCACAGCACTCAGATTTGCCTACCCTCATTCAGTCACTTGGGGGGCCCCGGGTGGCACCCCTTAGCCTCCAAGACTCCAGGCTTCTGCTTTGGGTAGGAATTCATTCCCACAGCCACTTCCAGCCTCCAGACACCAACACCCCCTGTTTCAGGTACCTGCCAGTCTGGAAATGTGAGCTCACTGCTAGTGCCTCACTGCTATGGAGAGTTCAAACCCATTTCAATGGAACTGTCTAACTCCACATGGCAATCAGAGTTATCCCCGTTTAATCCTCAGTTAGTCGTAAAGTACCTGAGTTAGTTGTAAAGTACCTGTTGCCACCTGCACACTTCACTCTTGGAGAGGGCAAGGCAAGAACCAGTCTGAGATAGAGGTGGTCTCCACTGACCCTAAAGCACTAGGATTTTGCTATGAAATGCCCCCTCACAGGCTCCCACGTCTGAACACTCTAGCCAGTGGTGCTGCTGGGGAGGCTGTGGAGATGGGATTTTGCTGGAGGCAGAGGATCACTAGAGGGCAGGCCTTGCTCCATTTCCACTGCAACCTCTCATTTCCAAGCGGCACCAGGTAACAAGCGTCGCTGCGTCACTCTTAGCATCGCATGATGCCTGGCGTCACCCCTTCCCCAGCGTGATGACTGTATCCCCTTAAACCACGAGCCAAAATCGCCCTCTCCAAGCTTGTCTCTTTTTGTTGGGTGTGCTCTCACAGTAAAGTGGAGGGCAACTATTACAGCTTGTTTGGGCTTCTTACGGCCTACGTACCTCAAGGTAGTAAGGCTGCTTGAAGGGTGGCTGAGGATTTTAAGAGCAAATGCTCCAGTGAGCAGACAAGAAGCTTCAGAATTCTGATGGGAGAGGTCCTAGCTAGAGCTCGAGAAGGCTCTTCTAAATAAGCCATGCAGCCTCTAGCTTCCCTCTACCTCCCAGATGGCTACTGATGGCTTCTCTGTAGTGGAAAGTACAGCCTCAAGGCCCTGGACTTGCCCTTCTTAGAGGTCCCATGGGATGCAGAGGCATAGGCAGCATGGGGCCAAGTTCATGGAGCTTGTAAGCATGGAATAAAGGAGAGGTTCTGTGTGTGTGTGTGTGTGTGTGTGTGTGTGTGTGTCTGATTCCATTATAGTGTTTTTACTCTCCCTCTATCCCTGGGCCTCTGAACACTCTTCAAAACCCTTAACCAAGGGTTTTAATTTTTTTTTATTGCAGTTTTAAACCCTTCTTGTTGACATATAAAATACAGGAAAGTCCCATAGTCTGAGCTACCATCTGGCTGCTAATGCATTGCACCTTTTCTGCTGGTATTTAAAACTATAAGAAGCCATTCTGTGGCCTCTTCGAAGACCATTTGTGATGGCTGTTCTTGGTTGTCAACTTGGCTACATCTGGAACTGACTAAAGCCCAAGGGGCTGGGTGCACATGTGAGGGATAAGGCTTGCTTTTAATCTGGATCCTCTGAGGTAGGAAGCTCCACTTTTAACCTGGGCCCCACCTTCTGGGAGCAGCCTGTAGGATGGTGTGCAAGAAGGAAGCTCCCGCTCTGCCTGTTGCTCACCTCCTCACTGCCAAGCCCACTGCTTCGCCGGCACTGGAGCCTAGTTCTTCAGGATGCCGCTGCATTCCAAAGGCCAGTGGAGACATCCAACCTCCTGAACTGAACAGCTGCTTGATTTTTGGCCCTTCCATTGAGAGACAGTCATTATTAGATTGTTGGACTTGCTGGACCACAGCCTGTAAGCTACTCTAATAAGTCCCCTTTCTGATTGTGTCACTGACACACCAGGGCCTTTTCATCACATCAGACAGAGCCCAGGCCACACCCACCATCTCCAGGTGGGGCCCAACTATCTTTTTTTCCTTTTTCTTTAAGCTTTCTAAGTGATTCTAATATATAAACACATTTGAGACCAGAGATGGCTTGTGCAGGAGACTCCAACTGGTAGCTCAGAACCATCTAGGACTCCAACTGGACTCAGGAATGGGAACCCTACCCCGAGCCCCCACCAACTGCAAGTTCATACGGCAGTCATTGGGAAGACTCAGGCGCTGAGCCATTGGCATCTGGCCTCTCCTGTGGCTTTTGTTCCCACCATGACCATAGTTAATTATTCATCTCCAACCAGATCTTCCACTCCCCAACACCTCCCCAGCCAGTAGACGGCATCTAGGGCTCCGTGCACAGAAGCTGCCCAGCACTGGAAAGAATAGGAGGAGGCTCTGGGAACATTAGTGGTGGAGGTGGAATGTCAGCCGGGGACCCAGTCTAACCTGCTGGTCTGCTTTCTCTCCAAGTGCTGTGGCTCCCACCTCATCCCTAGCAGCACAGAATCAGCCTTTGGGGTGCTACAAGAGCCTTTCTAAGCATATCTCAACTGTACCCTCACCTAGCAAGCACCCATGTACATTCTACCCTATATAAATGTGCATTTTGCAACCCAAAAATATGCCTTGAAATCTTCATTGGTGGCATCACTTTTACTAACCCCCAAAGTGTCCTGAATGCCTACTCCAAGCATGACTGTAGAACAAACAGTCAATGAGACTGTAGTCACTAGGCAGAAGGCTGCGTGTGGAATACTGTACATGTGAGCTGCAGCCTCACACGGTGAGGTGCTGATGCCCACAAGCATAGTGTGGAGCATAGCCAGGCAGCAGGGGTGCATGCACAGGCTTAGTCAGGGCTCTCTAGGGGGGGGGGGGATATGAGGGAGAGAATATGAGAGGAAGGGAGGGAGTTTGGGTGCATGTACACCACTTTGCAGTTGGTGGGGGTTGGGTAGGGCTCCCCTTCCTGACCCTAGTTGGAGTTCTAGATGGATCTGAGCTACAGGCTGGACTCTCCTACTGGAGCAGTCTATGGTCTCAGTTGTGTTTACATATTAGAGCTACCTAGAGAGCTTTTAAAAAGGGAGGGGCACCATGGAGATGGTAGATGATGTGGTCTAGGCTCTGGCTTGATGAAAAGACCCTGGTGTGTCAGTCAGAGGAATCAGACAAGCAGAATGGCATGTGCATGTGATGCAAATGTGAGTGGGCAGTGTGCATACACTGGTATGCGGTATGTATGCAGCACAGTCAAGTACTACATTTACAAGGTACACGTAGGCACTGTGTGCACATGCATGCATGTGGTTTACATGTGTGTGTACAGGTACATACTACATATACCTATGCTGATATCTGTCTGTGATTGTGTGGACGTTTCTGCAAGGCTGCTACCTTCTTTCTAAATAAAAAAATATTTTAACATTCATTTAATGTGTATGTGGGGTGTGGTGTGCACATGCCACAGCACAAGTGCAGGGGTCGGGACAGTTTGCAGACATCAGTTCTTTCTGTATACCACATGAGTTCTGACATTGTTCAGGTAGCCGGGCTTGCTTCCAGCTTGGCTCCATGTGGCTTTACCTACTGAGCCACCTGCCTGGCCCAAGGCTCTCGCCTTCTTTCTGTCTGGTGATGTCACCAGGCCAGGCAGGTGGAGAAAGTCAAATATCAGGAAGGAGTAGTAAGAATAATTTGGAGCCCCCAAGCCAGAGCCAACTGATGGAAGTGCACCCCTAATCTTCACTGTTGGGTGGGACAAGATACAACTAAGCATTCACACTGGGCTCTGTGGCTCTGGCTGGTCTACATGGTGAAAGACTTTGGGATGTCTTTCAGTATTGACTTTTACCTCCTGCTGTGCATCGTTTGAGACTTGCCTTCCTAACCTGCCCCTTTCTTGCGCTGAGTCCCACCGTGGTACCTCTTGCTATGCAAACCCTTCCCATTGCTTTTGAGTTAAGCATCATTTACTCTGTGATGGGATAAATGGTCCCCTGCCATTGTGTGCTGTCTTCGCCTTTCACTTCCATGAAGCTTTGCTTTCCATCTCCCTTCCCAGAGCATCAGTTGTAATCATATCTCAACTGCCGACTTTGTGCAGACTTTGTGGCTACTTATTTATTTATCTATCTATCTATTTATTTATCTACTTAACATCTCAATCATTGCCCCCTCCCGCCTCTCCTCCAGGTCCTACCCTTCCTCCCTCTCCCCCTCCCCTATTCCTCAGAAAAAGGGATTCCCCCACTACCCATCCACCCCAGCTCATCAAGTCACATCAGGACTGAGCGTGTCCTCTTCCCCTGTGGCCTGGCAAGGCAGTCCCTTGCTGGGGGAAGCTTGGGGGGGGGGGTGTGTGATCAAAAAGCAGGCAACAGAGTACATGTGAGAGACAGCCACTGCTCCCCTTACTGGGGGACCCACATGAATGAAGCCTGAGCTGCCTATCAGCTAAATATGTCTTGGGGGCCTAGATCCAATCTATGCATGATCCTTGATTGGTGCTTCAGGTTAGTTGGCTCTGTTGGTCTTCTTGTGGAGCTCCTGTCACCTGTAGGTTCTTCTATTCCCCCACCCCAACTTCCCTATAAGACTCCCTACACTTTGCCCAGTGTTTGGCTGTATCTGCTGCTGGGTGGAGCCTTTCAGAGGGCAGCTATGCTAGGCTCCTGTCTACAGCATAGCAGAATATTGTTTATAGTGTCGGGGGTTGGAGATCTCCCATGGAGTAGGTCTCAGGTTGGGCCAGGCATTTGTTGGATATTCCCTCAATCTCTGCTTTATCTTTATCCCTGCACATCTTGTAGGGGTAAATTTTGGGTCAAAGTTTTTGTGGGTGGGCTGTTGCTCTCCTCCCTCCACCAGGAGTCCTGTCTAGTTAGAGGGTATCCTATTTAGTCTCCATAACCCCTGCTACTAGGGGTCTCAGCTAGAGTCACCCCCATATCCTCCCAGAAGCCTACTCTGTCTTAGGCCTCCAGCTTTTTACAGAGATACCCCTGTCCACTGTTTCTTTTCTCTCTGTATGCCCTCTGCCCTCCACCCCTTGCCCTCCACTCCCTGCCCTCCACCCCCTGCCCTCCACTCCCTGCCCTCTACCCCCCTGCTCTCCGAATCCACTCTCATTTCTCTCTGCACTCCCTCTCCTACCTTGTTCCCCTCTTTAACTACTACCGCTATCTATTCTATTTCCCCTTCTGAGTGAGATTTAAGCATCCTCCTTTGGGTCCTCCTCGTTACTTACCCTCTTTAGGTCTGCGGATTATAGCATGGTTATCCTGTACTATATGGCTAAAATCTGCTTATAAGTGAGTATATACCCTGTGTGTTTTTCTGGGTCTGGGCTACCTCATTCAGGATGACCTTTTCTAGTTCCATCCACTTGCCTGCAAATTTCAAGCTTTCCCTGTTTTTAATAGCTGAGTAGCATTCCATTGTACCACAGTTTCTTTATCCATTCTTCAGTTAAGGGACATCTGGGATATCTCCAGATTCTGGCTATTATGAATAAAGCTGCTATGAACATAGTTGAGCAAGTATTTTGTGGTATGGTAGAGCATCTTTTGGGTGTATGTCCTGGAGTGGTATAGCTGGGTCTTCAGGTAGAGCTATTCCCAATTTTCTGAGAAAGCATCATGGCCTTTGTTTTGACAGCCTGCAAATTTCTTGCTTTGTTCTAGTCCACTGAAGAGAGGCTGTTGTAGAAATGCCCTGTGGGAATGAGACCAGGTGGCAAGAGCAGGCTCCAGAGTCTCCCTGGGGTCTGGCATTCAGCTGGGGGGGCTGTTTGAGTTAAGGTTTTATTTGTTTGTTTGTTTTGTTTTGTTTTTAAGAAGCAGCAGGTTAAGAGTATTCACTGTGCTGAAAATGAAAAATGGGGCACTTTAGGTCTCCACCCTCATTTGACATTATCCATCCTTGCCCTGGCTTCTGCTGGTGCCACCAGGGGCAGTTAAGTCAACAGGCTGGGCCCCTCCACAAGCCAATTATAAACCAGTCTCTTAAAGTGGGATGGGCATGAAGGCCATTCTAATTTCCCTGGTGATTCCAATGCATGCCTCTGGTTGGTGCCAAGGTTGCAGATACACTTCTCGAGAAAAAGTCAGGGAAGGTGTGTCAGTCATTGGGAAACTGGTTTGGGCCTCAAGACTAACCTTTCAGTGGAGGTATAGTTATTTACTCAAGATTTAACTGCGTCTTTATCTCCCTGTTAATAAAAAGCACTGTGGAAACTCTGACATCAGGGGGCAGGTGGCGGAGCACACCTTCCCTGGCAAGCACAAATACACCGTGTTTGTCAAGGTGCTTGACTACCTTGGGCAAGTCTCTGCCCTGCTTGGGCATGTCAGGGGGCTTTCGACTGAGGGATGGTGAGAACCCCTCCAGTTTTGCCACCTCGGCCTGCTAGGTCAGAGAGGAGGAGGCTATCAGCAGAAGACTTCAGGCAGGGAGCAGGGCTAGGCCTGGGTTAGCCTTGCCTGGAGCTCTGTGCCTCTGAGCTGTGGGCTCTGCCTTCCCCATCTCAGACTGCTTGCCAAGGAAGCCCTGAGGCTTGGGTGCTGGAAACCAAGTGCCAACAGGAGGGAGGAGTGGGGTCTTGGGGTGCTCTGAGCATCTGGAGAGCTGGGAGGAACAATCCAGGAGCCTCCAGCTATATTAGGGTGCTTTCATTGATCTTAAGGCAGTGTTCACCATCATGGGTGGGGTCAGCTCTGTCTCCCTTTTTGAAATGGCCTGAACTGTGGTAGCTAACCATGGTAGTCCTTGAACTTGGCTCTCCATTTGGCCCCGAAAACAGCTGCATCTGTACTGAAATACTCCTGAAAGGCCCCATGGACTCAAGGCTTGGTCACCAGCCTGTCTTATTGGGAAGTGCTACAGTTCTGACCTTTTCAAGTGTTGGATCTGACAGGAAGTGATGTAACCTTTAAAGAGGCAGGACCTAATGGAAGGAAATTAGGTCTGCTATGTGTCCTTAGAGGGAATATTGGAACTGCAGCCCCTTCTTTCTCTTTTTGCTTCCTGGACACCACGAGTAACTTGCTCCCACCACATGCTCCCACCACGATGTGCCCCTCACAGCAGGCCCAAAGCAATGGGGCCAAGTGGCTGTGGGTTGAAACCTCCAAAACCGTGAGCCATGATAAACCTTTCTTCTTTGTAGGTTCATTCTCTAGGGTATTTTGTCACAGTAATGAAAATCTGACTGACACAACCTGTAATTCCAGGCCCAGACCCTCCAGCGTATCTTGTCAGGGGTTGTTTGCTTTCACCTCAGGCTGACATTTCATAAACAGTTACGTTCTGCATACCACATATTCAGATGTAGAGACTGAAACTCTGACTATTGATTCCTAAAATCCCAAGCTAGAAATAGTACTTACTCAAGGCCAGCCACGTAGATGGTGGATCCTAGGTTGGAAACTTCTTCACTTACCCTCCTTCCTTACATTAATTCATACACAGACCTCAATGCCCCAACTTACTCAACTAGGTGTCACCTAAGTGCCCTCTTCCTTGCTCCCCTGCAGGCACACCCAACTAATTCACAGTCCCCAGTCAGATCAAGGCACGGGGAGAGAAGGAAAGACTCCATTTGTATCCTGAGCCTTTGGAGAGAGTCATGGAACATGGCACCCCACCTGCTCTGCAGGAGGACCCAACCTCCAGAGCCCGAAGAGAACGAAGACAGAAGTGTCTCTCAAGCTGGGAGCAGTGTGGCTGAGCTCAGGCAATAGGCTTCTGTGGGTGTGGGGGAGTCAGGGCACCCCTCTGGAATGATCCAATGGGATCTGTTTCTGGAGTGCTCTGGAAAAGTGCAAGGCTGTTGCTTTCACGGCAGCATGAAGCTGGCTGTCTTTGACATTGTTGGTTGGGCTGCTACTGCTGTACGCACTCTGAAAATGCCTCTGCTTGGTGACACTCATCAAGTTGAATGCTTTCTAGTCCTCAAATACATAGTGAATTTTCTGTGGACAGTGTTGCCAGTCCACTCAATATATGCAGTGGTGGGTCTGATTGGAGAAGATGTTCTGTGAGGTGCAGGAGTGTGTGCGTGTGTGCGTGTATGTCGGGGGTGGGGGTTTGGAGTGGGGGGGGAGGAACACTAAGAAACTTGCAAAGACTGAAAGCAAAGCTGTCTATTCCATGCCACCTTCCTGGCTTCTTGAGGTGACTAAGAAAGTGGTAATAGATGGGATGGAGGGTCTTGGCCCTGGTGGTCTTGTGCATGGATACTATGGATACGTAGGCTATTCTTTTCTGTAACCTAGTCCTGTGTCCTGGGCACTCAGGCTCAGCCTTGTCTCAGGAGTCAGAACATATGGCCACACAGCTGCCCCACACACAGTGCTGTCTGGCCTTCATCAGCTGGCAGGGGGTCTCCTATGTGGCAGCCACCAGCCTGTCCAAAGAAACAAGAGGAGTGATCAATCCTGTGACCTCACCCTGAATGTCCTTTTTTTCCTCTTCCCACCTGTATTAATTATGTATTACCGTGACCTGATGTCAGTGACTTACAGAGTAAGATTTTATTCTGGCTCACGTTCCTGGAGCCAAAACAGCTGCTTGGCCTTATGTGGTTGGGCGGGGCATCATGGGGTGGGAACACCCACGGGAGGAAGACTAGCCCCATCACGGCAGTCTGGAAGCAGAGAAGAGGGAAGGCCAGCATTCATTCAGCAAGTTTTCTCCCTTCCCTCCCTCTATTCTGCCTGGGTTCCAGACTGTGGTGGGTCTCACACTCTCAGTTAAACATCTCTGGAAAGCAGTCTCACCGACACGCCCAGAGGCGCTCTTCGCCAGTCTGGGTGTTCCTAAATCCAGTCATGTT
>OU015742.1:122172671-122176025 GCA_907169655.1 Acomys percivali
AAGGGCCCAGCCCCTGGGCAGATCTGCCACTTGACACAAGCCAGCCTTGTCTACATAGCAAATTCCAGGTCAGCCAGTGCTTCATAGTGAGACTCCGCCTTTTTTTTTTTTTTTTTTTTAGAAAGAACAAATAAACAAGTGAAGATGTAGCATGCCAGGGGTAACGTGTTAAGTAGAAAATAACACAAGGGAAGGGAGACTCTTCTCCTGGCTATGAGCACAACTTGAGGAAGGCCCCCTGTATTGAAGGAACAGTCCATGCAAAGGCCCTGGGGGTTTGTGGCACAGTAAGGTGATGGTCCTATGAGAAGGTTCTCTGTGGTGAATAGAATCAGAGCAGGGGCTGCCATATAGAGTCTGATAAAAGTCAGGTGGCATCCGAGGAAGATTCATGACAGGAACAACATCCCGGCATATGTGAGAAGGTTCCCACTGGGGCCCTTGACACTTGAGCCCTTGGTTCTCACGACACTCCCGTTTATACATCACAGGTAGCAAATGTGAGGGGTACCTCACCTACCTCCCTCCCCATCTTGCTGGGCTCCAGAGCCTGGTGAAGGGTGGAGACTTACAAGCTGGCAGTGCTGTTGGCTGTGTGTGTGTGTGTGTGTGTGTGTAAGCTTATCTGGAACTTTTATGTTTGAATGAGAAATATGCCACTGTCCACTCTACTAAGCAGAGGGTGACCACCCTGGACACAGAAGGTGGCAATCACTGAGTCAGGATCCGGATTCAGCCAGTCTATCCAGCTCCCTCTCAGAGGGCATCCCCTTTTCCTGTCTGTCTCCCCAATCCTGAGCACCATCAGCAAATGAGGCTCCCAATGCTTGTCTCTGCTCTCTAGGAGGTCTGCAAAGGCCTTGGGCTTAGCACACAGGCAGCCATTGCTCATCACTGACATTCCCACTGTGCAGAGTGCTACAAAGGCTCAGACAAACGCGATGGCTCCCCAAGCACAAGCCAACTCTCAAACCTATATTACCTCAGGATCAGACAAGAGGCCCTGGAGGGGCAGCCAAGCTACCTTGTACAGTAATTTACTTTGCAAAGCCCAGAAATCCTTTATGGAGACCAAGGGAGCCAGACGTTGCTCATATCTTTATCATGCAGCCCCCAGCTCATCCTTCCAGCTCTTGGCGTTAGAAAAAATGGCTAACACACACACAGGGCCCTCCTCATCTGCCCTTGGGAGTATCATTTGACTGAAGGAGGCATTGGCACAACCTGTAAGGCAGGCAAGGTCAACGCGGTTGCCTCCAGAGGATATTGGCCAGCTTGGGATCAGGAAGTAGGAACTGCTCTGGCTTGTCTGTCCCTCAGGAGGACAGCACATCCATATCTGTGGGTTTGGGAGCAGTACCAGGCAGGAGGTACCAGGAAGGTAGACCAAGGGCTGAGATGGGAAAGCAGAATCTATAGTTTACCCACTCTGAATGCAGGCGGACCCTGGGGTCAGAGCAGGCAGGTACCCCTGAAAGCAGGGTGTCTACCTGGGGGATAATGGGACTATTTCTAATGTCCCTCAGGCAGGCTGCGAATGGAAGGGCTCAGCTGAGATACAGCATTGGCCTCTATGTAGGAGAAGTAGTGCGACTCCAGGCTCAGCTGCTACAACAAAATGTCTCCTATAGAGTGTTTCCTGGGCTGGTGCATGGAAACTCTGAGGCCTAATGGTTCCAAAACATTAGGACTTGGAAGTGACCTAGTGCTTAAAACGGTCATGCCTGGACTAGACTCTTCACATATTCCCTTCCCAACTATACTGGGCCCTAGGGCTGGAGAAATGGCTCAGTGATTAAGAGTACTGGATGCTCTTCCAGAGGACCTAGGTTCAATTCCCAGCACCCACATGGCTGCTCACAACTTTCTGTAACTCCACTCCCATGGAATCTGACATATATATATATATATATATATATATATATATATATATAGAGAGAGAGAGAGAGAGAGAGAGAGAAAGAGAGAGAGACAGAGACAGAGACAGAGACAGAGACAGAGAGAGAAGAAAAGGGAGAGGCGGTAGGGGGTGGAGGAAAAGGGAGGGAGGGAAAGATATACATGCAGGCAGAACACCAGTGCCTAGTGGGCTCTGCCCACTTAAGTCCCTGTCTGCCCTGTCCCTGCTTCCTGGTTTTCTCAGCTACCAGTAATATATTATTATTACTATGCTCATATATCTATGCTCTCCCTCCTGCAGAGTGCTCCAAATATCACCGAGAGACTCCCAGAAAACATCTGTGGGAACAAACCAAGGTATAAGAAGCCTGTGGCCACCTTCTTACTGGGAGGGAGAAGTAGGAGTGCTTGTATGGACCCCATCCTTATTACGGGGGTCTCTACTGATAAGGAAAGAACCCCAGAGTCACAAGATAGTGTAGCTGAGGGCAGACTTGGAGGTACTAATTGTCCAGTCGTAATGTTAGAAGCTGTAGAGCAAGCCAGAACACAGTCTGGGCTGCTAGGAAAAGGATCACCTGTAGTGTGACTCTCAGGGCTCAGACTCCGGAGGGTAGGGTTCTGGTGAGTTCCCAAGTAGGCACAGACATGTGACCTCAAAGTGCAGATAGATATTAGCACCTGCTGGGGTGGTTGGGCTAGCCTGGGATTGAGAAAGTTGAAGGACTGGATGATACTATTGGTCTTGGTCCTAATGCCTGCCTCACCTTTTCTGCCCTCCTCAAGGCAGAATCTGCTGTTGCTTGTCCCTACGGGGTTTGCCCAGGATTGCCACACCATCCCAGAGACCAAAGGGCTTCTGGAATGTGGCCACACACTCTGGGAGCTGTGTTCAGAGCCACTCAGACTTGGCTCTGAGCATGGGTCCTCGGAACCTTACCACGAAAATGCGCAGGCACCCAGCATATAGCCAGCTCACCCAAATATTCTCTTCCAGATGGGCTGATGAAGCTTCGCTTGCCAAGAAAGGCATCCCAGGGCTCAACACAGCCATTGCCAGAGGGCTGCTATGAATGTAGGGAAGGCTTTGTAATGTTGGATAAGTGGCTACCAGGGATGCCAGGGGATCTGGAGAGAAGACTCCAGGTGCCTGCCATCCTTCAGGCCTGCGCCTCCTCCCCAACCCTGCACACCCACGAACACAGACACCAGGCTCGACATCCTCTGAAGCCATTTGTTTCCCATAAAAGCTGCTCTTCTTGTGGCCTTGCTTTGTAACCATCAACAACATTGGACCCGGAGTATATTAGCTATTTTCATGATTGTGGTGATAGAATATAAAAGCAATGTAAGAAAGAGAGGGAGGGATGGAGGGAGGGAGGGAGGGAGCAAGAGAGGGAGGGAGAAAGGAAGGAAGGAAGGAAGGAAGGAAGGAAGGAAGGAAGGAAGGAAGGA
>OU015742.1:122179516-122190077 GCA_907169655.1 Acomys percivali
GGAGGCGATGGGTGAGTCTGTGGAGGCGATGGGTGAGTCTGTGGAGGTGATGGGTGAGTCTGTGGAGGTGATGGGTCAGTCTGTGGAGGTGATGGGTGAAATCTGTGGAGAGATGGGTGAAATCTGTGGAGATGATGTTTCCAGGAATCTGAAGCCAGAGATGTCTGAGAGCAGTTGTTAAAAGTCCTATGGGAAGAAGACCTCTTTGGAGCCTTGAACAGAGGATGGTAAAATCATTCTGGAGCCTGAAAATTAAGGTACAGGGAGCTATTAAAGACTCTTGAGCAGAGCAGTGATGTGAATAGACTCCTTTTAGCAGAGTCCTCTCTGAGGCCACTGAAACAATAAAATGGAAGGGCCTGGAAGTCTTCTATGTCCTTGAGCCTAGGACATAGAAGGTGCGTAGTTGACATTTTTATCTTGTATGAAGATTCTTCTTTCATTGAATTTATTCGTTCTTTGTGTTTGTGTGTATGTGTCTGTGTGTTTCTCTGTGTGTGTGTGTGCATCTATTCGGTGTGCATGCTCATATGTGTGAACATGTATGCACATGCATTTGCACGTGTGTGACTTTAAGGTCAAGCTCTAACTGTAAATTTGACACAATCTACAGCTGACCAACAGGAGTGTCGGAAGGACCCTGCTGTTTGAGGTTGCAGTCCCCCTGGTCTGGATAGGCATTCTGAGGTTGGCATTAGGTGTACAACTCCCTCTCCCCAGCAGGGGCTCCAGCTCTCTGCCTGACTCCATCTGGAGAGTGTCTTTAGACATAGACACCCCTATTCACAGTTGATATATGACCCTTGACACAGCTCCCTGCTAGCTCTCCCCTCCCTGCGCCTATAGGATAATTAGGTACTGTGTTCCCATCCATATGATAGAAGCCTGTTGCCAAATGCAAAACAAGCATCCTTAAAGTGCCTGGTTTCAACCAATTATGAATGCCTATCCTGGAAGCCCCCCCCCCCGCCCTCCACCTCCCCAAGGGCTATATAGCCTTTGTTTTCCCTGATTAAAGTTGAACTAGTTCCTGGAGTGGTTCCCAGAGTGTTAGATCTCTGTTCCAAGCCCCTGCCTTGTCTTCTGCTTCCCCTGCATCGGCGAGCTGGTAGCCATCGGCCTGCCAGGGAAGAGGAGAACCACACAGGAGAGCCACAGTTGAGGAATTGCCTAGACCAGCTTGGCCTGTAGGGGTTGTTTTGACTGCTAATTGATGTAGGAGCCAGCCCACGGTGGGCGGTACCATCCCTAGGCAGGTAGTAGTGGGTTGTATAGGAAAGCCACCTAAACTTGAATCTGAGTGAGCCAGCAAGTCATGCTCCTCCATAATTTCTGCACCAGGTTCCTGTCCTGACTTCCATCACTGGTGGACTCTGACCTGGAAGTGGAAGCTGGAAGTTAACCCTTTCCTCCTCGACAGGTGCCTTCCTTTATGGACTCTCCATCTTAATTTTTTGAGACAAGTTCTGTCACTGAACCTGTGGCTCTCCGATTTGGCTACAGTGACTGGCCAGTGAACCCCAGAGACCTTGCTACCCCTGCCTCCCCAGTACTGGGATGGTAGCCATGCACTGCCACGCCAGGCTTTTACTTGGTTGCTGGGATCCAAAGTTAGGTGCTCGTGATTTTACAGCAAGCACTTCACCAACAGAGCCATTTCCCCAGCCCTATTTCTTTTGTGTGAGAAAAGGCCTCTCTGTGTACCTCTGACTAGCCTACAACTTGCTGTGTCAACCCAAACTGGTCTTGAATTCACAAAGAAGCGCCTCCCAAGCTGGGATCAAAGAGCCTATGCTTACTTCTTGACTGTACACGGAAGCCGCTGGCAGGATTTGTGTTAGGTATAAGCACCTCCTCGCCTTACAGCTGGGAGAGCAGGGTTGGTCTGGACACCAGTTTACCCATGTTTTCTGCTTCTTGTTTCTTCAGGAATTCTTTTTTTTTTTTTTTTTTTAATTTTTTTTAATTTTAAAGATTTATTTGTATTTATTATGTATACAAATCTCGTTATAAATGGTTGTGAGCCAACATGTGGTTGCTGGGAATTGAACTCATGACCTTTGGAAGAGCAGTAAATGCTCTTAACCTCTGAGCCATCTCTCTAGGAAAGCTGAAAGCACCCAGGAATTACTTGTCTAAGTGAGACCCCAAGCACTTTGCCTTCCCCCTTCACTGTCAGACTCACTGTCATTTGTTACCCACATCCTTGTTTGAATCTACAAACCCTTTCGGAAAGCAGGTTCCTCGTTCCTAAATTTGGGTTTCACATCCTCTCGTGTTTGTGTTTGGCCTTATTTAGGCCGCTGTCTGGTTACCAGAGGACCACAAGCCTGGGGGAAAGGTTGGCTACCATCAAAGTGCTGTGGGATTGTGGGACCTCAGGGGCACCAAGGCACTGCTGGCCTTGCATTCTGAGGAAGTGTGGGGAGGTACTTCCGTTTCCCAAAGGTCTGGGCTTTCTGTGGTCAGCAGGAGGAGAGGAGTGGAAGGGGATGACACCATTCATGTTCTGCCGTTTTGGAGGGATCTCTAGGGTTAGGACATTGCTCAAGAGGCTGACTGTTGTCATAGGACTTCAAAAGTGTCAGGGATGTCACACCCTCCAAATGAACAAGCTCTTGCCGTCTCAGGCCCTGGCATCATGCGTTCTGTGGTCACAGAGATCATCTGGCTTGCCTTTCAGCTCTCATCACCTGAGCCCTGCCTCTTCCCTCCAACCCATCTGTCAACTTTGTTGCAGTGTTGCTGGACTTGACAAAGAGTCCTGCACAGGAGCTTCTGGGATGAGGTTAATCACGATCATGACAGAAGGCTGATTTCTTCCACAAATGGGTACATCTGTTTCTACGGGTCCTGCAGGAAACTGGCACAAATATATTGGAGCTATATCTCCATAAATATATAAATATAAAGCAACACACATTTATTCCCTTACTCCTTGAAGATCAGAAGTCTGAACTCTGTTTCCTGAGGTAAAAACCAAGGCCATGCAAGATGCTCAGAAATAGTGGTTCCCAGGCCTCTCTCTTCCATAGTGCTGCATCTCCTGCTTTCCTCCGCTCACTGTCTCCAAGGCCCATGCAAGCATCTTCAGGTTCCTCCTCACTTCTTCACGAGGCCCTCTCTCTGATACAATCTCCCTTGTTCTCCCTTGTAGGGGGCATACTCATTACACGATGGTGTTTGGGGCCAATCCCTGTAATCTCCCCATCTCCCACAGCATCCTTGATTTGGTCACACCTGCATAGGCTTCGTCCAAGGACATTCACAGGCCCCAGGGATCTAGATGCCCCTTATATGCATTCTATTCATTCTGCCAAGGGCATGGAGGCAGCTGGACAGCGCAAAGTACTGACAGAGGGTCAAGGACCCAGAGGCCCTCCTGAGGGCAAGAGCATCCTGCCCTGCCCTCACCGTTAGTCCTATCCCCCTGCCTCAGGCCTCTGAGCACTGGCGGCTGAGTTTGGAACCAGAACGGAGAGTGGGAGGGGCTTAGCGCAGTATAGTCATTGGAAGGTAGGCTGACCTTGGAGCCTCTTTCAAACCGAGAACTTGCAAGATGGGGCCCAGTTCTTAGGATTAGTTGGACTCTGTCCTCAGCCAGTTCCTGGATTTTTTTTCTCCTCACTTTTGCCTGCAGTTCAAAGAAAAGGTCTAGGTGGAGCCAGTAGGCTTAGATCTGACTATGTTTCCTGGGATGTGAGGCTGGACTCTTTATGGCTACCATGCACAGCCACCCTCATCCACCTACCCCTGCCTGTGTGGGACTGCTTAGTGACTTAGAATTATCTAGAAGGCTGCCTGGGTATCTGGCCTTGATTTCCTTTGGCCTTTCTAGAAATCCGGTTAACTTTCTAGAAGTTTTCAACTCATAGCCAGCAACTTCATGAGAAAACCCTATCTATAGGTGCCCTAGGTTCTGGATGAGCCCAGAGTTACCATAGATTTCCGAATCAGTGACCTGTAAACATGACCTATGCTGACCATGGCTGGTTCCTCAGGGTTCAGCCTTAGGAACCTTTCTCCTGAAGGTCGGTTATCTTTGAAAAGACCCTACCTGGGTTTCTGGGAATATTCCAGCTACCTTAGCTGCAGAGTTAATGTAGTCCATTAAAAAAAAAAAAACCACACCAATTGTGGGATCAGTGGTTAAGAGCCCTGGCTGTTCTTCCTGAGGACCCAGGTTCAATTTCTAGCATCCACATGGCAGTTTACAATAGTCTGTAACTCCAGTTCCGGGGATCTGGCACCCTCACACAGATATACATATAAGCATAACACCAATGCGCAATAAATAAATAAATCTTTAAACAACAAACACCAATGGCAGAAAACAAACACAAGTGGGGAAGTTATTATGCTGTCTGTATGGAAACCCTGCCACTTCTAAGTTTCTCCTAATTCCTATTCCCACAGCATAGGACAGTGCACACCAGTAGTCCCAGCTACTCAGGAGGCCAAGACAGAAGGACTATATAAGTCTAGGAATTGACATCAGATGCTTAGTGTGCGACACTGTCTTAAACAAAAATAATGAAAACAATGGGTTTATGTCATTGTGGCCAAGTGGTTGTAGTAAGATAGATTAGAAAAAAACAACCAATAAAATCAGTGCAACAATATGTGAATATATCCTTGTGCATTTAGAATATTCAGTGCTGGGGGAGGGGCAAGGGGGCTCAGTGGGAAAACCACCTGAGGTCCGGTCCCTGGAACCCACATGGTAGGAGAGAACTGGCTCCCCAAAATTGTCCTCTGACCTACATACATGCACCACAGCACATGCACTCACACATGTGCTCACATGCATGCACACTTGTGCTCGCACACACACACACACACACACACACACACACACACACACACACACACGCACACACATAATGTTTTAAAAAATTCAATTCTGCCCAAGTGTGATGGACATATGCTAGTGGGATGGAGGCAGGAGGATCAGGAGTTTAAGGTCATAGTGAGTTCAAGGACAGCCTGTGCTACTTGAACCCCTGTTTTTGTTTTATTTTGTTTTAAAAAGAGCACCCCTGAAATACTCAGTTCCACAAACCTTTATTATGTACTGAGTACTGGGCCAGGTGTCCCAGAGACAAGGACAAAAACACCCCACCCCACAACTACAACCCAACAGGGAAGGTGATCAGGAGAGTAAGGGACCTGGACACCAATGGGCGTGCTCTGCTGGAGGCCTGGCTTTCCAGAAGCCCCTCCTACAGGAGCACCTCTTATCTTCCAAGTTCTGAGAAGCTGCCAAGCTTCTCTGTGTGTCAAGTTACACCCACAGCTGTGCCAAACAACAGCTGCCCTGTGAGAGTGGCCCTCCTGGCACAGTCCTCCACCTGCTGTGAGTGGCCTTCTGAAACTCAGGTTCCCTTAGCTGTCCCCAGATCCTGACCGCCTTTCCTGCATATCCGAGGGCTGGCATGGTGCCAAGCCCTGGCTTGTAAGAACCGACCCAAACCCTCCTCTCCCTAGAGATGCCTTCAGCCAGGTGGGGAGGCAAGGCTGCAAACGAACTGTGACAGCTTGTTCCCCAAGAGCTCTCATCCTAGAAGGGGAAGCAGAGCCTGCTAGGTGGAGCGCTGGTGTGAGGAGGAGAGAGGCAGGGCGGGTTGACAAAAGGAGCTGATGAGCCACAGATGGAACTAGGACTGAAGGGCTGGGGTGGGGTGGGGGCTGCACACAGCATGGTGGCACTTAGCCCATGCTTGCTGCTGCTGTTTGTGATCTGGCCCAACGTCCCAAGGACCCTTGGAAGGTATGCATGAGAGTGCCTCCAAGAGTCTCCTGTCTCGGAGGGCATGCCTGAGAGAGAAGTCCGCTGTGATGGTTGTAACAGCCTCTGGCTCTGGGATAGTGCATATTGAAAGATGGGTCAATCAGCGAGCACACTAGGGAGGGCCCATTTCAAGATAGGCTGGGGGATGACTCAGCAGTTAAGAGCACTCGTGCTTTTCCAGAGGACCTACCTTCAGTTCCCAGCACCCTTAGGCAGCTCACAGCTGCCTCTAACTTCAGCTCCAGAGGATCCAACACCCTATTCTGACCTCTTTTGGCATCTGCATGCATGTGTACAAAGGGGCATGCATACACAGTGAGATTTCACAAATACTGCGATGTGTCTCTGTCTCAGGCAGGGATGAGAGGATGCATCTTAGAGCCAGGGAGTCAGGGATTCACTTTGTAAGCAACACAAATACATCACATAATTCCATGCAACTGTTCTCCGAATGTAGCTCGACAGCACCCCTGGGGAACCCCTCTAAGACCATTTCAGGAAGTCTGCAAGCCAAGCCAAAGCCATTTCCAGGGATGAAAGTTTGGTCGGTAGGGTGTTTGTTAGGCATGCAGGGAGCCTTGAATTCCACCCTGAGAATGGAATAAGCCAGGTGTGGTGCTGTGCACCTGGAACCCCCAGTACTTGGGAGGACCAGAAGTTCAAGGTCATTCTACAGAGTAAGTTAGAAGTCGGCCTAGGGTACATGAGACCCTGTCCAAAAACAAAACAAATTTTTTTCTTTAAAAAACAAAACAAAAGGCCAGGTGTGGTGGTGTATGCCTTTAATCCCATCACTTGTGAGGCAGAGGCAGGAGAATATCTTTGAGTTCACAGACAGCCTGGTCTACAAAGAGAGTTCCCAGATAGCCAAGGCTGTCACACAGAGAAACCTTGTCTCAAAAAAGTGTCTGTGCGTGTGTGTGTGTGTGTGTGTGTGTGTGTGTGTGTGTGTGTGATTTATTTATTTTTATTTTCTGTGCATTGGTGGTTTATATGCTTCTATGTCTGTGTGAGGGTGTTGGATCCCCTGGAACTGGAGTTATAAACAGTTGTGAGCTGCCATGTGGATGCTGGGAATTGATCTCAGGTCCTTTGGAAGAGCAATCAGTATTCTTAACTGCTGAGCCATCTCTTCAGACACCACCCCCCCCCCCAAACCATTTCTATAATGCTGCTAAGGCTTAGTAGCATGGTGTTTTTTTCTTTTCACTGGTAAAGTAAGGTTTTTTAGGCCTGTACAGTTATCAAGTGCAGAGCAACAGAGAGATCCTCTATCAAGCCAGCTTTTTGTAGCGGGAAAACCGTGATATATTTCTCAGTAAACACTTTATTTGGGTAAAAATACAGCTGATTTTTTCCATCAAAACTGTTATAATGGTAATGTGTGATAGATTTATTTTTAATTGAATTTAGAGATTTTTCTGAAATGTTTGGTTTAAAAAAAAAAAAAAAAAAACAATCTAACAGCCAGACAGTGGTGGCACACACTTTTAATCATAGCACTTGGAAGGCAAAAGCAGGTGTACCTCTGTAAGTTCAAGGCCTGATCTACAGAGAGAGTTCCAGGACAGCCAAAGCCACACAGAGAAACCTTGTTTAAAAAAAAAAGAAAGAAAGAAAGAAAGAAAAAGAAAAGAAGGAAAAAAAGCAATATAATAAGGAATATACTTGTGGAGAGGGACAATAAATGGAGGCACATAAAGGGATCCTGGGAGAAGCCTTAAAAGCTGGTCTACAGCGGCATCCCGAGACAGCCTGGCAGAGCACAGGGCTGTTGAAAATTCATGTGGGAATGTTAGAACCAGCCTTGAACTTGGAGCATGACGGGGTTGGAATGGCTTCAGGCCAATGGCTTTATCTCTGAGCCTTTATGGCCTCTTCTGCACAGGAGAGAGCAACATGGACACGTTAGGGACACCGAGAGGACCCGAGGCAGGCAGAGTGTAGGGCAAGGAGACTCACGGCTGGGTTCTGAGGCTGATAGAAAGTGCTTCTATTGGAGCCCAAAGGGAGCCACCATGACTAGTAGGCAAGCAGTGTTTTCTCCTGTTTCCTACTCCCTGAACTTTGCCCTACCCCTCAGCACGTGTATCTATCTCCCAACCCATACCTGAGCAGGTGAGGAGCTTCCTGGCTTGGAAGAGTAGGAGACATTGGTCTTGGCACACAACACCTGGTGCCATGCTCTTAACAGTCCCATGTTCTCTGGACTTTCAATGTCCCTGGGCACCCAACTGGACACAGGCACAGAGTGATGAGCTCAGCCAGGAGCACCAGGCTTGGAACATGAACCTGGTACAAAGGAGCTGCCTTGGGCAGCTGGGCAATAGCATGGGCATGCCTTTACTTCTTCCTGAGCCTCCATCTGCCCAGATCCAGGATTCAGGCTTCCTGAGAGACCTCACGTGGGGTTCCAAAACTTCTGTCAGGAAGGTGTCCATAGCCTGAGCCCAGGATGATTACTCAGCTCCACCCGGAAAATAGGACAAGGGTATTAGCCAAGGGCCCTGAGCTGTGCCAACTGGCACCATGTGGTACCACCTCTCTTTTCCAGGCCAACACAGGAACCTTATCTGGCCTGTCCTGATGACTGAATCTTCCAAACCTGGCAGGTCAGGCTATACATGTGAGTGTGTGACAAGCACTTGTGCACATGCACAGTTTACCTCTGGTTATATCAGAACTTCTCACCCCTCGGCAATGAAGATGAACCAAAGGCTTGCAGGCAGCTGGTTGGCTCTTACCTCTGTGGAAAGTGTGTCTCTAAGAACCCTTGGAGAAGGGGCAGAAGGGAGAAGTTTCCAGGGCTCAGGGATGGGAACACTGTCTAGAACCCCAAGTGCCATCCCTGCACTGTGAAAGCTTGTATTCTGAGGCTGAAGTTCTCTAAGGGCTGTGGTCAGGCTCCCAGCACACAGAAGCCTTGAGACCCCCCCCCCCATCACCATCTCTGCCATCCTTGAGGTGGTCATGTAGCCTGGTGGCTAGGATTCCTCTTTCCCTATAAGGTCATGTCCAGCGAGCACCCATAATTCCTCTTCATGCAAATGAGGCATTCCCAGCACCTCGGGCCCCAGCCAATGATGTACCCTCACCCTGAAAAACCCGTACCTGCCCCCCAAGTTTATATAACCCTGTTCCCCTCTCCAATAAAAAGAACTGTTTCGCTGAAGAAGAAGGGGGGGGGGGAATCTGTTTCCAGAGGAGGCTGTTTCTCCTGCACCCAGTGTTGACTGAGATCCTGCCTAACCCACCCGCCCAGCTAAGCTTCATTCCTTCCAAGACAGCCCTGTACGGAACGGTGCCTACTAGACACCCTATGGGGAAAAGCAGACCCAGGGTGGCAATACTGGATGAAAGGCCTGAGCTATTCACCTCATGGGGCGGGGTGGAGGAGGGGCGGGGGTTGCTATTCATATATATATCCTATGTGAGCATGTCTGTTGTAAGTATTTGTAAAGTTATTCCCCCCAAATTTCATAAGGGAGAGATCAAATTATAAAACATAGCTAGGATGTTTTCCAATGGATCGTGCCCCAGCCCCAGTTCCCACCCCTGCTCCTATCTATCCCCCGCTACCTGGATACAAATCCCACTCAGTAGAAAGAGGCCCCTGAGCCCAATTGACCATGACTAATTCATGTTTGGTCCCTACCCTGGGTGTTCTCTGAGGCCTGCAATCTTTTCCTGGGGTTCTCCAGGTGAAAGACCCTTGGAGTTAGGCTTAGAGGGTACACAGGGGTCAGCCTGATGGCCAGATGGTGACCCTACGTCAGAAGCAGGAGACGGAGACGTGGCAAGTATATGAGTAGATGAGGCCTGGCCAGCTGCTTCAGGATTCTGGTGATGACTTTCTGGTTGCTACTTGTATCCAAGTGTCCTGTGCCCACTGGGAGGATGCGCATGCCCACTGTGGCTTTTGAGTGCCTCTAGGGATGGCCTAGACCAGAGCAGGAGCCCCAACTGGAGCTGGAGTCTCACACTGCAGCAAAGCTAACACAAGGATTGTGATGATGAAGGCCCTGGTGGCAAAGTTCCTTTAAACACCTCAGGTGAGGCCGGGCAGACAACTCCCAGTGAACTGCTTGGCACACAAGTATGAGGCACCCTGGTAGAAATCGGTGTGTGGTGGTGCACAGTTATAATCTCAGAGCTGGGCACATGGAGACGAGAGGGTCTCTAGAGCTCACCGCAGACAGCCTAACCCCAGGTTCCCACTAGTCCCAAAACAAAACATAAGATGAGGCCAATAAGATGGTTCAGTGGGGACAAGCACTTGCCACCAAGCCCGATGGCATGAGTTTAATCCCTGGGACTCACATGGGGAAAGGACAGAACCAACCCCCACAGGTTGCCCTCTGACCTCCACATATGCATCATGACATGTACACACACACACACACACACACACACACACACACACGATGGGGGAAGAAAAGGGGATAATAAATAAATAAGTGGAATAAATTTTTTTTCTAAAAAACTCCTGAGAAATAATGTCTGAGGTTGATTAGCTCCACATACATTTACATATAGGAACACACACTGCCTCCCAGCCCACAGCTCACCCCACACCCTCCACAGCTAGTGTACAGTAGAGGAAAACACAACAGGCCTTGCCTTGCTCTCCTTCCTCCAGACTTTCTCAGCAACTCAGTTTTTCCAAACACCCTCATGGCTTCACCGTCCTTTTATCACTCCTGTGCTGGTTGGTTGGGTTAATTCTCTCTCTCTCTCTCTCTCTCTCTCTCTCTCTCTCTCTCTCTCTCT
>OU015742.1:122201286-122212663 GCA_907169655.1 Acomys percivali
TTTTTTTTTTTTTTTTTTTTTTTTTTTTTTTTTGGTCTGAGCACCACATGCATGCAATATCCTCAGAGGCCAGAAGAGGGTGTTGGATCCCCCAGGACTGGTGTTACAGATGGTTATGAGCCTCCTCCATGTAATTTCTGGGAATTAACCCAGATTTTCTGGAAGAGCACCCAGTGTTCTTAACCTCTGATCTGTCTCTCCAGCCCCTTATTTTATTATTATCTATTTTTTTTTAAGTTTTTGTATTTATTTATTTTATATGTATGAATGGGTACCACCTGAGTGCCTAGGAAGTACGGATCCTTGTGAGCCTCCATGTGGGTGCCAGGAACTGAACCCAAGTCTTCTGCAAGAGCAACAAGTAATGTTGCTCATAAGTGCTGAGCACCTCTTCAGTCTTTCAACTTGCATTTTACTTCATTCTCATTGGATTGTTTCTAAGCTACTTAGCTCTGATCCCTTGGGAAAGAATCCTGAGTTTATTTAAACCTGCAAAGATTCTAGTTTAAAACTCATCCACTTTCTAGCCTTTCTTACAGGAAGACATAACCATTCTTTCCCTCTCTCCCAATCAACTTCCTCTCCCCTTCTCCCTGCCCCTAGCCTGGCTGGCCTGGAACTGGCTGGGGAGCCATGCCACCAGGGGAGACCACCTGGAGCAGAAGTGAGGTCAAGGCATGTCCAAACCCCAAAAATTTCATCTTGAGACCGTCAGGAGTAGAACTATTCCCTCCCAGCACATGTAGCCTTACAGCCCCCACCTCTGCCACCCTTGAGGTGGTCACATAGCTGGCCAATGATGTACACTCACCCCAAAAACCTCTACCCACTCCCCAAAGGTTTAAATAATCTTTGCTCCCCCAGTTAAACAAGCTGTCTCACTGAATCTGTCTCCCAAGAAGTCTGTTTCTCCTGTGTTGACTGCAGCCCGGGGTCTCTGTCCCCTTCTCCTTCCTGCCTTGCTCCCCATTCCAGGGTCCAGGGGTGGGGAGGTGGGGGCCAGAAATGGCAGAGATCTACCTGCTTCTGCTTGGCACTAAAGTATGTGCTACATGCCCATCACCTACTATCTCTTTAGAAGGAAGATTAAACCCTTTTTAATTTTTCTTCTTCCAGCTAGAGTAAGGATATAAATGCCAGAGTTTTTGTAGCCATTCTGAGTCGTGGCATGGCTTTGTAAATAAAAAAACATACTACTCAGAGAAACAAGTGAAAAAAAGACTGGGTCCCCATCACTTAGAAGTTTCCTATCTTTGGGCTACTGATTTTTGTTTGGTTGGTTGGTTTGATTTCATTTGATTTTCATTAAAATCAACTTCCTTGAACTATAACAACAGAAAATGAAAATCACCCATTAGCATGTATCTTTTTCTGTGTGTTTGTGTGTGTGTGCACATGTACCTGTACATGTAAAGGTCAAAGGTCAACTACAGTGTTGCTTCTCAGGAGCCATCTACCTTGCTGAGACTGGATCTCTCACTGGCCTAGAGCTCACTAATTAGGATAGACTGGCTGGCCAACAAACCCCAGGGATTTACCTGTTACTGCCTCCCTAGCGCTGAGATCATAGGCACATACCACCATGCCTGACTTTTTCCATGGGTTTTGGAGATCAAACTTGGGTCTTCATGTGTGTGCTGTGTGTTGGCTAATTTTATGTCATCTTGACACAAGCTAGAGTCATTTAGGAAGAGGGAACTTCAGTTGAGGAAACAACCCCCAGAAGATTGGCTCATAGGCAAACCTGCAGTCATTTTCTCGATTGGTGATTGTTCTAGGAGGGCCTAGCTCACTGAGGGAGGGCCTAGCTCACTGAGAGAGGGCCTAGTTCACTGTGGGTGGGACCTAGCTCACTGTGGGGGGGCCTAGCTCATTGTGAAAGGGCCTAGCTCACTGTGGGTGGGGCCACCCCTAGGTTGGTGGTCCTGTAAGCTATAAGAAAGCAGGCTGACCAAGCCATGAGGGGCTAGCCAGTAAGAAGCACTATCTCGTGGCCTCTTCTTCAGTTTCTGTTTCAACGCTCCTGCCTTATTTGAGTTCCTGCCCTGACTTCCCTCAGTGATGATGGACCTTGCTGTGGAAGTGAAGCCAAAATAAACCTTTTTCTTCCCAACTTTACTGTTGGTTATGGCGTTTCATTTCAGCAATAGAAACCCTGACTAAGACATGCTACAAGTAGCTTACCACTGAGCCATCTTTCCAACTCTGAAAAGCAACCAGTTTAAGTGTATAATTTAATGTAGTTTGACAGATACTTGTACCCATTTAACCAGTGTCTCAAAATACAGAATGTCCCCATCATCTCCCACATTTCCAAGCATCCTTTGTAGTTAGTCACTACTCCCAACAAACTTACTGGCCCTAGGTAACAACCATCAATCAATCTGCTTCCTGTCTTTGTTTTTAAAAGAGATTTATTTATGTATTATTATGTATACAGTGTTCTGCCTGCATGTAACACCTGCATGCCAGAAGAGGGCACCAGCTCTCATTATAGATGGTTGTGAGTCACCATGTCGTTGCTGGGAATTGAACTCAGGACCTTCAAAAGAGCAGCCAGTGCTCTTAACCTCTGAGCCATCTCACCAGCCCCCTTGCTGCCTGTCTTACAGATTCATTTCAACCTGAGCTACTTTTAAAGGATTTTAGACTATTTTTATTATGTATGTAAACACACACACACACACACACACACACACACATGCACGCATAGGTATGTGTACATATGAGTACAGATGTCTACTGAGCCTAAAAGGGAACATCGGATCCCTGGGAGCTGGAGTTACAGGCAGTTGTGTACTGGGAGCTGAACGCGGGTCCTCTGCAAGAGCTGTCTGCACTTTTGACTGCTGGGTCGTCTTTGCAGCCCCTCCTCTGAGCTACTTTTACCTGAAGAAGAACTAGATGGCTACCTTGCTGGTGTCAACGTTTTTTCAGATCTCTTTTATTTATAGCTGACTGTTATCGATCTGAATGCAGACATTGTCTACACAAGTCGACTTCTAAGCGTATGTGGTATTTTCTTAAATCCTTGTGTTTTCTTAGAAACGCTTTGATTCTCCAACCCCCATCCCCCATGCTTTAAAGGTCTATTCGCTGAGGAGCAGATCTGGAGTAAAATTCGCTGACAAGAAAGCTTGCTAGAGAGACGCCAATGTGTTAGGGGGTACCAGCTAGGGCAGGTACACAGAGACTCTGCCCACCCCGCAAGAGGCTGATGCTGGGGTGACCTTAGTATCACCGCATTGGCCTGTCTTCAGATATAGGCTACCCTGGCTGTAGATGGACCTTGAGCTGCCTTTTCCACTAGGGGAAAGGCAAGAGCTGTAAGTCACCAAAGCTCAGAGCAACTAAGAAAGTGAAAGTGGTTGTGGTGGCAAACCAAGGGGGCCGTTACAGTAGCTGTGACACAGTATGTGCTGGAGGGTGTCCTCGGGGACCACGCTGTGTGCACCCATCGGCCATCATTCCCCACTGTGTTCCACATCTGCCCCTGGCAACCGGGCATCTGTCTGCTGAGCCTCCATAGAAGGGAGCCTTACACCTGTTCTGTGCACCAAAAAACCGGGAAGATGCCTGGCTCTCCGTGGGTCAGAGGTCTGGGGACTGGGGCATATGTCACCAACAGCAGCTCTGCTTGGCTTCTCTGTGTCTTTTGTGTGCTCTTTGCTACCCTCACCCCTGCATCTGAGAGGCTAGGATTCTGATTTTACCCCTTCCTTGTTTGTCTAGAAAGCTAGCCTTGGTCAGGCCCTTGGATTTCTAGCTATCATTTCTGACATCTTTCCCATGGGTGATTGCCCCCGCCTCCTTATCTTGGTCCTTTCTTATTTTAAGCATCATGCATGGTGCCTTCCCTGGCCCTAATTAGAGCCTGTGACATTTCACTTCCTTCTGAGTCACTGACATTCCTCTATCCACTGGGTCTAAGATTCTGCAGTTACTTTCCCCACTCTGCCTAAGGCTCAGCATTACCCAGCATGTGGCCTTACTGAGATGCCAACAGTGTCACCTCTGCCTAGTTAGAGAGATGTGTCTTCCCAAAGATTGCTCTCGCTGGGACTTTGACACTCAGATGACCTGGGTGTGGCCACATACTTAAATCCAGACTTAGCGCACCGGGAGAGTATTTATGTTTCTTTAAGAATTATCTTATTATTTTATATGTATGTGTTTGTGCCTGAGAGTTTCTATTTGTGCCATATGCACACAGGGTCCCACGGAAGAGCAGGGAAGGAGTGGTGGTAGAAACCATCAGCGGATCCATTTCCATCCACCCGGGGGCATGAAGGGGGAAGGGGGAGAAAACAGGAAGTAGGTTGAGTCTGTCAACCCTCAAGTCCACCCCTAGTGACACACTTCCTCCAGCAAGGCTCCACCTCCTCCACAGCCTCCACAAATACTGCCACCAACTGGGGATCATGAGCCTATAGGGGGCGTTTCTTACTCAGACAATCACAGCTACCTTGAATGCATTTGTAAGGAAGTAGACATACTCAGTGTCACGACATCCACCGATAACTAGCGACACAGTCGAGGCTTGCAGCGGTCCCCCTCTGTATTGTCTTTGAGACCTGCCCACAGGCGTTCCCATTCATCTAATTGATCTGAACTGCAGGCACTGGAAGTCTGTGGTTTCAATGTAACCGGCTTCATTTCAACATTAGTTCCTTCGGGGGTTGCAGTGACAGTCTGGCACAGGGCCCCGGGGCTTTTGCAATCTTCTCAGGTTCTCTAGACGCACAAATGCTGGGTTCAGGGATGTGGCCAAAAGTCTCTCGAATTCATACTTACTACAGCATGGGGTGTGCCCGGGGCCAACCAAGACCTGTGCCAACGGTGGGAAATCCTACCATACTATTGCTTGCTTTGCTTTTTCCAGCCACAAATGAAGCAGGAGCAGGGGTTGTTTTGTTTTGTTGAGTTTCCTCCTCCTCCTCCTCCTCCTCCTCCTCCTCCTCCTCTTTTGACAGAGTTTCTCTGTGTAGCTTTGTCTATCCTGGAACTCGCTCTGTGGACCAGGCCAGCCTTGAACTCATAGAGATCCACCTGCCTCTGCCTTCCAAGTGTTGGGATTAAAGGAGTGCACCACTGCCGCCGCCACCAGCAGCAAAGCTTGTATGTGTTTATTGGCCATTTGCACTTTTGTTTTCTGTGACATTCTCTTTTGTTTCTTAAGAGGCTTTTCAAGTCGTCTTCTGTGATCCTTATGACAGTGGTTTCCCACAGGACAAGTGAGGCAGGGGGAAATCCACTTATATGTCTGTATTCCAGGGCCTACCTCCCACTTAACATTTATTATTTATGATTCAGGTAAATGTCGTCCTCTCTGATGATTCCTGCTTATGCATTTGTGCAGCACACAGTTCAGTAGGTTCTAATGGATATATGGCCTGTAAATCGCCACCTGATTCCAAGAAGAAACCCTGTGCCCACCAGCTATTATGCTCTCCCCTTTACTGTTGGCCCCTGCAAAGAGGAATCTACTGTCAGTCTCTTTGAGCATCGTGTAGAGATGGACCATACAGTACATGGCTTTTGGGTATGATTTTCCAAGACAAGATTTCTCTGAATAGCTCTGGCTCGTCCTGGAACTCACTCTGTAGACCAGGCTGGCCTCAAAGTTGGAGACCCACCTGCCTCTGCCTCCCAAGCGCTAGGATTAAGAGTGCGCGCCAGCTGAGCACTCGGGGAGGCAAAGGCAGGCAGATCGCTGTGAGTTTGAGGTCAGCCTGCTCTACAAAGTGAATCCAGGACAGCCAAGAGTACACAAAAGAAACCCTGTCTTGAAAACAAACAAAACAACAAAACAAAATAAACCAAAACACCCAAACCAAAAACAAAACAAAAAACAAACAAACAAAAAAAAGTGTATGCCATCACTGCCTGGCCACACGGCCTTCTGTACCTGGAAGCTTTCACTTGGCATAACAGTTTCACGGTTTGACATCTCAAAGCACATCGCAGTACCTCATCTCCCCTCTTTGGCCAATTGATGGTCCTTCCTTTGTAGATAACACTTTGTTAACACATTTTTGTTTGTTTGTTTTTGTTTTTTGAGACAGGGTTTCTCTGTATAACTTTGGCTGTCCTGGACTCACTTTGTAGATCAGGCTGGCCTCTGCCTCCAGAGTGGTTAACATTTATTAGCAGACAGACTTGGGTGAGTTTTTTTTTTTTGTTTGTTTGTTTAGTGAACTCTCTTGTGGATTATACACACATTCTGTTATTTCTGAATCCTTCTCTATACACAATGGGCCTGCCTGGTCACATTTAGACCAGTATGTTTAATTTTTTGAACTGTGAAACTGTTCTCCACAACCAACACTGTGTTGCAGTCTTGTTGGCGATAGTTTCCAGTCTTCACCTTCTTAGGCACCTAGGCCCTTATTTTTATCAAGCCTTTCCGGTAGGTGCAGAAAATTTGCTTTTATATTCTTTGAAGTTTTAACATTCTAAATTCTATAATATAAAAAAGTAAATTCTATAATATAATAACTGTTATTGTTGTTGTTGTTGCTTATGTTTTGGCTTTCTTTTGTTTATTTTGAGGCAAAGTCTCCTGGAGCCCAGGCTGGCCTCAAACTCCTTATGTAGCCAAGGATGACCCAGAACTCCTGATCGTTCCTGCCTCCATCTGGTGGGGGAGGGGGGCAGGGAACCCAAGTGCGTGTCACTCAGTCCAGTTTCTCCTAGAGCCTCTGATTTATTAAGTTTCCCATATGTGTCAAGGTGTTGAAGTTTCTTTTCATTTGTTTATTGGTCCTTTATATAAAAAGAAATCATTGTTCAATCAAAAGTCATGAACACTTTACATAAATTTTCTTCTAGGAGTTTTATAGGTCATGGATCCAGTTTGAGTTACTTTTTCTGTAGGAGATGAGGTAGGGGCCTGAATTTATTCTCTTTTTTTCTGTTTGTTTGTTTGCTAGATTTATTTTTGAGACAGGTCTCATGTAGCCCAGGCTTGCCTAGGACTTGCTGTGTAGCTGAGGATGACCTTGAATTTCTGATCCGCTCACTTCTCTTAAGTGCTGGAAGTATAGGGGTGTGCCACCACCCCAAGCTTCCAGCTTTGTATATAATACCTGGTCTTCCAGGTATCCCAGTAGCATTTGTTGAAAACGCTATTCTTTCTCCCATTGAATTGTCTTTGTAGTCTTGACAAAGGTCACTTGACAGTGTGTGAGGTTTATTTCTGTCCATCCAGATGGTGAATTTGAAGCCAGGATCACACTGCCTTTATTACTATAGCTTTGTAGTGATGATGTTGCTCCTCCATATGGAAACTAGAGAGCACATTTACCGATTGCCTTGGAGAAATATGTGGCAAGTGGTTCTTACGGTGCAGTCCCTAGACGGGCAGCTGCAGCAATGGCAGCATCTAGACCAATGGTTCTCAACCTGTGCATTGTGACCCCCACATATCAGATATTCTGCCTATCAGATACTTACATTGCAATTCATAACAGTAGCAAAATTACAGTTACAAAATAATTTTATAGCTGGGGGTCACCGCGACATGAGGAGCTGTATTAAAGGGTCACAGCATTAGGAAGGCTGAGAACCACTGCTCTAGACACTGGACAGAAATATACTTTCTCAGGCAGTGCCCAAATTTGCTTCACTAAAAACTCTGGGCCTGTGGCCTCCTCACGGGATCCTGCTGGGTCCTAAAGCCTGGGTTTCATTGCACCGCATCTGCATTGCTTTGCTGTCCACCGGGAAAACTGTAAACACATCTGGTTATTGATTGAGCAGTGGCACTGTGGTCAATCCAAACACACTCAATTTCAAAGTTAATATAGAAAGAGAATACAGAATACCTCATTCACGAATTCCACATTGATTTTCACATACATACAGGATTAAGTAAAGTGCATCATTAAAATTGATTTCAGGAGCTGGGGAGAAGGCTCAGTGTAAAGCAATTACCAGACAAGCATGAAGACCTGAATCTGGCTCCATAGAGCCCATGTGTTTTATTTACTTTCTCTGTTGCTGTGATAAAATGTTCTGATCAAAAGCAACCGAGGGACGAGAGCGTTTGCTTACTTCCAAGGTACAGTGCGCCATCGAGGGAAGTCAGGGCAGGAACAGAAGCAGGAACTTGAACCAGGAACTGGAGGAATACCGCCTGCCATGGAAACACACTGCTTGCTGGCTCAGGCTCTGGTTGGGTGTGATGGCGCACACCTATAGTTGTGGTGCTCAGGAGGCAGAGGCAGGCACATCTCTGTGAGGTCAAGGCCAACCAGGGCCACATAGGGTGTTCAAAGCCAGCCAGGACTACATAGTGAGATGTTGTTAAAAGCAAAACAAATAAAAAACCAAGAGGTGGAGGTGCTTGCTGCAAAGATGCCTTAGCGGTCAGGAACACTGCAGAAAACCCTTGCAGAAGACCAAGATTTGATTCCCAGTACTTACACAGTTGCTCACAATTGTCTATGACTCCAATTCCTAGGCATCTAACACCCTCTTCAGGTCTCCAAGGAACAGCTAGCATGCAGATGGTGCAGACATATATGCAGGCAAAACACATAAAATAATACAAATAGTTTTTTTTTTAAAGAAAGAAAAAACAAAATAAAAAAACCTCTCTGATCCCTGTTTGAGGCATGCACCAAGTTCTCAGATTTTCCACAACAGAGACTATGCTGAGAGCACAGCCAGAAAGGCAAGCAGTCTTTCCCAGTTTATACTGGTTTGTGACAGCAGTCAGGGTCACTATTTGTGTTTGACTTTGGAATTTAGCTTCTCTGCAGTCACACAGAACCTGGGCGAACTCTCTCACGTTTCAGAGACACGGAAAAGACATCAGTGTGCTATGCAGAGCCTCAGGCTGGGCCTTCTGATTTCGGTGTATGGGACCTGCAGGCTATGGCCTACCTCCTCCATCCAGCGTAGGGGAGCAGCCGGGCAACCCAGCTTGGTGCCTGTGGTGTGAGTCCTCCAAGAGCAACATTTGCAGTGGCTCAAGTACACTTCACAGTTTATAAAGCCATTTTCCACTCCTTAGTGGGTTTGCACCTACCTGCCTCTGGGTCACCTGATGACAGAGTGACACTGTGAGACTGTGACCACTGTCTGTGACACTGACCAAACATGGAGCGCCTGGGAACAGCAACCCAGGCCTCCTGACTGACATGTCGCTTTTCTATGTATGTGCTGCCTGGTCAGCTCTGTTGGAGAAAGGAAGGGATACAGGGGAGGAAGTGGTGGGACTGAAGGAAGAGGATAATAAAGATGAGAGAAATGTGCCTATATTTTCCTGGACACCTATCATGCTGTAGGTCGTGTGTATACGTCAACTGTTTAAAATCGTTACTATCCACGTCTTAGAATTTGAGAGCTGGGAGACTGGCCAGGTGTCTCAGTGGGCAAAGGAGCTTTAGCCAAACCTAGTGATTTGAGTTCCAAGCCTGTAACCCACACTGTGAAATGTAAGAGCCAACTTCTGCATGCTGTCCTCTGACCTCCACACATGACCGCAAAGGCACATGTATACCCACATACGCACACAAATAAGTACAGGTAAAAAAGATTAAAAAAAAAAGGGGGGGAGCTGAAAACCTGGATTCTGGATCAGGGCACAGTTGGAGTGGCTATAGAGAACGTTCCAGGCCTTTCAAGGGGATGGGTGTGGGTACGAAGATGTAAGAGAGGGCATTACTTATGTCTCTCAGTCACCTCATAAGATATGCCTTCTTGGAGTCCTGAAAGTCCTGCTCCCTCTGAGCTGATGACTCAGTATCAGGGTAAATCAGAAGGGCCTCAAAGATGCAGGGGTGAGACCTCCTTAAAGCCATGGGCAGGGTTCTGGGGCCCTAGCCTTGAGACCAAGGAAGGCTAGTAGGCAGATGGACAGGGGAAGTATAAGGAGCCTGTCTTAGATCTCATGCTTAGGTTGCCGTGACAGAATACCACAGACTAATGCTGGAGAGAAGGCTCAGAGGGTAAGAGCACTGGCTTCTCCTGCAGAGGTCCAGGGTTCAATTCCTAGCAGCCACGTGGCAGCTCCCAGCCAGCTGTATCTCCAGTTCTAGAAGATTCAATGTCCTCTTCTAGCTTATATGTGTGAGTACTGCACACATGTGGTGCATAAACAGAAGTTCAGGCAAAACATTTAAACATATAAAATAGAAGTAAATCAATTTTTTTTAAAGAGCCATATTCTAGGTGACTTAAACAATGTAGATATGTATATGTATATATGTATGTACATATGCACACACATATTGTGAGAAGAAGAAAAAAATATGTACTTCTCACAGCTCCAGAGGTTGGAGGTCCAAGATCAAGGTCCTGGCAGGTTCCAAGTCTGGCTTCCTTCCTAGCTTTTGTTTTCTTGCTTGGTCTCCACATAGCATTTCCATGGTACCTTTACATGCAGAGAAGGATTGGTATCTCCTTCCCTTCAAAGACCACTAATCCTGGTGATTAGGACCAAGCCTTCTACTAGGTTCAGGTTTACTTCTCTCTTGGGACTATTGAGATCTAGAATGTTCCACAAAAGTCCATATGCTAAATACGTGGCCCCCAGATCAGTTTTATTGTAAAATGGAGGAGGCTTTAAGACCTAGGATCCTACTAGAGGTCTTTAAGTCACATTAGGTGTAGCCCTTAAAGGGGTAGTGGGACCCTGGCCCCCTCTTTGATTAATAGGCACTTTTATGGCATCTCATGCTCCTAGCATAAGCTACTTTGGGCCCACCAATTACATAGCAGAACCTCTGAGCTACAATTAACAAGCTTTTCTATGTATAGGTTCTAAAATCTTTGTTTCTAAATGCATCACACTAGGGGCGAGCATTCTGACTGATGTCTGAGGCAGGGCTGTGTACACAGTGCAGTCCACAGCAGCCAGTGGCTCTAGGACACTTTAGTTTATCTTTGATCTCTTGGAGCTTGCGAAGTTCTGCCAGAGTCCCAGTGCCTGAATGAACCACCAGCCACGTGTATGTTTGAAGAGGAGTCACACACATAGTGTGCCTCAGGGCTTTAAAAAAAAAAATGGACTCTGTGTCTAAGATCCTTAGCAACCAAGCCATCTAAGGATGTGAGATGGGGGTCTAGTAACTCTGCTGACTAGCAGAACACAGTCACCCCTAAACTCTCCCCTTCTCTGGCACCTCCTTGGGTTTCACCGCTGGTGCTGACAGGAAGTGCTCTGGCCATTTCCTCTGCCAGGTTCTGGGGTCAAGGGAAGGGCAGGCAACTTCAATAGGAGTGAGACTCACCTACTCCAATCCTGGCTGGGATTACAGGTGTGTGCCACCATGCCTGGCTATAAGTAAGCTTTTGTTTAATTTAAAATTTATACTTATTTACTCTCTCTCTCTCTCTCTCTCTCTCTCTCTCTCTCTCTCTCTCTCTC
>OU015742.1:122212673-122223397 GCA_907169655.1 Acomys percivali
TCTCTCTCTCTCTCTCTCTCTCTCTCTCTCTCTCTCTCTCTCTCTCTGTGTGTGTGTGTGTGTGTGTGTGTGTGTGTGTGTGTGCCTTCAAGAAAGCCATAACCCCCAGAGCCCCTTACAGCCCAGTAGATTGTAATTCTAGACCATGAATGTGGGCAGAGATGACTCAAACTCCTTCCAGGCCTGGCTCCTAAAAGACCTCTCCCTGAAGTGCCACTGCTGCTCCCTCAGGGTTTTTGTTTGTTTTCAAGCGTGCTGAGAACCAGGGGTGGCATCTGAAGACCTGAGGGTCTGCTGAGATCACTTGATAGAAGCCAGTGGGTTTCTGGATGCCTGGGTGCGGCCTCCCTCTTCTAGGATGAACTGCAGTAATGAATAGAGTACCGCAGCACAGAGCAACCTGCCTTGGCTGACAGGGTGTCTGAACTCTTCTGCCTCAGTCATCCACTTGCTGGGGCTGGGCTGCTGAGAGCCTCGGTCACCCTACATATCTGTGCAGTGGTGTGCTCCAGAAAGGGACAGAATGACCTTCGATAGGGTTCTTACCGAGAAGGAAGTCGCCATAGCCCGAGACCAAGGCCAGCCCTCTAACATGAGTTAGACAGGTGCCTACCCTTACAGCCGTTGGTCATTCCCTTGAGTCCTCTGGGTTGTTTTCGCCATTCGGTACCATAGCCAGAGAGGAATGGAGAAGGCCCCGGGGCTGCTCCCCGTTCCCACCCCCAAGCTGCTCTACTACTGGTTCCCCTGGCAGCCTCCTGAATAGTAGGAGTTCACTCACATGTTTTTTGTGGAGGAGGATTTGAAGGAGGGATTTGAGTTTTTCCCTAGAGACGCCAGAGAGACAGTTTCATCTCTGCACAACAGGCTCGCCCAGCTCCTCATATAAGCTGTTTCTGTGGTTACCTGTCTTCTGGGATGTTTGCAGTGGGTGGGCATGGCAGGTGCAATCTGCCAGGGTATGCTGGGAGTCTGAAGGAAAAAACCACTGTGCCCTTCCCTGGGACCCAGAAGGCCAGCTGTCCCTAATACAGGAGACATCAACCACGCGCCCCTCCTTACCAGGAAACTGAAACCACCCTGAATGTCAGGGAGGGAAAGACCCAAAGTAGAGTCTTAGTCCTTCTCACTTTCTGGTTCATATGTGGGGAAACTGAGGCTGAGGGAATCTAAGGATTTTCTTGGCAAGATGGCTGCATGAGTGGGCAGAAGTTAACTACAACTGGAACTCAGGTCTTCCCGCCTCCAGGCCAGGTTCGGGAAGGTAGGTGATAGGTGCACACGGGACTGGCGTGGAGAGGGAGGAGGGCCTGGCAGGCGTCCCAGAAGGTGCTGGAGTGCCTAGGGCGACTCAAGCCTCTCTGGCCACTAGGACCGCACTTCCTGCCAAGGACTGCGGGGGCGGGGACGGGGGCTGGGGCGGGGTCGCTGGCGTAAGGCCCGCCTCTCCGGGCACCGCCTCTTGGCCTCTCCCCACCCGCAGGCCAGAGGCCAAGGGTTAAGGAGGTGGGACCAGTGCTCGGCCCCTCCCCTAGCCCCCACCCCACGTCCCCAAGTCCCAGTGGATCGGACACCAGCGGGACCTCTGCTGCGCTGTGAATCTGCGAGTGGTCAGGGTGCTATCAGGACCAGGGTTGGGCACCGCGGGTTCAGCAGTGGGTGTGGCACGGGGCGGGGGCGTGGCCAGTCTGCGACCGGGGTGGGACTAAGACCGGGGGCGTGGTCGCGACAGGGGGCGGGTCCGTAGAAAACTTGAGTGCCCTCCCCGCCATGCGCCCCGCCCGGGCCTCCGCCTCCGGGTCCCGCCTTCTCGTCCCTTCCTTCCCGGGCTGGCGGCGGCTGCGGGTGGTGGACCTGCTGAGCAGCGGTCGCCCACACCTCGCTCCTTCCTGGGCCGGCGAATCCTTTTGTGTCTTCCGAGCGGCAAAGGTCGCAGGTCTGGCGCGGCGGCTGAGGGCGCACTGACGCCCGCACTCCCCGTCACCTCCCCAGCCTCGGCCACCACCGAACTTGGGCTCGAGAAGCCAGCGGACCGCATCCAGAGCCGCAGCCGGTAGGGAAGGGGCGGCTGCGGGGCCGCGGGGCTGCATGGAGGGAGCTTGAGTGCTCCCGCTCTCTACGACCCGGTTGTGTGAGTGCGCGGATGTGTGCGCTGGTACTGATGGTGCCTGTTCCTCTGCCTGGTGGACTTGCAGCTGCCCGCGGACGGTGGCGTGGCTCTAGTATGGCGTGTCCTCGTGGGGATCCGTGTGCTCGTGTGCTCAGTGGGATGTGCACTTTTCAGACTGCGTTTGTGAAATTTTGTGTCGGGGCGCAGTTGCCGGTGGGGACTAGCGCCGGGCGAGTGTTGAGGGGGAGACGCTGTGCGCAGAGTGGGGGTGGCGGGGTGGGCGTGGGCGGTCTGGGTTCGCAAGCTGAGCCCCGGGTTGTGTTGCTGGGCGCAGTGCGTAGATCAGGAACCTGAGGTTACATACAGCTAGGACCTGATGGGCAGAGTGTCTGCCTGGAGGGCAGCAGGCGCTGATTCCCACCCCCCGGGGGGGTCAGGTCCACAAGGTCCACGTGGGACATTTGTGTGCTTCGAAGAGGGATGGGGACCAGCGTGGCAGTGATCAGCTCTGGGACAGTGGGGAAGACCAACCCAACCCTGGCCTCTGCTTTGATCCGCCCTGAGACCTGAGCTTGAGACGGACCACCTTGTTGGGTCGTAGTACTTTGTGTCTGTATTATATGGGGACGTCCCTTCTGAGGCTATCTTGACAGAGTGAGAACGCACTACGTGTAGTTCTTGATCTAGAGCCTTGCACACAGTAGGCGCTATTCAGTATTCATTGGATTCTCATCTCTTTAAAAAGAAATCTGTTTTGCCTTTATTGCTGATGACGCTCTCATTTCCTCCTCTGCGGTGGCTTGTGCCTCCTTCCTGGCTCTAACTTCACAGCGAAAGCATGGAGATAGAGAAAGTTTAGGGGACTGGGTGCGCTGCCGCCTCTCCGCACCTCGCCGGATGTGTGGTGGGGCCTTTGGGTGTGCGGGAGCCCTCTGCACGCAGCACTAGCCCGGAAGGATCCCGCATCCAGACAGGGTTCCGGAAGGCTGGGACTACACTTGGGAGCCTTTTGTTCAACAAGTGCCTGAAGGATGTCGCTTGTGGAATTAGAGTTGCGATGTGAAAGTGGCAGTCTCTGTAGACACGCAGTCTAGGGTTTCTGGAGCCTTTCTCCCGGCCTGGTCATTCAGGAAGCCACCTTCTCTTGCAGCCACTAATAAGTTCACCCAGGAGAGGGTGTTTGCCAGGACTCCAAACCGTTTTGGATACCTTCTATCCTCCCCACCCCCCAAGCCTCACGTGGCTCAGCTTCCATGCAGTCAGCCTGATGCAGGAGGCTGAGATCTGGGGGGCACCCCTCCTTCCAATTCTATCCCTTGTTTAAAATATATATGTATGTATGTATGTATGTATGAATGTATGTATGTATGTATAATTAAAACCTGATAAAACTACACTGCCCTGGATATGCGTATTGTTCTTGGCAGCTCAGCCCACCGCACTTAAGCATTTGCTTTGCACCGACCAGTGAGGCAGTGTGGGCCTGCTGCCATGACCCTAAACCAGATCCCTGGACTCCTTCCCTTCAGTATGTTGTTGTCCTCAGGACCCTCCCCAATTTAAAAACAGCCTTTAAGCAAGGGCTGCAAAGACCCTTTTGGTGCCAGGCACTCTCAAAACGGAGCTCCGGTAGGGATGCCTGCTAACTGCCTTTGTATGGGATGTGTTCCAGTGTACTGCGTGCTCTGTGGTGCTCCTGATTTGTATTCTGTAAGAAGCGGGAAGGTCTTGGCAGGTGTTGAGACACTGGAGCAGAAACCAATGGTTTGGGTTCGTTCTTGGATTTGTCTCCAGAGCCCTGAGGTCTGTGAGATGATGGCCATCCAGGGATGTCATAAGCTGATTTTTAATCCTGATTTCATGGCAGGGACTTACTTAAAAAGCCACCTGTTCTGAGTCTTATCAGGAGATTTTTATATCCTAAAGAGAAAATGGGTTTTGATTGGAATCTTATCTCCCCCAAATCAGATTCAATAATCATTTTTAAAAATCAGCCTGACATTCTCAGCTCAGAAGACAAACCAAAAAGCTGTCTTGTTTTGTTTTGCTTTCCTAGTTAAAGCCAGCCCTTTGTCTCAAGCAAGCCAGTATTTTGGCCTTCGATCTATTTCTGTTTCACTTTTGAAAGTGCCTGTAATTACCAAGCTCTTGAGGTTTTATTGGATAATGTGCCAGTGGGAAGACCCAGGGGCTGTGCCTCTCCCTGTAGTGGGATGTAGTGCCCCAGCCTAGCCTGGCCTACTCCTTTGAGCCCAACTTTTACACTGTTTCCTAGGTAGAACATGTGTCAATGTGTCATAACAGGGCAGGAGCCATGCCTTTGAGGATGGATGTCTGGAAGGCTTGGAGAGAGCTAGAGCAGGTGGACAGCCCAGATGAACTCTGGCCAAATATGCCCTTGCTTGGCCAGCTCCATCCTTACCTGGAGGAGATGTATTTCTTCTGCTAAGTGGTAGTCCCATGCTTCTTAGCTTTGAAGCTCGGTGCTCAGAACCCCAAGGGCTGCGTTTCACATCCAGCCCCACAGTGACTAGACAACAGGATTCTTTTCATATGTCTTCCTCTCAAATTCATTCTAAGCCTTTAGATTGTCCCTCTGGGGGGTTACCTACAGTCCAGCGATAATCCCAGGCCCTCCCAGGGAGCTCCAGTGTTTACTTGGGATTGAAGGTTAAACTATTTGGCAACTCTGTTCTTTATCTAGGTTGGGATCCGGTTTGTATTAGACCCGATGCATTCCAGCAAGTCCCAAACCATGCTTGTCTGGTGTGGGAGAATGCTTTCAGTTTATGAGTTGCTGGCCCAGGCTTGATGGGGATTATGTATGGTTTTTGAGTGTTTTGTCAGGGCCTGATGCCGTTGTGCTCAGGAAGAGAGGGCCTGGTTGGAGTTAGCATGACTGACACTTGGAGGTTTTAATTGTTCTCTGCTTTGGGGCTCCTCACTCAGACCTACAGCTTTTTGGGGGGGGGCTTCTTCAGGGTGGCTGTGTATCTGTAAATCTCATGTAGTTCTTGTAGTTAGCCCCTTTTGGGTTGGGTTCTTAGCCTGTGGAGGATGTAATTATATACAGAGATGCTCTAGTGGGGCAGGCTGTAATATTATAACTTCAGGTAATCAATTTAGTTTGACAGGTGGGGCATTTCTTAGGTGCTGTTGAGCAAGGTGTGAGTCTAAAGAAATTACACACACACACACACACACACACACACACACACACACACTAGAAAGCCCTACCTTGACAAAAATGAATTTCCCAGGCAATGCTTTATACCTCTGCATTTATGAGCCATGACTAATGGAAGTGTCCCTTCTTCCAGACTCTCCTGGGATACCCTCTCCTGCCAGCCTGGGGGCAGGAGACAGTGCTTCTTAGGGCTCTTTTCCTTTACCTTAACAAAACTCCTGCACCCCCAGCACTCGCTAACTAGTGGTTCTGCTTCCCGGTACTGTTTTTTGTTTTTGTTTGTTTGTTTGTTTTGTGGTGTTTTAAGTAGAGTCTAGATTGGCAAACAGCTGGGAGCCTGGAGGTGGAGGGGCCCGCTCAGTTTGACCTCTCCCCACCCCACAATCTTCTCCAGGGGCCCGCAATGGGTCTCTGACTACGAAAGCTCAAGACTGGTAACCACACCACAGTGAATATTCCCATGATCCTAAGGAAAAGAAGAAAAGGGTGGGGCTGAGCTCCATGTTAGATCTTTTGCCTGGCATGCCTGAAGCCCTAGGCTAAACCTCCAGTACTGCCAATTACATTTAAAATGGAAGCAGGCCTGGGGGTGGTGATGGTGGTGAGGGAACTCAACTTGCACAGCCTCCATGGATTTTGCTCCAGTATCCTCTGGTCTCCGTTGGAACCGTTCCTTGCTCTAAGTCTGCTTCAGCCATGCATGAATCCCTCAGCAGGAATAGTACAGGCAGTGCACCTGCCTGATTCCCTCAAACTGGTAGGCGACACACACCTGTGTCACCCCCTTAGCTGCAGCCAGGGTTCCATGTTCTAGGGTGTCTGTCGCAGCAGGTCTAGAGCTCTCTATGTTGAGGCCACACCCTCTACCAGTCTTGTCTAGACAACCCTCTGCCCCCATTTGTTAAAGCTCTGTACCTCAGTAGGGACGGAGGGCTCTTTTCTGTCCCTCATTGCACCTGGTGAGTCTTCCAAGTGAATCTGGAGTGCTGGCTTGTTCTCTCCAAGTCAGAACCTCTGCCTCCCATGTAGCCTGGCTTCCGGGTTCCCTCACTACAGCCCTGCCACCAGCAACTCTGTGTAGAAGATGCACACTTGGTCATCTTGCTCCTCCCTGCTCAAGTTTGTCATCTTTCAGAGTGAGTGTTATTTCCCACACCTCCTGTGAGTCTCTTCCAGTCAGGCTCAGGGAAAACTGACCCAGGCTTTTCTACTGCTGCTGCAAAATTTAAGGTCTTGAACTGGCGATGGGGTAGGAAAACCATCCAAAAGCCTTTGGGATCCCTTGCCCAGGTTTGGAGCAAGGGGGATTCTGAGGGAAATCCCCTTTAAGTGGATACTTGGGAGAGGGTTGGAGGGTGGAAGGGGTAGGTGGCTTCTAACTACCCCGCCCCCTTCTTCCAGAATGCTGTAAGATTCCTACCTCTGAAATGCTGTACTGTAATGCAGATAAAGTTATGCCCATTTTAAGTGTACAGTGCAATGGTGGCTTGCTTTTTGCTTCTTTGTTTTGTTTTTGTTTATCAGTTCACAGTTATATAACCATTGCCACCATCTGGCGAAGGCTCCCTGAATCTTTTCTGAATGATGCCTCATCTTCATGTTCAGCCACTCCTTGGCCCAAGCTCCATCCCACACGGCCGCTCGTGGTCAGATTCTGTAACTTTACCTTTTCTCCCTCCTGCCCATTCCTAGGTTTGAGTCAAGGGATATCTTCCCTTCCTGGAGCCTACCAGGTAGAGTTGGCCTTTCACCTCTGTGTTGATGGAGAGAACTGGGCATGTCCTGCTTACTTCCACGTGGTGAGCTCTCTCACCAATTTCCCTGGCCTGTACCTAGCACAGCGCTGGTACCCAAGGTATACTCACAGGATATTAGCTGGGCTGCCTGGAGTTGCTTTTATCAACAACCCTTTTTCAATTTAAGGATCTACCTAGCAGAGCAAGTACCCAGCAAAGAAGTGGAACTTGGGGTATGGGTGATGTGGGGGCCTGGTTATATGCATCATCTTATTTCACAAAGAACTTGGGAAGCAAATGGCATCACGCTTGCCTTTTAGATTTAAAGCTGAAGAATCCCAGAGCAAACGAAACAGCCTAAGGCTATCTGTACTGGAAACTGAAGAGCCAAAAACTAAACCAGGCCCTTTGCCTTGCTCTGGTGGTCACTATGTGCTCAGTATCACCTGGCCTGGCCAGATGCTCAGTTTTTTCTGTACAAGACTTGCCATCACTTCCTAAGCCAAGGCAGCACCTTTTAGGACAAGGGTGGTACACAGTGTGTCTTCCTTTGCTTCCATGTCTGGTCCAGTTGGCAGAAATGGCTAGATTTCACACATGTAGAGCGTTCTCTTGGGAAGTAAGTAGTGAGAGTGGGTATCCTTGGGAGAGGGCGTGGTGGAGTGCCTAGGCACGCACCGATGCTTTGTGCATTTTGGAAGTAGTGTTTTCCTTGCACTTGTGGATACTAAGAAAGCTACCAGAGGAAGATGCCCTCTTTGACAGGTGCACCAGCAGAGGCACGAAGTGGTCCACCTGTGCACCCCATGCAGATAGTGCTCAGACTTCAGGCTTCCAGAACACACCACCAGGTCACGGGTTGCTTCTTTCCCAGTGATGTAAGCAAGTCTCACGGTAGACCATGAGGATGTCTTGTTTCCTTCCATTTGCAAATTAGCCTGGGAGAAGATGAGGGACTTGGGGCCCAGTCACAGTCCGTGCTCTCTGATGTATTGTCTGAGAAGGTTCTGGGCCCACCTGAACCTTTAGAAGACAGGTGACATGTCTGTGACCACTGCCACTGGTTAAACCTCCTTGAATGGCAGCACCTCTGTGCCATTAGGTATTCCTTTCCAAATTCAGGCTGAAGAGATTGAGACAGGTGTGTGTGTGTGTGTGTGTGTGTGTGTGTGTGTGTGTGTGAAGGCTACTGGAAGGGAGCCAGGAAAGGTCTGGGTTTGGACTTTGGAAGACTATCATTTTGGCTCTTGCTTGTCTCATGGCTTCTGAGAGCCCCTTCTCAGGTTCCCTGGTTCCCTCGTGCCCCAGCAGGGACCGTAATCGGTTGGGCTGCCCAGATTATTCTGCCGGTTGCTTCTCAGGCCCAGTGAGGCTGGGCTTCTTGTCCCTTGCCCCAAGGAGTGTTTGGAAAAACACCTGGTGCATTTGGATGCTGGTGTGTTCTCAGGCAGAGGAGGACCACAAGGAGCGCTCACACTTGGCCCATAACAGTGTGGTCACCAACAGTACCATGCTCCTCCCCCAGCGACAGAATGCTCAGCTCTCTGCTTTCTCTCTGCATTTAAAGGATGCTTCCTGGAAGCGGAATCTATGGCAGTCCTCACCCCTCCAGGCTACTCCTCACCCTTCCCGGCTACTCCTCACCCCTCCCGGCTACTCCTCACCCCTCCCGGCTACTCCTCACTCCTCCCTGCTACTCCTACCCTTTCCATTTGTTTCCCTGTAATTCATTTTTGGAGGGAACAGAGAACCTCTTAAAAACCAATCATTTCCAGCATCATGCAGGGTTTTTTGTTTTGTTTTGTTTTGTTTTCTATGTACCATGGAGGACTGTTAATAGATGCTACTGGCCAAGTGAACGCTGTCCAGCCTGAGGTCCAAGCAGAGCTTTCCCACACCACCCCTGCCCAAATGGAGCTGGGCACAGATGTACTTTGTTAAAAAACAAAAGAAAAAAACCTTCCACTGTGTCCACGTGGGTCCTGTGCTTGGTGGTACAGCCTGGACAGGGACATAGCCATGGCCTCCAGGTGTGGTTTGTGACCTGTGGCTGCTGCCTTGGTTTCTTCCGTCAGTGAAACGAGAAACAAGCCTTTCTGGGAGACACTCATGTCAGAACTCAGGCCTGTCTGGAGGATGCCACTGCCTTCATCCTGAAAGCGTGGATGAAGGACTGCTCCTCTTGCGATCATCTGTACCTAATGCCAGTCGGTTGCTGAATCTAAAATTAACGTGGCCTAGTGGTCCTTGGCCTCGCTGTCAGCTGAGAACTTGTTGTTTGGGCATGTTAGTGAGAATGGGTTGGAGGAATTAAAACACAGGTGAGGAATTCCAGGACCTCTCAGCTGGGGAACCCACCTTCCTCCTCCCCTGCAATATTAGGGGTTCCCCGTAGCCTGTAGCTCCCTCCCATGCCACCAGGGTCATCATCATCACTCTCACCGCCAGGGGCCATCGCGCTCACCACTGATACTTGTTCCCCCCAGCGGTCACCGCCATCCTGCTCACCATTGTCACCATTACCATCACCACAGTCTTCACCGTCATTAAGGTCACCACAGTCTCCACCACCATTATCATCGTCTTGTCGTCCAGCCTCTGCCTTGCTTCAGCCTTCAGACCATTGTAATGTCAGGTGGCGCATTCATGGGCTTCCTATGAGGGGACCTTGGGCAGGATGACTGTAGGCATAGATAACTTGAGTGGATGTGTGTGATTCTGAAAATGGCTCCAGGAGAATTACTGATCTGGAAGCTTCTGGGGCGGGGATGGGGTGGGGTGGGGGGATGGGGGGTGGGGCAGATCTTTCTTCTTTCCATTCTTTCCAGCCAATGTTATTTGGACTGTGGTGTTCTCTATGCCTCTCTAGAGAGCCCAACCATACTAATTGGGTGTTGCTTACCCACCTGTCCCAGGGCAGTGGGCCTCTGAAGCTGGAACCCTGTAGATTTCTCCTGGTAGAGCCCCCCCCCCCCCCGCCCCCTTCCCCCTTACTGGCACAGAGCCAGGAGCACAGCGGCTGCCCAGGTGTGTGCTGAAACAACCCCCTACTTGCTCAACTATAGGATGGTGGCTGCACTGAATTATTTAAAATCTCCCACTGCTTGCCCGAGGGGCTTGCTCCTCAGGCTTGTGTGTCCAGGCTAGTGCACTAGTGGCATTTCCTGTACATGTCGCTGACTGGTGTGTACTTGTTCTGGGCATTTGTTGAAATTGTGACACAGGGCTTTGGGAGCCCATCGCGACTGTATGGGCTGTTGGGATGGCCCCGATCCTGCTAATGTCTGGCTTCGACTTGGCATAGGGAAGGCTTTCTCTCTAGCTTTCAGCCTTCTCATTTATCAAATGGGGCTTAAGGCTGGATAACTTCCAAATCCTCTGTCAGCTCCACAGTTCAGGAACAAATGGTTAAAAAAAAAAAAAAGTAAACTTCCTGGTAGAAGACATATCCAATGAAGAGCATACCAAGAAAATTTCTGTAGCTAGACTGACTGTTGGGGGTGAGGTGGGGAGAAATTAACGAAGAACCTCTCTTGGAAAATGCGGACACCTTGGCAACTGCTGTATTGAGAGGCGGCATTGCAGAAAGCGGTACTAGGAGGTGACCCAAGCATGGAGTGCAGACAAGACAGAAGCAGAGTGGGGTGTGTGTGTGTGTGTGTGTGTGTGTGTGTGTGTGTGTGTGTGTGTG
>OU015742.1:122223407-122254673 GCA_907169655.1 Acomys percivali
GTGTGTGTGTGTGTGTGTGTGTGTGTGTGTGTGTGTGTGTGTGTGTGCCTACACACCCGTACACAAGGGCAAAACCCAGGGAGCTGAGCTCTAGGGCTTTCATCTGCCGTGTCACCACTCAACATTTGCTTTTAACTCCCTGGTGTGTGGGATTAGGGAAGCAGGGCTCCGGGAAGGAGGTGGGAGAGACCCTTGGCCGCAGTGGGAGGCCGGCAGAGGTTGGTGGTTAAACTCAGCCTTCGGGCTCTGAACTCAGTGCCTTATTTAGCAGCTGTGTGCTGTTCCCACAGAGTGCTCTAGCAAGGAAAGCCATGGGTGAGGACGCAGACCTCCTCATTATAATGACGGGTTTGTGTTCTTGGGAGGGTCTATGCTGATGATCTCAGAGGCGGGGAGATGATGCTCCTTGGTTTGATTAATTGTAAATTAGGGAGGTGGCAGCTTTATGAAGGATTGCACAGGACAAGTAACCATATTATTTTTCAGACTAAAGTATATTTAGTGATGTAAAATACTGACCAGATTTTGCTTCAAATTGGTCTTGCGAGAGAATTCCTATGAATACTTTTAAAATTAGCATATAGTTGGATAGTAGGAGTTAGTTCCTGGGGTTGGACACTGGGAGTTTAAGCATTTCCTAAGTATGGGGTTGGGAACCAAAAATATACAGTCATACAGACAGTTTCGTTTACTTATGTTTGAGAGGGAAAAGTCAGAGGAGGGCTATGAGAGGGAGCAGACTAAACTGAACGGGCATTGAGTATAGCTGGGAGCCGTGGGATTTCTCTCCCCTGCTTCTTTGTGCTTCCATGCGTTCTAAATTTTCCTGTAGGAATGCATGACTTTTGTAATTAGAAAGAAAATCAGGCTGGAGAGAAGGCTCAGTGGTTAAGAGCACTGACCGGAGTTCCATTCTCAGCACTCACGTGGTGGCTCACAACCATCTGTGACTTCAGTTCCAGGGGATCCTGTGCCGGATGTTGTGGCCCGTACTTGTAATTCCATCTCTTAGGAGGCAGAGGAAGGAAGGCCAGCCTCAGGGACAGTGAGTTTGAGGACAAACTGAGCCTTGTATTGAAAACAAACAAAGAAACAAAAAACCCCACTACCTCCACTACCGTAAAAACAACAAAAAAGAAAGAAAAAGAAATGAAGGAAGGGGGGTTGGCTGCCTTTAGAAGAACTCAGGCCCAAGGAGGAGTCCTTGCTTACCTCATCCCTGGGCTACTCTTTAAATTGTTTACCAGCCTCCCTTCTATCCCCAGACTGTCTGGAACCCACAACTTCCATACTTGTGACTGTGTGAATCAGTGGAAATGTATCATAAGTACACCATTAGAATTTGTTAACTCAGTCGAAACTCAATATTGAGTAAAATGCATTAGCTGGATATAAGGGGAAATGTCAGAGACCTCTCAGAAACCTGCCTTGTCGCTGTGGTTGAGGGCGGTTTGTTCCAGATCTGATCCACAGTGCATGTCTGTTTTGTTTGTTTGAATTTGGGCATTCACTTGTCTCTTGATCTGAAGAAAACTTCCTGGCTCCTGCTGCTTTTACTTGGAGTATCATTGAAAAAAAAACAACAACAACAACAAAAAACAAAAACATATTTATTTAGTGTGTGCTTCTGAATACCCGTGTGTGGGTGTGCGCATGTAGGGGTCAGAGGGCAACTTGCCAGGGTTGATTCTTTCCTTCTACCATGTGGGTTCAAAGCATCAAGCTCAGGTTGTTCAGCTTGGCAGCAGGCACCTTTATCTGCTGAGCCATCTTACCAGCCATCACTCTGGGTATTGTGACACCCTAGAGCTAGCGGTCCCAAGTTAGCATTTTCATTGCCCTTACTTCTTCAGGCGCCATCTCCTGTCTGTCTGTCCATCTGGCTTGCTGGTGTGTCCTGTTTCCCTTTTGAGGGTAACCTTTTGTGTCCCTGTCCAGCCACTCCCTCATGATCTGCCTTGGGAACCAGAGGCCTCCTGGGGAGACTCCTTCACTTTCCCCTTTGAGTCAGACATTGTGGGTTGATGTTGGCCGGACTGTATTTATCTGCTGGCTGGGAGTGGGGCCATCTCAATCCTTGTTAGGGTCAGGCCAGACTTTTGGTGGCGTCCCTCCAAAGGCTGCTGTTCCCTGTTGTTTTTTCAGCAGTGTAATCTGCTGGAGCCCAAGCTATTGAGTCAGCAATGGAACGTTAAGAAGATGAGGCAGCCAGCAGAGAAATGGGCTAATATCAAAGATTAATTTTAGGGTGAATAAGAAGAGAGATTCTGGGAGCTGGCTTGCCTCAGGCAAGGAGCATTGCTGTGACATGTGGGGAGAGCCAGGCTTGCTTCTGCTACCAGCTCAGTGGCTGCTTATTGCTTCTTGGACTAGACTTGTTTCGAAGCACAGCTTTATGGCCTATTCTCTGTATTTATGATATGGAGAAAGAAAGCTGCAATTGCCAACAAAATTCCATTGAGTCTGGTATATAACTTTAAGACCTTCACTGTAAGGAAACCAAATTTAAAAAAGAAAAAGGAAGACCTAAAAAGAAAGAAAGAAAAAAGAACAGGGCTCTGATGTGCAGAAATTGCTCTTCCTGATGCTGGGTCCTCTGGCAATTCCTGGCTCCAGCGCCAAGGCAGGAAGTCTTCTTGTCTCTCACTGAAGACAGGTATGTTGCTATGGAGACAGGTATGCCACTGTGGTTTCCTGGGTACCCCAGTCATCCTAGAAATGGAATAAACCCCACCATAGGTGGTATTTCTGAAGGAATGTGTGTGAATTAAGTTTCTTCAAGCATGAGGTCAGCTCTTTTATCTTACTCATTTGACTTCAGCCCTCTTCTGTTTAATTATTAATAGCTCCCCTGCCCCCTTCCCTGCCAGAAACACTTAAATGTTTTGAGACCATATACTGAAAACAACAACGAACCTTTTAAACCTTTTACCAAAGCTAGGAAGCTTGTTTAGCAAGAATGATGAGTTCTCTGTAGTACTCAGCAAATGAGTTCAACCATTATGGGCTATGTGCCCAGCCTTGACCCAGGGAACAGGACACCATTGGTGCTAGGCTGCTGAGTTTGAGTTATGGCCACGGTCCCTACATTCTCAGTGTTCTGTCATTGAACACCTGAGAGAAATCAGTTAAAAGGCCAGGCGTGGTGGCACATTCCTTTAAACCCAGCACGAGAGAGGCAAAGACCAGTGGGTTTCTGTGAGTTCAAGGCCGCCCGAGTTTACATAGTGAGTTTTAGGAACAGTCAGGGCTACATCGTGACCACTTGCCTCCAAACAACAAACAAACAAACAAACAAAATAACCTTGGAAGGTAGAGAGGGCCAGCAGATGGCTTAGCCGCTAAGGACAACTGCTGCCAACCCTGACAGCCTGAGTTCCATAGCTGGCCTCTGCATAGTGGTAGGAAGGAGAGAGCCCACTCCCAAAAGCTGTCTTCTTTCCTCCCGTGAGCAATAAAAACAAACAAATAAATGTAATATGAAAATTAGAGGTAGAATGGTTTGCTTGGGTTCACTTGTGTGACTGGTCACTTGGCCCCTCCGGGTGACACAGGAAGTGTGGTCGATGGCAAACAAAGAGTGAGGAAGATGTCAGGGCCTCATTGTCCTCAATGTTACCTTCTGGGCCGGCCCTTGGTGACCCGATTTCCTCCCTTTAGGCCCCACCTCTTGTGAGGGTTTTACAGAAGACTTCAGTATTATCCTGATTGGGTTCTGTCACCTGGACCCAAACCTAGACAAGGCTGGAAAGAGGGAATCTTAACTAAGGAAATGGCTCTATCAGATTAGCCTGCGGGCAGGTCTGTGGGCAAGGCCACCTCCGGGAAGCTGGTCCTGGATTGTATAAGAGAGCAAACCATGAGGAGCGAGCCAGGCAGTGTGCAGTGTTTCCTCCATCAGCCCGTGGCTCTAGGTTCCCAGTCTGACTTCCCCCAGTGATGGAGTATGATCTTAGAGTTCTGAGACAAGATGATCCATTCCTTTCCCCAGTTGCTTTGATCCTCGTGTTTGGCCACAGCAATAGAAACCCAACTAAGACAAGTCTATGGGCTTTTGGGGGATACTTAGTCCAAGCCATCATAGGCCATAGGCTTTATGAGGCTGATAGGCTCTCGGCTTCCTGCTGACCTGTGGGTGGAAACTCTCTGTCCCTATGGAGAGAAAGAGTACATACCCTGTCGGGACAATACGGCAGCTATGTGACTCATAGGCAGTTCCTGTGTATTACCTGTCTGCTTGCTTATGATTATTTTTCATACTGACAGTTCATGCCCACCCTGGGGACCCCTTCTCAATTTCTCCATAGTCTTTTTTTATTACCGTTTTATTTATTTTCTGTGCATATGTATGTGAATGTATGTGTACCATAGTGTGCGTTGGATGTCGGAGGAACTGCAGGGAGTTCTCTCCTTCCATGACATGGGCTCTTGGGGTTGAACTCGGGTCATTAGGGTTTTTACTCATGGTGGAGCCATCTCGTCACAAGCCCCCTTCACCCACCCACCCCCAATCTCTGCCAACCCAGGTTTCTAAAGGCAAACCTGAGCGATTAGCTGCAGACTGACTGCTCTTGCAATGTCCAGGTCTCTTCAAATACTGACATTCCTTTCCTCCTTTCCTCCAGCTGGGCTCTAGCATCCTCCAGGCCACTGGGTTGGTGCCCTTAGTGTCTGTGCCAGCATCTGAGGTGGGTGCTTCCCTCTGTTCACTGAGTGAGGTCACTCTTCTTCATGTGGTTTGGGGAGCCTTAAGGCTACTATGGCTCCTTGCAGATGGCCCCCTGGCTCATGCCTGGTCGTGGGTGGTCATGGGTGGTGATCTTGAGGGTCTGTGTGCACGGCAAGCACGGAGGGCAAGAAATGACTTCTTTCTGTCCCACCTCCCCCTTGTCTTCTGTTAAGAGAAGGACCACACAAGGTACTCACCAGACGGACATCTGTCTGTCCTGAAGGTGGAAGAGGGAGGATTCAAAGTCTACATAGCAAAACAAACAAATGAAGAAAAAAAAGAAAATAATGAATGAAGGTGTAATTCATATACATAAAAGCCATTGTTAAAAAAAAAATGTAGAATTCTGTGGGGCTGGAGAGTTGGCTCAGCACTTAAGCGCACTTGTTGCTCTTACAGAGGACCTGAGTTTGATTCCCAACACCTACCTGGTGTCTCGCAACCATCTGTAACTTCCAGGCACATTCAAACACATAAAATAAATCGTAATTTTTTTTTTAAATGCACAATTTTGTCACTTTTTTAGTATTCACACAGAGTTGAATACAGATTGATACAATCTGATTTCACAACATATCCATCACCCCAAAAGAGAAATCTCACGGCATTAACAGCCACTCCCCCAGTCTCCCTTGCCTGAGGCCTGCAAACCAATTATATATGTTTTGTTTCTATGGATTTGTCAACTTTGAACATCGCATGTAGATGGAACCATCAAACTCTGTGGCCTTTTGTGTCCAGCTTCTTTTACTGAACATGCTTTGGTGCTTTCTTGAGTGCATGCACAGTAAATAACCAGATGCAACGTGCTCTTTTCCCTTGGACCTGACGCTGCAGAGGTACACTACTTCCTTTCTGGCTCTCTCCTTTGGTTTCTTTAACTGCTGGTGAACATTTGGGTTGTTTTCCCTTTGGGTCACTATGAATAACATTGCTGGGGACATGGCTCACAAGTCTCAGCATGGACATAGGTTTCATTTCTCCTAGCAACGTAGCAAAATTCTGTTTCATAGCCTGCAGTCCAGAAAGGCGAGCGGAAAGTGATCTTTGGAAGCCTTAGTATCTGATGTTGCAAGTGCAGAAAGCCCTTCTACACAAGACTGGGAATCAAAACCTGACCGTAGCCACTCCCGCCCCACTCTCCCCCCTCCCCAGCCAAGGAAGCCCAGACAGTTTAGCCAGGAGACATTCAAGGTCAGTTGAAAGGGCTCCCCCCTTTCCTAAGAAAGTGCCCAAATCCCAAAGGCTTTTAGAGCATCTATCTTATCCTGCCTGGAAAGCTGATACAATTTCTGAAGTAGGGCAGCCTTTTTGTGACTATGAAGCTGTGGTTCCTGGACCCAGGCCAGTGAAACAGCTAAAAGAACTAGGTTGTTGATGGCCTCTTGAACTCTGACTGAGCACAGGTGCCTTGGCCCCTGTCCTTCGTGGTGTAACATGGAGAAGACCTTCTTTTGTCTAAGCCACTGTTTGTAACCCAGATGTGTTCTTCCTGGATCAAATGCCCAACACAGGTTGTATCTTTTCCAAGTCTCTTAGATAGATCTCCTTGCTAGATAAAATCATGACAGGTTTGGGGAGACTTTCTGGCCTCTTCTTTCTGTTACTGCCCTCCACTCAGCAGGCCAGACTCTCTGTTGGTCACCAGGATGAGGAGTTGCCCAGAAGGACGTAAAGGACGTTGATAATGACCATTTCAGCGTTCTGCGTCTTCATACATGCTGCTCCTCCTGTTAGGAACACCATTCCCCCTCCACCTATCTGAACTTGAAATTGGCCACTCACTCTTCAAGTGCTGTGCTGAGGAATGGCGCAGTGGGCGGGAGCACTTGCTAAAGCTCAAGGACCTGAGTTTGAATCCCCAGCACCCACATAAAAAGTCAGGTGTGGTCACGTGGTGGCGCACTCCTTCAATCCCAGCACTAAGGAGGCAGGGGCAGGCGGAGCTCTGTGAGTTCAAGGCCAGCCTGGTCTATAGGAGTTCCAGAACAACCAAGGCCATTATATAGATAAACCCTGTCTCCCAAAACAAACAAACAAACAACAACAACAAAGCCAAGCATGGTGTGTAACCCCAGTGTTGGAGGTGGGGCAGAGACAGGAGGATTTCAGGAGCTAACTTACTGCCAGGTTCAGTGATAGACCCTGACTCAAGAGAGTAAGGTAGCGTGTATAATGAATGGAGCAGGACCCTGGATTTCTCTGGCTTCTGCGTGAATAGGTGCACGCATCTGAACACACACATTCTAATACATCGCACATGCAGATGCACGTGCACACAGATACAAATTTAGTAAAAGTGAACACCACAGGCAGCACATCCTCTTCTTTCTGGGGTGCCCTGTGTAGCCTGTAATCAACATAGCATGATGGCACGTTCTGAAGAAACTGTCTTTTCCCCCTGCTAGACAGAGTCCCCAGAGCGCAGGGCCCAAGCAGGTCCTATTCTTCTCTCTGTGCAGCATCTGGTCTTGCTCAGGCCTCTGCTTGGCCCCTGGGATGGATGGATGGATCTGAGGTGGAGGGTAACTGAGACTGTTGCAGATGTTGGTGTCAAGTGCTCCCCACCTCCATGCGCCTTAGTCCAAAGCACTGTGCTTTATCAGGCATATGAACTACATCAATAATGATGGAGTCCACTGTCCGAGCTTCATGTATACCAGCCTGGGCAATGGATGGTACCTGATCATCATACAAATAGGAGCATCACTGCATGCTTAGGCTCCTCCCAGGCCCTTGGGACACACCAGTGGGAAAGCATCCGTCCTCTCTGAGCTTCACGGTGGTCCTTCAGAGATACCTTGGGCATTTGCTCCTGTCTTATCGTTCATATTACAGTAGGATCCAAGGACATGGTCTAAAGGATGGGCTTCAAGGGCCAGTGGGATGGCTCTGTCAGTAAATATGCCTGCCACCAAGTCTGCTGACCTGAGTTCAAACCCCAGGACTCACATGGTGAGAGAGGAAAACTGATTCCTGCAAGTTATCCTCTGAGCACCACATGTGTGCGGTGGCATGCATACAGGCACATACATGCAATAAATAAAATATTAAAAAGAAAAAGAGAGGGTGGGCTTCACACCGATGGCCCTGTCCTCTCAGGGATGAATACTGAGCAAAATGAACTTGAGCAAAGTCAGGGGAGAAACCCCATTGTGCACCCTGACTTTTGAAAAGCACCAGCTGCTTCTTGCTAGTTTTGGAGTCTCTGTGCTGAGAACCCACTGGCCTCCTCTTTAGGGGCGAAACCTAAAGATGTTGTTATGCAAAGGCCAATTAAAATAAATTAAATGCAAATACTGATTCATTGTAATGTTAATTTTGAGCCCTGGATCAATCAGAGGCTGTGGAAATGCCAAAGTTGTTAAGGCTGTGGTTGTCATGGTGACCGTGCTGCAAGGAGAGGGGCCCTGTGCAGAGGCCTTCTAAGGGGTGGGGGTGGGGAATTGCTCGGTTCTGACCTCTGCAGGGCAGGGTAGATACCTGACTCAGCCTGGGAGTCAGGAGACCTTGTGAACATGATCTCAAGACCCAGTTCATCCAGAGCTACCTGTTGGTCTCCTTGGGAGAGAAAGTCACTTTCCTTCTGCCTCAGTTGCTTTGCTTTAGAAATCCCAGTGGCCATTGAATGCTTATTTTTAAAATCACATCACATTTGTTGGGGGTTCTGAATGTGCCCCCTGAAGTTCTCAGCTCACAGTTTGGAGAAATGTGAGTTATAAAGATGGAAGCAGGTACCCTGCCATCCTGTCTAGCTACCCTTGATGACAGTGGCAGTTCTGTGGTTCAGGGGTTGATCTCTACCACAGGTGGCTGGTTCTGTGGCCTTGCCAAGCATGAGGTCCCGAGTTTGATGTCCAGTATCCACATAAAAAGCTGCACATGGTGGCCTGTGCTTACAGCCCCAGCCCTGGGGAGGCTGAGCTGGGTACACCCTCTGGGCTTGATAGCAAGCCAGCTTAGCCACTTACTGAGTTTCAGGCCAGCAAGAGACTCTGTCTCTTGTGGATGGTGCCTGAGGAATGACACCTGAAGTTGACCTCTGGCCTTCACATGCACAACCAGTACATGCACACACATGTGCACCTGCATACAAATGTGTATGCCACAAAAATATTGGAGTTCAAAATGTGACTTGTCTGTACTCCCTGGACTTCATGGTGACAGTGCCAGGGTAGGCATGGGGTCCCAGGCTTTGGAGGGCAGCTATGCCTGCTGCTATAACCACCAACGCCCATGGTCCCCTATTCTTGTACTTAGGGGCTTTTCCCAGCACCCACTTCTGCATTAACTGCTCAGAGTGTGGGTCCGTGGTGACTTTCAGTTTATTGTCACATTGGCTGGCTTTGCATGGAACAGTGCTAGACCCAGGACTGTCTTGGTGTGTTTGTGGGAGCGGCGTTGCAGTGGCTTCCTGCCACAGCCTGTGACTATAAGACCTAAAAGGCACACAGCTGCAAGCACATAGTAAACACCTGCCTGGGGTGCACCTGGCTCCCAGCCTTTAGCCGAGTCCTGCTTTCTCTGGCTCAACTGGGGCTAATTAGTGCCACTGCCGGCTGGCTTCGGGTTCACTTACTGGTTGTGTGAAACCGGCCTGGCCTTTCCCCACACTCTGTGAGGGCAGTTGGGAAACGAAGCAGCTGTTGGGGACTTTTAAATTGTGTGGGAAGTAGACTGTTGCTCTGGTGTGTAACCTGCACAGTCTCTGAACTGCCGGTAAGTGCAGTTGTCTTTCCGGCCCTGCCACTAAAGGACGGTGGTCACCGGACATCTGGGCTGTGTCCCACACACAGTGCCGCCTAGACATCATCTCAGGGCCCACATGAGGCTACATCTGGACTGAATAAACCTGGGAGGTGGCAGTTCCACAGGGAGCTCTGCTCCCAGCCTGGCTTGGGGCTGGATTTTTTGGTTTTTCTTTTTTTTTCTTTTTTTTTCTTTTTAATTTTATTTTAATTTATGTGCATTGGTGTGATGTCAGATCTTGGAGTTACAGACAGTTGTGAGCTGCCATGTGGGTGCTGGGAACTGAACCCGGGTCCTTCAGAAGAACAGGCAGTGCTCTTAACCACTGAGCCATCGCTCCAGCCCCAGGGCTGGATTTTTGAGTTTCTCTTCCACACAGGTGGGGGGTTGGGGGTGGAGTCTTCCTACCCACAGGCACTGGCCAAGAGGCTATGAATGGATGCCACAGGTTTGCCTGGTGACATAATGAGAAAGTGGCAAGTGGTTTTCATGTGTCTTGAAGGAGACTGACATGCCACTTGTGGGTTGTGACAGTAGATGACAGAACCCTGTGGTGGGTCTGGCTTAAAAAATGTCTTTAGAGGTCAGGTTAGGGACAAGGCTGGGAACTTGCCACCTGGGTGTTTATACCTGCCTTCATCCATGTTGGCCCCCAGAGTCTCACCTGTTCATGGAGATGTACTGGGATAGTTTTATATCTATTTGACACAAGCTAAAAGTCATCTCACAGGAGGGAACCTCAATTGAGAAAAGGCCTCCTTAACATCAGGTTGTAGGCAGGCCTCTAGGGCATTTTCTTAATTAGTGATTGATGGGGGAGGGACCAGTCCATTGCCGGTGGCGCCATCCCTGGGCTGGTGGTCCTACGTTCTATAAGAAAGCAGGCTGAGCAAGCCATGGGGAGCAAGCCAGTTAGCAGCACCCCTCCATGGCCTCTGCATCAGCTCCTATCTCTAGGATCCAAACCTGCTTGAATTCCTGTCCTGACTTCCTCTAATGACAAGACCTGTGAGGTGGCATGTAAGCTGACTAAACTCTTTCCTCCCCAAGATGTGTTGATCGTGGTGTTTCCTCACAGCAGTGGTAACCCTGACTATGACAATATGTGAGGACATCCTGGCCCGTGCTCCAGGCTAGCCTGCAGCCTCCTTGAAGCTGGCCTCCCACCTGCTGAGTCCTAGCACAGGAGGGAAGTTTCCACTCAGCTAACTCTGGCACCTGTTTTTCTCTCTCCAGAGCCCTCGTAAGGAAACAATACTTCTGTGATCTCTCCCTTTGCGCAGAACATAGACACTGCCCGCACTGACGCTGTGCGTTAGAATCGGCCAGCACATGCTAACAGATGCCTGAGGTTCCTAGCATGGGCAGCTGGCCATCACAGCCTCCTCTCGCAAGTCCACTCTGTGTATCAGGAAGTTGGACTGCTGCCATTAGGCAGCTACACATCCCTCCCTTGCTGCCCCCAGCTTTTGGCCACGCTCAGTCCCTGCCCTTCCTCACAGAGAGAGCTCCTCTGCTTAGGCGATTCCTTCATTAACCCATGCCTCCTACTCAGTGATGGCAGGGAGGAGAGGAAGTGCAAGCAGTACCCCATCCTGTGACCTCCCGGTGACCTCACGCTCTGTCCCATGTACAGCACGCTTGGAATCTAGCCTCACCTGCCATTCCTGTAACTTGCAGCCACAGCTGGCCTGGAGGGAACACTTTGCATTGCTCAGCTTGAGCTAAATGATTCCAAACTCGCCTTCCACAGAGTGTGGTCCTGCCAGGGTAGAATGGGCTGGCAGTGTCAATCCCGCTCGCATGGGCCACTGGTGGGAGGGCCAGGCACTCTCTCTGTTCTTGCTGAGTGGCGAGCGTGTTGGAGTTGACTCCTTTTCTTTGCTTCCTGAGAGTTTCCAGTCAAGATACTTCTTTGAGCTTTTCTTCTTGTCATATTCATGTGAGCTTCTTATTTCAGTAACACTGGAGAGTGGGTTTTGTGGGTTTTTTTTTTTTTTTTTTTTTTTTTTTTTTTTCCTTTTTAAGTTCAGGACAGGAGCCAGTTTGCCAGAGTGATCTGTGAGTGTTGGTAGCCTTACCTTCAGCAGGACTTGGATTTGGCCACGAGCCCTGGCTTATTCCAGTGGAGAATGGAGTTATTTAGAGCCAAACTGGCGGCGCGGGGGGGGGGGGGGGGCGCTTAATTCTCTGGGAAGCATTTGCTGCAGATGGTGCTAACGTTAATGACTTACTATATATGTCTTCACAAGTGGGTGATTTATGGCTAACGCCAGACCCATAACTTCTCATTTCCCGAAGCTTCATTTATAATGGCCTGTTAGATTTAGGACTTGAACTGAATTCGTTCCCATCCTTGAGCTGTACATGAGGAGAGCTGGTCCTGGGGGACACTGAGGGGCAGCCACAGGGAGACACCACCAGTGACTTATCTCTTCAGGGATGGTCCACAGTGGGCAGGTGATGGCCAGAATCCTGCTTTACGGAGGAGGACACAGTGGCCCAGGGAGGTTAAATGATTTGTCCAGGTTAACAGCTCCCAGGTGACAGAACTTGAGATGCCTCTGACCCTCAGTCTGTAACGGTTGCTTCCTTCATGCAGGGCAGCTGGGACACTTGCTTACCAGCATGATGGCTTGTTTCAGGGGTCAGCTGGACCAGGCCAAGGGATGTCTAGGTACCTGGTAAAGTGTCATTTCTGTGTGTTGCCGGAAAAGATTAGCCTGGGAGCCAGTAGACAGAGCAAAGGCTAGCATTCGGATGGGTTAAGTATTATGTAGTCTCTCGAGGGTCTGAGTAGACACACTAACCAAATGTATCGGTTGATTTTTTTTTTTTTTTTTTTTTTACTAATATGACAAAAATAACTTACAAAAGGGTTTATTTAAGCTCACTGTTTGAGGGTACAATTCATCGTGGTGGGGACTTCAGGACTTTGAATCAGCTGGTCACATTCAGGATGGGTCTTCCCATGTCAGTTTTCTCTGGAAACACCCTCATAGATACACCCAGAGTGTACAACCGGTCTCCATGGTGACTCCAAGTCCAGTCCAGTCGACAATGAAGATTAATCATCACCCAGGAGGGAGGGAGACATCATCTCACTTTGGTCACCAACATCCCGGTTCTTGAGCCTTTAAACTCACATCCCCTGAGCTCCAGCTTGCAGACTTCAGGTCGTGGGACCTCTCAGCCTCTGGAACCATAAGGACCAGTCCTTCATCATCTCTCCATAGGTCTCTCTGTATTTTACAGATTCTGGTTCCCTAGAGACCCCTCAACATCATAGCTAGATTTGTGTTGTTTTCCGACCTGGCATTCTCCACTCAAGATGGTAGGTCACAGGGTGATGGACAGGGAAGTGTTGTTAGAGACTTGGGACTTGGACATCAGGGTTTAGGGGAGCCCCATTTAGCCTCTTGCATGTGACAGTGATAGTTTGCCTAAGTGAGCAGTAGCCACCATTAACCCTGAAGAAGTGAAGGCCGTCATTCTTGGGCCTCCTTTGCATACCAGTCTTGTTCTCTCTAGGAATTAGCTCCCTGCCTACCCCTGCTGCCTGCTAACAGCCACTGTTCTCCAAGCCCATGACTCACCTCTCTCTGTATGTGGAAATTCAGAGTCCCCAGCCCATGCCTGGCTTGGCCAGCTGGTGGCTGCTGGGGCCTGGGTAGTTTGCACACAGTGTCAATTCTTAGACCGCTGCCTGCAGAGTGCCTCCTCAGCAGCTTCTGGAAACTTCCCTCTTCCCTGCCCCTTGCTGTCACTGCTCGTTTTATTCTCTCAGATCAAGGGATGTTTCTTTCCCTCCTGTCGCCTCCAGCACACTGTTCTCTGGCCCTGTGTGTGGCACACAGGCCTCAGAACACTCTTTGAAGACTTGCCTGCAAAGTGCAGTGACCACTCTGGGACTGGCTGGTATCTCTATTCTGGACTTGGGCTCCTGGATGCTTTCCCAGGAGTCCCCAGCTGCCTGCTGCTAGCTGAACATGCGGCCTCTCAGCCTCTGGAGCCTTGCATCTGCCCTGTGGTCTTGGAGACTTTATTTTCTGTCTTCTAACCCCATGCCCCAACTCCTTCCTTCAGAGGAAGGGGTGCCACCTCCAAGCACAAGGCTGGATTCCTTCTTTAGTGTTTTTTGTTTGTTTTGTTTGTTTGTTTGTTTTGGGTTTTTTTTGTGTTTTGTTGTTGTTTGTTTTTTGGGGGTCACCTCTTCAAACCTAGAGACCATGAGAAGTTCTGGCTGGTAAAATAGGAGAGGGCAGTGGGGTTCTTGTGGATGGGTGATGCAGTTTATGGTGTTGGGGTGGGGTGGGAATGGGGGTGCCAGCCAGGCCCTAGTATAGTTCAGATAGAAGCAGGCCCTCCTTTCCATGTGTGTATTAGCCTGGGTGTTCTGCTCTGTTCTGGGTGGTTCCTTTGCCTTGTAAGGCTCCAGCATGCCCTTCGGCCCTCTCCCTCCTACTGAGGAATTCTTCCTAACCTTCTATCTACCTGGAAATGTGACAGGGAGCTTGGTTGTCACTCTGACTCTTAGCCCCCAGCTGATGTGGCTTCCCCTGCTGGGCTGCTCTGCACATCCCCAGGACTGGCGGTTTCTGAGGCTCTGCTTTCGCTCCAGCTTGTGAGGGGCTTGTAGAAGGAGCTGCTGTTCTTCAGCTGCTCTGAGAAGGGCTGCTGAGGCTGCAGAGGACCAGAGCTCATTGGCTCTGTCCCTCCTGTGTGTGTGTGTGTTTTATTCATGTTCTTGGAAGGCGTAATTATGTAGTCCTTAGCCCAGACTGGGGATGGAGCTCAGCTGATAGAAAGCTGTCCGGCATGCATGAAGCCCTGCATTTGATCCTCAGTGCTATATAAACCCTGTTGTGAGGCAGGCATGGTGGCGCTCACACCTTTAATCCCAGCACTCAGGGAGGCAGAGGCAGGCAGATCTCTGTGAGTTCAAGGCCAACCTGGTCTACAAAGTGAGTCCAGGACAGCCAGGGCTACGCCAGGCAACCCGGTCTCGGAAAACAAAAACAAGAACAAAAATAAAAACAAAAAACTAAACCCTGCTGTGGTGGTGCATATATATATAGTCACATCCCAGCTCTTAGAGTTGGAGGCACAATGATCTAAAGTTCAAGGTTATCCCTGGTTATGTAGAATTCAAGGCTAACCTGAGCGATATGAGTCCCTGTCTCTTTAAAAATGAGCAAGGAAGGTAACAAAGAAACCTTTAGCTTAAGCTTGGAGAACACCAAGCCGGACAGTCTCTGGACCCTTCCCCCTCTAACTCACTGCTCTTGAGACCTATATGCCCATCCTCTTATACCTTCAGATTTGCTTGCCTGGGTCTCTGAGAGCCATGCACGACATGATCAGCAGTCAAGGTACCTGGGCGCTCAGGGCGTGTCCCTAGCCTTGGCCTCCCAACAGGGCTCAGGCAGAAACTCTGTAGAGGGGCAGGCAGGAGCCACCTTCCTGCTTTGAGGCACTGGCCTGGCCTTGGGCGGTGCCACTGTCACTGACTTCCCACCTACAACCTTGGGGATAAGGGCCACACTAAGAGGGGGTGAACGTGGCTTTGGGGAAGAGTAATACATGGGTCCACTCCTAAGCCACATGGAGGTGACAGGTGCTGCCATGTTCCCTGCTCATCAGGGAGGACACCAGTAAGAAGTGTATGATGCTTCCGTCCTCCTGACAGGCCTGAGGGAGAACCAAGCAAGGAGCTTCTCCAGCAGTGCAGTCTGAGAAGGGCTGGATTCAGAAGACACTTAAGGGGCCTTTTACCTTGTCGTGCCCTTGTCATTACAAGAGACTGTGTCCTACTCTAAGGACAGGCACAGGAGTCCTCAGCCACAGATGTTGAAGCAAGGCTGACCTTCTGTGGACTTAATGCTGGGCCTGCTTATCAAACCCCGCCCTTCCTGCCTCTGTAGAAGATGACACAGTGCTTCCCAGAGGGGAAGTGACTCTACCCAGGTCACACTGAATTAGGGCAGAGCAGAGGTCATAGCCTCCAATATTTGCCTGTTTATTTTTTATTTTTTAACCCAGCCTTCCCTTGCCCTGACCCCCACTCCCCACTTTTTTCCTATCTCCTAGGAATGGGCTGTTTCCTTCCATTTAAATGTCACTAGATTAGAAGTGTATGATGCTGTCTTCAGTCTGTGTCTACCCAAGAGGTGTTTCATGTTCTCTGGGGCCTCTCTCTACTCTAGCTGCTGCCCTGTGCCTTGCCCTCAGTGTTTCTCAGCTAGACAGTGTTGCCCCCCCCCCCCACTAAGCTTCTGGCTGGCCCTTGAACTCCTAAACCAGCTGTGGTATATAAAAGACAATGGCCCCCATAGGGCCCATAGGGAATGATGACACTATTAGGAGCTGCATCCTTGTTGGAGGAGTTGTGTGGCCTTGTTGGAGGAGGTGTGTCACTGAGTGTGGCCTTTGAGGTCTCAGATGCTCAAGTCAGGTCCAGCCAGTCACTTTCTCTTCCTGCTGTCTGCCACTCAGGATGTAGAACTCTCAGCTACCTCTCCAGCACCATGTCTGCCTTCGTCCTGCCATGGCTCCCGCCATGATGACACTGAGCTAACCCTCTGAAACTGTAAGCCAGCCCTAATGAAAGCTGTCGTTTATAAAAGTTGCTGTAGTCATGGTGTCTCTTCACAGCAATAGAAACCCTAACTAAGACACCAGGGGTTTTTTTGTTTTTGTTTTTGTTTTTCTTTCTTTTTCTTTTTGTCTAAAGGGAAAAAGGTCCAACATTTGTTAACACCTCAAGAAAGACAACTGCAGTAGGGGTCATCTCCATTATAGCAGAAAGACGGTAGAAAGTGTAACTCCTAATACAAGGATGATATGGACCGGGGTGGGGGATGGGGGAGGGGGGTGGGGGTGGGGGGATGGCGGGGTGGTGTTGAGGGAATGAGGGAAAAAGAGAGGGCGGAGATCACTGGATGGAAAATGATGGAGGAGAGACATCGTGGGTAGAAGATTTGAACCCAAAGTTGGGAGTGAGGAACTTGACCGAATGTCAGTGGTTGGTCATCAGATAGAGTGGGGACAGACATGTCATTCAACCAATTCAGCAGGTTCTGTGCTAGGCCTAGGCTAACAGGCCAGAGTTGGTGGAGTGAGGCAGGTTATGGCCTAACCAGTGAAGGCTCAGGGAAGCCTGGTGTGGCCAAAGAGGGCATCTCGGGCTGTGCGGGAGTGTCACGGGCTGTGGGGTTCCTGGGACACTGTCTGGGCTAGGCCATGCCTGAGCCCTGTGGCAAGAGGCCCACTCTGCTCTTGGCATCTCTCTATCCTTGGTCTCCCTTCAGCCCTGTGAGCATTGTGAATGGCAGATAGAATTTTCTCACTTTAAAATTGATTCCTCTACGATGAAAACCATCCTGCTAGAGGGTTAGAGTGTACATCAGATGGCCAATATCAACTGTCGGAACTTGGTACCTGAGCTCAGGGGTGGAATTTAGTGTCTTTCTAGTCCCTGTCTTATCCCTGAGAGCTTTCTAGGGAGGGACCACCCTGGGCCTAAGCTGCAGGTCAAGGGAACCAGCACTGGGGCTTCTCACAGCTGCCTACACATCCAGGTTAGGAACTTCCTGCTGTCACCTGTTGCATGCCCAGAACTTCCTGTGCACAGTGTCTGTGCTGCTCAAGGTCCGTGTTCTCAGCCCTGCCCGGCTCCCCTGTTTGAGCTGGAGTTTCTTAGCACCCACTCTCAAAGGGTATGTGTTCTGGTGGTCAGCACTGGCCATTTTGCCTTTGCTTTGTTTGTTATTTTTCCACAGTGTCTTACTGTGTAGCTCTGGCTGTCCTGGAACTTGCAATGTAGCTAGAACAGGCTAGCCTGGAACTCACAGATATCTACCTGTCTTTTCTTCCCTGGTTCTGGGATTGAAAGAGTCCACCACCATGCCCAGGCTTGGTTTGGGTTTTGGTTCGTTTGCCGAGACAGGGTTTCTCTGTGTAGCCTTTGCTGTCTTGGACTCACTTTGTATAGACCAGGCTGGCCTTGAACTCACAACGATCCACTTACCTCTGCCTCCCTGAGTGCTGGGATTAAAGGTGTGTGGCACCAAGCCTACCTTTTGGTTTTGATTTTCGAAGGAAAAAATTTAATTTTTACTCAAAAATGTTGTGTCGTTTTGGTAAGACTAGAAAAATACAGAAAAGCAAATATATAAATAATAGGGCCCCCCCTTCTCCTTGGCCAGCAAGATGGCTCAGTAGGTAACGGCACTTCCCGATGAGCATGTCAACCTGAGTTTGGTCCCTGGGATACACATGGTAGAAAGAAAGAACTAACTCCTTCCACAAGTTGTCTTGTGACTTCCACATGTGTGCTTCGGTGGGTACCCCCCCCACATATGCATCTACACACAGAAATACAGTTCTTACAGGTCCTCACAATCACCCCAATACAACCCTATTAGCATGCTAAGGTGTCTCTCTCTGCTTGTGTCTGTCTATTTAAGGAGTTCTACTGTCTAGAAGCAGAGCACATAGACCAGTACCCTCAAGTTGCTCCCAGCTTTAGAGAAGTAAAATGGTTACCTTGTCATCCAGCCTCTGTGGACACCTGAACATAGGTATAAATGAGTGTGCAGGGGCCTCAGCCAAAACCAGCACCTCCTTCTTGCTTTGTTCTGGTTGTGTGCACTGTGCAGCAGAGCACACTCCTGCCTCCCTCCCTCCTTCCCCGGCAAGCCCTGTCTGTGCCCAGGGAGGAGTGAGGGTCACACCCACGTGGGCTTTTGTCTTCTCTCCACATAGGTGAAACATACTGTCTGTGTGTTAGCTGTACTTGTGTGCCACCATCCCCGTCCGTTTGTCTTCTGCCTGGACAGTGTGATGCAATGACTTTCCTATGTCTTGTCCGTGTTGACACTGTGGTCCAGGGTTCTGGGGGTGATGGCATGGTGGCAGCGGCTGCTTTGCAAGCATCGGTTCCCCTTCTCCCGTTGTCATATGCAGTTGGTTCTGTCACTGTGATAAACACCTGATTCTCATGCATGCAGGAGGCCGACTCCCTTTGCATCCTTCTGTCTGCACTCTTGTGTGGTCCCCATCCTCGGGGTGGCCTGGACTCAATGGCTTGAGTCTAGAAAATAAACTACATTGGAAAATGGGGTGTCGCTGACACAAGGGGGCTAAGCCTGGGGCTGCCATGCTGGATCCTCACTTTCTTTCTTTTTTTCTTTTTCATTTCTTTGCCACACTGGAGTGGAGCCCAGGACCTCATGCAGGCTCGGCAAGGCCTTTCTGTCGAGACCTCCCCCAGCTCCTCTCATTCTCTCTGGGATCACTTGCCCTGGAGGATGCCAAATACACATGGAAGACAACTGATGCAGAGGCCCTGCCTGTGGGAGGACTGAGTCTGCCAGGAAGCTTGGGAGCACGTCTCCACCCATTGGAGGATGAGTCCCTGGCTGGCTTTAGAGCAAAGCTTTGACCCCACCTCCTCCCTGCACCTGGCCTAAAGAGGCTGTGATTCTAGGGTCTCCCAAGAAGCTCGAAGTGGCAGACAGGTCCTCAGGAAGGCCCTAGCTGTGCCCTTACAATGCCTTGGGGTCTGCCCTTTGAGGACCAGTGGCTGGTAGCTGAGCGGCTTAATCTGTATTAAGGTATTGCTGACCATCATCGGGCTCGGGGGAACAGATTTACTATTTTTAGCAAAAGTCAGGGAGTGTGATAAATCCTGTTAGTCCACACAACTGTAAAGAAGGGCTGTTTATTATGAAGAGTGGCTTTAACAAAAAATTAGTCGTGGCTGTTCTCCTGGGCCCTACCCGTGTCACTCTGCTTATATGAGGTGTCCTGAGTAGACAGCGGTGGACCTGTTGGAATGGTTTCTGTCCAAATGCTGAAATGCGGATGTCAGACCTGACTAGTTAATTCATGTTCCCTTCTGGGACCCTGTGGAACTTCAAGACTCTGATTTCAGGGCCAGAAGAGAAACTGAGGCAGGACTAATGTAGCCTAGACATGCCAGTGTAGGCTCATCTTTGCGATTCTCACCTCTACATCCCTTTCTTCGTGCTTGTCTTTACATGTCTGCTATGACAGACTTTAGGGGCGTCACAGTGCAACAGCGGAAGCTCGAGATGCTATATGTGTCACCCCCTAGGGTGGCAAGAATACAAACCAGACAATACCAAGTGTCAGCAGAGATATGGAGTGTTTAGTACCTTTGCGCCTTGCCGGTGGGAGTGAGGAACAGTGCAGCCACATCGAGGAGTGGTTTGGAGCTCCCGCAAACCATTGCATGACGGACTGACAGGTGACTCTGTAATTCCCCTTCCAAGAATAGACTTCAAACAGTAGAAAAGCACGTACGCACAAAAACATGGATGCCCACAGCGACCACATTCCTAATAGTCTCCAAAGTGGAAGCAGCCCAGATGCCCATAAGCTGTTAAATGGATAAGCAAGCTGTGGCACATCCATACAGTAGATTATTACACAGCCATAAAAAAAACCAAAAACCTGATAAATGCTTCCACATGACGGGAACTTGATGATATTGCCCTCAGTGAGAGAAGCCAGACACAAAAGATGGCATATTGTGTTACCTCGATGAAATAGGCAAATGTAAAGAAACCAAAAATAGATTATAATAGTGGTAGCCTGAGGTGGGTTAGGGGAGGGGACCTGAAGTGACCACTGATATTCTTTCTGAGGTGATAAAACAAATGTCCCTGGAATTAGAGAGCAGTGGTAGCATGCCACGCTGGGAGTCAACTGAAAAGCGTTGAGTTGGATAGTAGGGCTGGGTAGAGAACACAGCTGTGCTGTACAGGCACAAGGCCTGGGCTCCAGCTCTCCAGAGCCCATGCAGGAGCTGGGCGCTCGCCAGTACAAGTCGGACAGCTGGACCAGCAGAATGAATGAGCCCTAATCCCCACCCTGCCTCAGCGAATAAGGTGAACAACTGAGGAAGACTCTGGATGTTGACTTTGGGCCTCCAGACATACATCACACGCATACACACATATGTGGAAAGAAGAGGAGGAAGTAGAGGAGCAGACCACACATATGAGCAAATACGAGCAGACAGTGTATGACAGGCTATGGGGAGTCACATGAGGGAACAGGAAGTAAATCTGGGGATGCTGTCCTAGCCATGGTAAGTTAGAGTTAGCTTTCTTAAGCTCTTTAAGCCCCACCCTCCCTATCGGTAAAATGGGGTTGCTCCCACTTTGTAGGCTGAAGACTTGATGGGGTGATGTCTGTGTGTTGCCCTGCACCGGTAGGTCTCACAGAGTGGTGCTTGTGATGGTTGTGCCCCGCTCTGTGCTCAGTACTGGGTTGAGTTCCCGGCGTGCTTGAGGAAGATGAAACAGTGTCCAGACTCCACCTGTACCCAGCATCAACTTGCAAAAAGCCTTTGACACAGCACACTTGGAGATGTGGCCACAGAGTTTGCCTCACACCCTTGCATCCCACGTGAAGCAGCTCAGTCCAACAGTGCTGTCTCGGCTTGAGAAAGGACTGGAGAGTGGCTCCTCATCAGAGGCAGCCGGAGCACAGCGGCAGTGGGGCAGGTGCCCTGCCAACAGGGAGAACCTCCTGCATGCCTGCTCCTGGCATCCGGGGATGGATGAGCTCATATAATTGTCCAGGCAACTGTGGGGCATGCTGATGCAGCCCCCAGTGGAGAGTGATGAGGTGTCAGTGGCAAGTTCTTTAGACACACTGGAGGGCACAAAGGAGCTGAGGTGTACTCTGACCTGGGTATAGGACACTGCGTGCTAAGACCCATCTTCATGCCATGTACAGGTTCTGTTTTATATCTTGAAACTTTTACCGAGAAAAATGTTTGTTTTGACATGGAGTCTGACTGGCCTGAAAGCTCACTGTGTAGAGCAGGCTGGCCTCAGCCTCACAGAGATCTATCTGCTTCTGCTTCCCTCGTGCTGGGACTAAAGGCGTGTGCCACTATACCTAGCCAGAGCAAAATTTAAGCACCAGCAACGAAGTGAGGTGGGTGTTTAAGGGAAATCGAGGCCTAGAGCAGTGGTTCTCAACTTTCCTAATGCTGTGACCCTTAAATACAGTTCTTCATGTTGTGATGATGCCCCAACCATAAAGTTATTATTTTGGTTGCTACTTCATAACTAATTTTGCTACTGTTATGAATTGTAATGTAAACATCTGTGCTTTCTGATGGTCTTGAGTGACCTCCGTGAAAGGGTTGTTTGCCCTAGAGAAAGCCAGGTCACACAACAGGACTCAGGAGTCTGCTTGTTCAGTCTGTGCATGGCAGAGCTTAGCAACAGGCCTGGTGGAGCAGTCCCTGGGGCTCACGAGCCTCCTGAGGTGACTGAGTGTTGGCCCTTCCGCTGTTGGAGCGAGCATCTGAGGTCCTGAAGGTGTGAGGTGTTCTTGGTTAGCCCAGATTAAGACACTTGAATGCTGTTCTTCTAAAAAGAAATATATATATATACATACATATATATATATATATATATGTATATATATGTCCATCACTAAAGGAAGTCCGGACAAGGAACTCAAACAGGCCAGGAACCTGGAGGCAGGAGCTGATGCAGAGGCCATGGAGGGGTGCTGTTTACTGGCTTGCTCCCCGTGCCTTGCACAGCCTGCTTTCTTATAGAACCCAGGACCCGCAGCGCAGGGATGACACCATCTATAGTGGGCTGGGCCCTCCCATCAGTCACTAAGAAAATACCCTACAGGACTGCCTGGATCTTATGGAGGCATTTTCTCAACTGTGGTTCCCTCCTCTCAGATGACCCTGTCTTGTGTCAAATTCACATAAAACCAGCCAGAACAACATGTGCGCACGCACGCATGCATGTGTGCATGTGTCCTTGCCTGCCTGCCTGCCTGCCTGCCTGTCTGTCTGTCTGTGTTTTCCCAGAGTAACACCCACTATCTTCCTTATCACTCTCTACTTTTTAATTCTTCATATCTGGGGATGGAATGGAGAGTGGTTGCCCTCTTGTCTCCACCTATGCTCCTTCAAGAAGTCAGTCACAGTACTGAGGATGCCTGTGAGTGCTTAACCAGCTGAGTGGCATTGCAGCCGGTCTTGGTCTCTCTGAGCCAGGTGCCCACGTGTGAACGGGAGGGAGCAAGTGTTCTTCTTGGGCTAATTGTTCTCAGTATAGCTTGGGACTCTGCCATGGAAGATAGGGCAGGACGGTGTAAACCCTGTGCTAGAAGCTGTGACGTAGGCATAGTGTTTCCGGGACTCTCTAGAGGAATGTTCCAGTCATTAGTGTGCTTTTCATACCGAGTGACTCCGAATGTTCTTTACCATAGGAGAAGGTGAACTCAGAGGTCACCAGCAGCAGGCACTGGCCTACCCGGGAGGCAGTACTCTGTGGGTATAGGAGGACGAGGCATGGAAGGGACTGAATTAAGGGGGCACAGTCTGGAGGGCATAGAGCAGGTCCAATACAGGCCAGAGCTCTGCTCCCGCACTCTGAATTCTTATAGCAATGGCCGTTCAAATTCTGGCTCAGCTCTCAGGGCTGAGGAGGGGCCTGCTGAAGCTTGGTGAAGCATCAGGTCCCTGTGTCCCTGTCTCCATGTTCTGTGTAGTCTCTGTCCCTTGAAAAAACCAGAGCTCTCCTGAACACACCACCAGGTCACATGAGCCTTGACCTCTTTTCCTCTGGGTTAAAGCATCCCCACTCTTTGCCCGCACCCCCACATAGCTCCTGTCCTAAATTCTAGATTTGGCATTGATGTGTAATGGATTTGCAATAAATGACAGGGTGTGGTCCACTGAGCTAAGCTCCACATCATACACCAGGGACAGATTCTCTAGGAGTCCTATTTCAAACCAGCTGTCCTGGACAGTGTCTCCTGCAACCCTCTGGTCCAGATTTGTAATAGAAGTCATGAGACAGACTTGCCACTGGGTACCTTAGGGTTCCCCAGGGTCAGCCTTGGCTGTGATGGGGGTTGGGAGCTTTGGGGATTGAAGGGTCCTTTATTGTAAATCACCCCTGCCTGTTGGAGCTGGAAAGGATGAGAGACAGTTTGTACATTGCTGAGAAACATCGAGAACTTGGCATCGACCGAGTGAGTGCTGGGTGGGGCAGGGGGCCCCATGATGGAACCTCTACACCGTCTGGCGGGGAACACCCTGCTGTTAGTCAAGACTGGCTGACCCTAGATCCTGGACACCGCCCTTGGTTTTCTTTGCTCAGCCAATGGGAGAGCATATGTGTAGATGGCAAGACCCCAGAACAGAGTCACCAGCCTGGGCCATGGGGAGAAAACCTCTGGGGGAAGCACAGCACACTGTTGAAGGGAGGGGCTCAGCTGCGTGTGTTCCAGACACTAGGAACAGCATGTGCTAAGGTGCCTGGGCCTTGGGATTGGACCAAGACATGCCTTAAGTGCCTTTCTGTGAGTCCCATCAATCTCTACTTGGGTTTTGTTTTGTCTTCCTCCCCAGATTTCCACGAGAGGGGAGGTACAGTTCGTTCCTAGCCTGGGATGTTCCTGGCCTGGAAGTGGCGTTTGTACCTCTTCTCGGAGGTCTCCACCTACCTCTTAGAGACAGGCCATGATACGGAAGTGGGAGCTTTAGAGATAGTTGGCCTCGCCTTTGAGGTCGGCTTGAGGCTCAGTGTGGAAACCGGTGCTCTGCCACTGTGGCGAGAACTGCCCTCCATATAGCCATGAGTGTGGGAGCTGTTCTCCTTCCTGCCCCGGGCTCCTCTGAGACCGTGTATCCATGTGGAGCCAGCCATACTGAAGCTGGTGTGATCAGCATGCTGTTTTCCCAGTATCAAAATGACTGCGGTAGTGGTTGCTAAACATCCCTGTGCATCTTTGCTGCGGCCAGGCTTCCCTGTGACCCAAGTAATTCAGGAAGCCGCCTTGCACTGTGTGGGCTGGTGAGTTTCACTACAGGCTCTGCATCTGCACTTTCCCCCATGCCTGGCAGAGCTCACCTCTGCTTTGCCCTCTACAGTTAGAAGTCTGTCTTCAAAGACAAGGGGCCCCAAGTGTATTATGGGCTGGGCTCTGCAATTAAAGAACACTTCAAACTGACTTCAACTAAAGTCAGTTTAAAACTAGGGCTCTGAAACAAACAAACCAACAAAAAAGAAAACTTTTAAGCCGGGCGGTGGTGGCGCACGCCTTTAATCCCAGCACTTGGGAGACAGAGGCAGGCGGATCGCTGTGAGTTCGAGGCCAGCCTGGTCTACAAAGTGAGTCCAGGATAGCCAAGGCTACACAGAGAGACCCTGTCTTGAAAAACAAAAAAATACAAACAAAACAAAACTAAGGCTCTGAGCCAGGTGCAGTGGTGCACGCCTGTATTCCCAGCACTCAAGGAGGCAGAGGCAGGTGGATCGCTGTGAGTTCGAGGCCAGCCTGGTCTACAAAGCGAGTCCAGGACAGCCAAGGCTACACAGAGAAACCCTGTCTCAAAAAAAAAAAAAAAAAATCAAAAGCAAAACAAACAAGCAAACAAAACTAGGGCTCTGATCTCCCCCAGAATGTTACCCCCTAGGGCTGGGAACCCCACTAGGCAGGAGGAGTGTCTTTCTGTAGTGATCAGAGCAGGTGTTATCTTCAATCAAAGTAAGGACCAGTGTTGGACAGGAGGGGAGAAGAGGGGAAGAGGAAGAAGGAGGAGATGGAGGGGGATGGAGGGGGGAAGGAGAGATGAAGGGAGGAAGGATAAGAAGGGGAGGGAAGAGGGAGAACAGGAGGGGAGCAGAAAAGGAGGAAGAGGGGGAGAAGGGAGAGTAATAGGAGGGGGAGGAGGAGGAGGGGGGGGGGGGGGAGGAGGAGGAGGAGGAGTGGAGGGAAAAGAGGAAGAACAAAAGGTGGACATTTTCTTTCCTAAAGGAAGATCTGGAGTTTGAGTGAGAATTTTAATACTTATTTTATTATTTTAGTTATGGTGTGTGTGTGTGTGTGTGCGTGCGCGCTTCTCTGTTGTGTCTGTGTTTGTGTGTGTGCACTTGTGTGTAGGTGCCTGCAGAGGCCAGAGCCAGCAGATTCCTCTAGAACTGGAGTTACAGGCTGCCTGATGGTGGGCAGGGGGTGCCAGAAATCAAACCACGGTCCTCTGCAAGAGCAGTAAGTGCTTCCAAGCACTGAGCCGTCTCTCCAGCCCTATTTTTATTTTACAATTATGTATCTATGTGTGCGGGTATGTGCGTGTGAGTGCAGTGCCCTCAGAGGCCAGAGGAGGACATAAAATCCCTTGGAAATGGAGTTCTAGACAGCGTGAGCCGCCGGGTGTGGCTTCTGGGACCCTGAATCAGGGTCTCTGCAAGGAGCAGCTAGTGGCTCATAACTGCGGAGCCATCGCTCCAGCTTTCCAAGGCGACAGTTTTAAAAGAAGGGGAACATTGCTCCCTTGCCATCTTATTTGTCCCTCCCCTCCCTTTTGCGCCTTCCTGGCCAGGACAGAGACTTCCCTCCCCCTACAGCACAGCACATACCCTATCTCCAACAGAGGCCCGCTCTGCCCCCCAACACCCGACTCAGCTTTCTTACTGCCTCTTCTCCTACCCTTTGGTTAAAAGGGCACAACCTCCTGTCATGGCTTTCTTCCTGGGATGAGACAACTGGGTGGTAATTCAGACTAACGTGTGAAGAACTGAAAGCACCGTTACCTGCCCCAAGACTGAGAGTGGGTTTCTAGCTTTCACTAGCTTTGGCCACGGACACTGGGTTGCGTATGTCCAATGCTGGGCTTGCGGAGTCAGGCTGGAGCTGTGCTGAACTAAAGTTGCGGGACAGAAGTGAGCCCAGTTCTTGCAAAAGGACATTTAGATGGATCTCTAGTGACATCTCAAATCCTCTTGCTTCCGGGAAAGGCAGGGCACTCAGAGAGGGGTAGGGGAGCAGGAGGAAGAGGGGCCCATGCAGAGGCAGGGGTGAGCATGTGGCTGATTGTGCTCTTCCTCAGCCCATGGATCCTGTGCAAGGCTCTCCCCACGCCCACCACCATGGTCCTCTTGGAGACCTGCACTGCTGGGCTTATGGAGACACTGAGCTGGTTCTCCATAAAGAGGGTGTGTGGTATCCTATATGTACCCCACAAGGAGTATCTGCACAGAGCATCCTACGTGGTGTATCTTCCAGGGGAGAATCCTACACAGAGCTCAGAGCCTGTTGTTTTATAAAACCAATTAAACTGTGGAGGACCAGGGCTGAAGCTTGCCCCATTGAAAGCTAAACCAAGCACAGACCCGGCAGCAGAGCCACGTGAATGACTAAATACCACAGTGAACTGCCACCCTGCAGCTTTCATCTCCCAGGCTCCTGTTCCTGCACATGGCACCAGGGGACATGGTCTTTGATGTTGACTTTAGCACAGCCATCTTGGGAGCAGCTAAGCTGTCTGTCAGGGAGTGCTGGTGGTAGCTCTGAGCCAGAACTGATTATATAACAGAGCCTGGATCTCGGCCTCCACCTGGGCAGGCCATTTGACAGTAAGGGAACCCAGAGCGCCTCAGGATTGGCTCAGGGCCTATGTATTCAGGAAGTGAGAAAGGGCACACATCTGCTCGGTGATGCGAAAGCAAGCCAAGTTCCTGAAGTCGCCCAGCCATTGTCTTAGTGGAACTGTGGAATAGCTTCTTGGATGTCACTCTTTCAGGTCCTGAAATGGAGCTCCATGCAAAGAAATGAGAAAAGCGACCCGGGCATCCACAGCCCCCATTGTACCATCTGGTGGCTCAGAAATCTTTTATAATCAAATGAGTAAGGAGCTTCTCACACTCCACATTGTTTGTGTGTGTGTGTGTGTGTGTGCGCGCGCGCGCACACACACTTTCTTTCTCTTTCTTTCACATGTGTGTGTAAGCGTGCATGTGCGCTCACATGGGCCCAGACACACAAACACATACACACTGGAGCAACAGCCACTGGGAATGTTTTGCTGTGTTTTGGAGGTTTTTCTATGTAGCCCGGGTACACAGATGGTGTGTTTAGGCAAAGCATGAGGGATAATTTGGAAATAAATGAAAGTTTGAGTCTGTGGGCACATCTGACGGTGTGTCTGGGCCTGTGTGACAGGCAACCAAAGCTTGCATGCCTTGGGGGTCCTTAGGCCTCTGAGTTGGACCAGGGCTGACACCCTACCTGGCTGTCTTTGTCTCTCTTGGGGGGAAGGAGGCTGGAGGAGTAGCGACAGTGACTGTAAATGAGGACAGAATGGCCCCTGTAGTTTACAACGGGCCAGAAGGCCCTAGGGACATGGCGGGAGAAACTTTAACCCCAGGAGGAGGTGGAAGGGGTCATACCCAGCCTGCTTTAGGCTTTTTGAAACCCTCAGTCCTGTTCAGGGCTGGCCCCGGCTCCCTGGGGAGCCAGTCCCTCCTCTCCAAATTTGAACATGTCTCCCTGTTTCCACCTCCAGCCCTAATTGGTGCCAATTCTGTCCACTTGGTCATTTGAGCAAAACTAGCCTCCAAGCAGCTTGGAGTTGACTTGCATCAGGAGCCAATTGGGGTGCGAACTGGCTCTACAATTGGGCAACTGGCCAGCCAGGCTAACGGCCTCACACAGGAACTGGTAGTGTGTCCCTGTGCCACCCACCATGCTAGCGTGGCATGCCCAGGCCTTCGCAGTCTGGATTTCCACCGTGCCATGGGATTAACCAGCACAGAGTCTCTTTCCCCCTCTCCCATCTCCCTTCTCCCCCTCTTCCCTTCTTCTGTTTTTCTGTTTCTATCGCAGTTCTCATCCTGCTCCCCCAGCCAGCCAGGCATCCTCTCCTCCCTTCTCCCTCCTTCTGGTGGGCCTCAGGACCTCTTGGAGATGGGAGCATTTAAACACGCGTTCTCTCCCTCTCTGCACCCCACCCACCTTTGGCTTGCAGACTGCTGCAAGCTGTTTTCCTCCCCAGAGGAACACACGCTGCAGCAGTAAGCAGTAAACACTCAGAAGTCTCCCAAACACTCGCTCACCCGTCTAGAGTGCTGCTGCTGCTGCTGGTAGATGCTGCCCAGGTGAGTTCAGCTGCGTGTGCAGTGTAGGTGCCACTCAGGTGGGGGGCAAAAGGAAGGGACCTGCTCCTCGGGTCTGGGCGCTGGAGGAATGCCCATCAGGACTTGATTATCTACTCCTTGCTTTGTGACACTGTTATGTGGGGCCTGGCAGAACGTCCATAGCAATCCCGTGACGGTGGTGGACGTAGAATAGGGAAGACTCCCCCTACCCCGAGCTGCTGAGTCCCAAGGATTTCAGGAGTGAAATATCCCTCCCTTTGCCTCACCACCTCCCACCCCCGCAATGCTCGGGTCCCAAGTATGGACCAAAGTGTGGTGGAGGTGGTGGCAGGGAGGAGGAAATATGGCTTTAAGACTCTATGCCTGGGCTGGAGAGATGGCTCAGCAGTTAAAGGCTAGGCTCACAAACAAAAACACAAAAACACAAAACCTCCCAACCCCTCATTCGAAGTGCTTCCTGTCACTCTGGACTCCCAGGACCTAATTTGGAAGAGTGAGGCTTGGCATCCAAGTAAATGCCCGCCCTTGTATCAGGCTCCCTCAGACTCTCTGGAAGCTTCTGCTCTCCCCATCCTCCCAGGTAAAAGTGTATCTCTCCTGCCATCTTCTCCATGCCATCTGGCTTCTTATTCTGCACTTGGGGCCAGGGAGGGCATCTGGGAGTCCCTCAGGACTCCTCCCAGGCACCTGGCACAGGACAGAGGCACATCAACCTAACGTCGATTTCTGAGGTTTCTCATTACTGTATCTCAGTTGATTGACACAGGGCTCAGTGTAGCAGTCTGCTTCAGACATGAAAGAAGGTGGTCAGGAGGATGGAAGGGAGGGGCAGCCTTAGGACCACCTCAGAGCCCAGCCTAGGGTTGTCCTGGTCGGGTACACAGCGTGCGATCCTTCCTGCTTTGATTCAGCTGTGAGGTGTGTGCTGTAAGCCTAACGTGTCCTGGGAATAGGAGGAAGAAGGCGGCTAGGGATTAAGAGCCAGCGAGGCAGACTGGTATCTGGCAATTTTGTGCACTCCAAGCAGCAACATTGGGTTTCTTTTTAAAGTAATCTGGATTTTGGCCACCTCCCAGGAAATCCGGATGTGTGTGGCATGATGTGGCTCACACCTGTTTGGTCTAGTAGCCCAGCTTTTTTGCCAAAAGCTCGCTGTGAAGTTCCCAGCTGCTGGGCCACAGAGGTACATGAAGGGCCTATCCAAATTTCAGGCAAATGAAGGAATCTGTTTTATCACTGATTAACTCCTGAAGGCAGGAGCCACACCCTGGGCGCCTGTGCCCTCTAAGGTCGCTCCAGCGTGAGTCTTTCCTCTGTATTTTGTTGTTCCTGCACCCAGGAATTTTCTCAGCTCCTATGACGCAGCTGGCCATAGCAGTGAACGTTTCTGAATTTCTTCCCATTATTACTGTGTCAGAATGGAATGCAAATCTTTAAAAAGAAATTTTATCATGGTTTTCCACTACTATAAAAGTAGTAACAAGCCAGGCATGGTGACTCATATCTATAATTCTGGTGCTCAGGAGGCTGAGACAGGAGGATTGCCCTGAGTTTTAGGCTAGCCTGGCCTACAGTGTCTGACCTCCATATTTAAAAAATGAAAAGCAGGGTCTTGGGATGTGGCTAGTTGGTAAAGTGCTTGCCTAGCACACACAAGACTCAGGATTCAAACCTCAGCCCTTCATGTATCAGGCTGTCCCTATAATCTCAGCACTTGGAGATGGAGGCAAGAACATCAGCGTTTCAAAGTCTATGTCAAAAAAGAATAAGGCTGGATTCCCATTTCGTGCTATATAATGAATTAACTCAGAATACACCAGAAACCTACACATATATAATAGCAAAAATTACAACACTCTTAGGAGCTAAACGAGCAAATCTTGACCTTGAATTGGGCCGTCACTTCTTAGATACGACTCAAAAAGAACAAACATCCAGAGAAAACACAGGTGAACAGTCGTGCTTCAAGGGACACCATCAAGGTGAAAAGAGGACACAAAGTGAAGAGCCGGACTGGCCAGGCGCATAAGTGCCAGACTTGTATCTGGAATGTGCGGAAAGCTCATACAACGCAGTAGCAAAAGATTCCTACAAAAAACACCAGACAAAGAACTTTCGCTCTGACAAGATGTTTACAAAAGCAGGTGAAAGGAAAGAGTGGCAGCAGGAGCTTGAGATGTCTGACAGTCAGGAAAGAGATAAAGTGGGGGGATGGGAGATCCTAGTGCTCAGTTCACTTCTGCCCTTTTATTCAACCCCAAATCCGAGGCTACGGAAAGGTGCTCCCCACAGTTAAGGTGCGTCCTCCCACCCCAGTTAACCCAATCTAGAAACACAGGCAACGCCTACAGGTTTGTTTTCTAGGCAATTCTAGAACCCATCGAGTGAACATGTTAGCCATTACAGGACCCAAGAAGACATTTCTCAACAGATACATGCTCGGGCCGGAGCATATGAGTGCCCAGAATCACCGGTACTGAGAGATGTGCAGTCCCTAACCACCACAAGGGTCCACCGCACCCGCTAAGACCCTGAAAACAGTGTCAGGCAATGCAAGTGTAGCAGTGGATGTGGGGATGTCAGAACCCTTGTCCACTGCTAAAAGAAATGCTAAGAGAATGAAGCGATCCCAGGAGATGACAGGTTGCACCATCCCACTTCCAGGAAATCTCCAGAGCAAGGAACTCCACAGAGAATATGAACATTCCCTAGGGTGGTGGTTGGGGGGAAACGGGAAATGACTGGTGGTAGGTATAGGATTTCTGCTTTGATAAGATTTTATTTGGTGTGTGTGTGTGTGTGTGTGTGTGTGTGTGTGTGTGTGTGTGTGTG
>OU015742.1:122254683-122269863 GCA_907169655.1 Acomys percivali
TGTGTGTGTGTGTGTGTGTGTGTGTGTGTGTGTGTGTGTGTGTGTGTTTGCTGCTGTCATGCATATGGAGGTCAGGACCACTGAAGAGAGTTGGTTCTCTCCTACCATGTCAGAACTGGTGGGACTGAACCCACCCAGGTTTCAGGCTTAGTATGCCGAGCACCTTCACTTACTGAGCCAGGTATGAAGTTCCTTCATACCTGTTTTTATACTAAAGCCCTACACATAACAGCTAAAACTAGAGGCAAACATGTTCTAAAGTGGAGTGTGGTGATGACGTCACACCTCTGAAACAATGGAGTTACATGCCTTGGACATGTGAACTGTATGACGGGATGTATGTCTGTTACACCTTGCTGTGACAGAACACCCGACAAGAGCAGTTTCTGGAAGGATGGGAAGGGGGCTTATTTTGGCTCACAGTTTGAGGGGATCCAGTCCAGTCACAGTAGGGAAGGCATGGCAGTGGGCGTGGTCAGGCTGCTGATTGACCTTGCAACACAGTCAGGAAGCAGAGAGTTGAATACTGGTGCTCAGCTAGCTTGTGCCTTTTTCCTTCACTCTGGGGCTCAAATGACTCTTTCACAGGGGTTGCCTAAGAACAAAAAAATAAAATAAAAAACCATGGATATTTAGATTAGGATTCATAACAGTAGCAGAATCACATTTATGAAGTAGCAATGAAAATAATTTTATGGTTGGGGGGTGGTCACTGCAGTGTGAGGAACTATATTAAAGGGTCTAGCCAATAGGGAGGATGAGAACCATTGGTCTAGATCATGGGATGGCCCAGCCCACATTCAGGGCTCTCTTCCCTCCTCAGTTACACCTCTCTGGAAACACACTTATAGACACACACCCAGGAGGTGGTCTCCTAAGCAATTCCAAACTTGGGTTGACAGTGAGGATTGACTGACACAAGCTAGTATTTTACAATCCCAAGGACTTAACTCTGCTTCCGCTCTTGTTTCCCCTTCCCCAGCTCACGTTTCTGTAGGAAGAGTTTTCCCCCCTCAGCCTGGCTGGGATCTTCCTTTCTTCCCTCCTAGTCAGAAGGAACCTTGTGCCCCACTCACATTTCACTACCACTCCTGCACCACAGCCTTAGATTTCTTTTTTTTTTATATAATTTTTAAAAATAATTTATTTATTTTTATTGTATGTGCGTTGGTGTTTTGCCTGCATGTATGTCTGTGTGAGGGTGTCAGATCTTGGACTTACAGACAGTTGTGAGCTGCCATGTGGGTGCTGGGAATTGAACCCAGGTCCTTTGGAAGAGCAGGCAGGGCTCTTAACCACTAAGCCATCTCTCCAGTCCCAGTCCTTCAGGCTGATTTCCCAGTCGCTCTGTGTCTAGAGCCGAACTAATTGCCCCAGAACCAGGTGACTTCATTTCCATTAGCTGTCACACTGCAGAGGCTTTGCAAGCTGGGGCAAGATCCAGGCCCGAGGCTTCCTCTGTAGCTGTAGCCATCCCGGAAGTTCATCCCTTGGTGTCTAAGTATCAGGTGGGCAGGGGAATCCCCAGCAAACAGCCCAGGGTGGGAGCTCAGAGCCTGGTGCTTCCCAGCATGGGGAGAGGGGCCTTTGGAGACTCAGTGCTGCCCAGTCCTTGGTCCACATGCCAATCATTACGGCCTTTGTACATTAGAGCAAAACAAAAATAATCTGCTGTCCTTCTTGCTACCTAGGGTGCCCTTTCGTAGTGACTTCTGTTCCTCACATGTGACACCAACAAAACCATCGGATTGGGTTGGACCCTTTGAGTGGTTTTTGATTTGCGCTGGTCAATGAGAAAGCAAACTTTGAAAAGGTTGGTGGTTTGAGAAAGCGGGCTGTGCTTTTGTTGACCAGGTTAAGACGAGGGTAGCCTTCATCCCAGCTCCTACTGCAGGGACAACACTGATGACACTGATGACGGCCTTGACATCCTAATGGACTTTAGAAGGGCCACCGCTGCCTTCTACACCCATTTCCTCATCTCTCAAGTAGGAAGGATTTCTGTCCAGCTCGTTTACTGGCCAGAGAGCCCACACGTGTTCCTGCGAGTTATACTGGGCACGAGTTTTCTGTCACTCACTCCAGATGCCAAGAAGTCTTGGAGACTTGAGTAGCTGGCTTGCATTGGCCTCCACAGAGATGGCCTAAATAGAGCAAGAATGGTCTCGAGGCATGCCAGGTGAGCGCTTTATTGGTGAGGTTGCCCCACCTTCCCCCTCCTGCCCTGCCCCTCAACACTTTTCTAGAATTTGAGTGAGAGCCAAAATATAATTAAAGGAAAAGGAATAACGCTAAATTAAGTTACAGGGTCAGGACAAAGTCAGAAGGATAGCTCCACTGCAGAATCTTTAGGCCCCACAAGGCAACCCCCTCAGGAGCGCCCTCATTCTTTGGGGACGGGAGGCCCTGAATGAGGTGTTACAGCGATGGCACTGGGCCCCTCTTGGAAAGCGTGTGCCCTTCCCTGGGGACATGAGTAATGACACACTCACTTACCTCTAGACAGCACAGAGAGTGGGATGGCATTGATTTGTGAGCCTTTAGGCAAAGCTTACCCTCTCATCGCTGCAGATATTCTGGGCAGGACTGGGCTGTGAGGCCATAGATCACAGGGACTGTTCTGCCCTGCTTCTCCACTCTCCAAGTGTGTGGGAGAGTGAGCCAGGGATAGATTTCCATGGAGGAGGTGTGGGAAAGGCACTGAAGAAGGGGGGCGGGGAGGAGAAGGAGGAGAAAAGAAAGAGAAGGTGATGGGGAGGACGGAAGAGGGAAAGGAGGAGGGAGAAGAGGAATAGCAACAGTCCCAGCTGCAGGAGTAGCAGCAGAAGCTCCACTGCAGAAGTGGGCACTTGGCCCTTCTCTGCCCTTGAGGTGCAGTTTTGGTCTGGACACCTGGGCAAGGATTCTGAGTGTCTGAGGTTGTGCCCCTGCACCGCCCCGCTGCCTCTACCCATCCCCCCTCCCTGCCCCAGCCCCTACTGTCCTGTCAGTTACTGCATGGGCCTGCCCTCAGTCAGCTGTGAGATTGCAAGAATGCAGTGCACTTGCATAGATAGGCACAGAGGCCTCCAGAGGCCATCCAGGACTAAAATACCTCGCGCAGCCTGCAGCTCGGCTGGCCTCAGTGCTGTGAGACTGGGAGCCTGGGTTCTGCTCTCTGGCAGAGCTCATTAACATCCTGACCCCTTCCCTCTTCCCTGGCCTTCCTCTGTGGAAGAAGTATGCATCACTCCCATACCACATGGGCACGGCCTAAGTGTGCCATCCAACTGGCAATGGGCCCAAAGCTAACTAGTCACCAGCACTGGGGAAATGCTCACTGTCTACCAGACTCCTAATTCACTCACTCACTCATTCATTCATTCATTCATTCACTCAATCATTTGTTCTTTCATTCACTCACTCATTTGTTCTTTAGACTCCAACAACAACCCTATGAGATAGGTGCATCTTTCCTGTTTTCTACGTAAACTGATGCCCAGCAAGGTTAAATGACTTGCCTAAGGCACCAGCAAGAGGAAAACCTTGACGGAGGCTGGAGTGGGCTAAGATAATAGCATGCAAGTGTCCAGGAGGACTGCTGTGAGCTGGGGGCCAGGGGGCCATCACTCACTATCTCACTATCTCTCTGTCCCGCAGCTCCTCTGTAAGGGGTGGCTTCCCTGATTTACCCCAAGGCTCAGAAACAGGCAATATCCAGGCAGGCATGAAAGCAGGATTTGTACCCTGGGCTACCTGGTTTCATCAGGCCATTCTGTCTCCGTACCCCCACATGTCTGGAGCTTCCAGACTGGAAATACCGTCCCTTAGCACTGATGAGACACAGCCACCAATGGAAGGTGGAGAACTAAGAACTCCCTGTGTGGGGTCCAGGCCTCCTCAGCCTCTGCTCATCCACTTGCCTCTAATCCCACTTCTTGTCCTGAGATTTCCCACACCTTAGCTCTTCAAACTCCACTCCATCTTGCAGCAGTGCACCCTCCTGGGCCACGCCCCTCCTCCCCCACCCCCTACCCCACAAAGCCATATCTGGGGGAAAAAAAAAAAGGTTAAAACAGTAGTGTTCTTCAGGAAAGATAATATACTCTAATAGTTCCAGCTACTTGGGGGGCTAAGGCAGGAGGATTGTCTGAGACAGTGTAGAAACCTGTCTCAACCAATCAGTCAGTCAGTCATGGTGTCAGAGAAGATCCTGTGCTGTACAGGCCAGGAATAATGACTTTGTATTCAAGGTTAGAATGGGAGGGCAGACCAAGGCTAGGCCAGCATTTGCAGGTGACAGCCACCTGGCCAAGTTCCCAAGCCCCTGGTTTTGCTTTTCCTCATGTACATATTTCTCAGTGTTTTCCTTATCTTGTACTTTTTTTTTTCTTCCTGCTTTGGGAGCTGTGTGATATGTGACCTATGTGTCATCTGGCCAGAAAACCTTGGCAGATGCCACTGAGCATCCCAGAGGGATGTGCCGAGAGAAAGGCCCCCCAAGATTCAGCCCCACAGAGCCCTCTCTGGTTCGGATGTCTGTAATGATGTGTCTTTTAAAGCATGCTAGAAGGAGCAGAGAAGCCTCCATATCTTTATTAGATCACCCCGCGTCTCTCCATAAGAAGCCAATGTTCTTTTAAACACCGTGGTGCCTCCTCCCCACAGCCCTCCCCCCATGCTTCCTCCCCACTCCCTCTGAGGTGTTTGCAGAACAATGTTATTTATCCCTTTCCCCCTTTTGTTTTCTCCACCTGCTGTTTAGAGAAGAAAATCAAGAGATAGTGTTTTCCTCTCCCTCCTCTCCTCCCTCCATCCCTTCCTGCCTCCCTTATCCCATATCTAGCATTGCTAACAATAAGGCTATCTTCCTGTGAAACAGCAGCCTTCTCGTGCAGAAAAAGGTGTGCCTTTGGCAGGAGAAGGGGATTGTGGACAGCCCCCTGGGAGGGCGGCAGAGGCATTGGAGAAGGCTGTCCACCAGTGCTGTGACCTGGGTCCCTGGGCCTCCTGGGCCTCCTGGACCTGCTCTCTAAAAGGCGCAGAAGCCTCACCCTGCCTGGAGGCTCCTCTCAGTTTTACACCTGACCCACCTTTCATACCCGCCTTGTATGCCCACTTTGTGTGCCTTGTGGTGTAGCACCCCTGGGAAGGAGCCTATAGGAGAGTCCTAGAGGAGGGGTAGATGCTAAAAATGAGGAGAATGTGCTGGCCCTCTTTCTAGCCAGAAACATGGCCACCATTGCTGCTGCCATTGCTGACTGCCTCTGCCTCTACCTTGGTGAGCAGAGGGTGTTGAGGCAGCTTTGCTTCTAATGGAGAACAGGGGTAAATTGACAGTGAACCAGGCTCTCCTTGGAATTTCCTAGTAACCATGTAGTGGGCTCACAGTGGACAGCTGTGTGCAGGTGGCTTAGGGAGGTGGGCGGAGTGTCAGTGCTCTCTGGTTGCCTGACTGGCAGAACTTGGTGAGGCCAACGGCCAGGCAGTTCTTACACATAGAGACTGAGAAGGTGAAAGGCGCTGGCTTTGTTCCCGGACAAAGTGACTTTAAGGTGCCTGGCTCATGGCCTCTCGGCTTGCTTCTCCCCACGTATCTGTGGACATTCTTTACTGCCCTGAGGCTTGCTCACCAGCAGCACAGGGTCTAGACACCTTGAAGATGCCAGCCTTTGCTTCTTGTTGGTAGGTGCTCCACTGCCCCGGCATGCCACAGGCAGATGTGGATCCTGCCACTGTAGAGCCTCTCCAGCCTGTCAGCTGGTGGCCTCCACTTTAGACTACTACTCAGGACCAGCAAGGATGACAGCATGTGTGGAACTACCCCAGGGCATGGCACACTGGCACAGCATGGTGGGTCATGGCTTTCCATGGGCCCTGAAGTGGTAGCTAGCTCATGGGGAGACCTTGGTTAGTGACTTTGCAGGGACTGGTCGGGGAGATGGTGGCTCTAACATGGAAACCAACTGGCATTGACTTCTTTCACTTTGGGTCTACTGCCTAGTGAGGAAGCCAACCAAGGAATAAAACCCATTTCTTCTTTCCTTCCCTACTTTTTGTTTTCTTGACAGGGTGTCATGTAGCCCAGGCTAGCTTCGAATTCTCTTTGTAGCTAAGGATGGCCTTGAACTCCTCTTGAGTGCTGGGAGTACAGGCCTGTATCAGCACACCTGGCTTATATAGTGGTGGGGGTTGAACGGAGAGCTCTCACCACTGAACCACCCAGCTGCACTCACTGACCTTTCCCTAGACTTTTGATCTGTGATCCTAATGGCCTTTAAAGAACTGAAAGGGAGGAATCCCAGAGAAGAGTCTGGAATATTTCATCATTGGACTGAGCCCATCCTGCCTTTGGATTTGAGTGAGTGATTGTTGGGGTTAGTGTTGGGATCGTGGCAGGGGGTGGATCATAACAAGTGTAGGACAAGTGCTCCAGGCCATCAGCCCAGAAAGCTGGCCACAGGAGGATGCCAGCAAGCTGAGAGCCTTGAATGTCGGGAGTCCTGACTTCCAAAGAGGCCACACCTCAAGTTCCATGATATCCTTTTCTATGGACACACATGCAGGATGGGTGAAGGGCCAGAGAAGGAGGGAAGGGGAGCGGCTTTCCATGGCGCCTAGAGCTCTGGAATTTAGTAATCCTCACAGCTTTCATTCTCTGGGAAGGTGGTCGTGGTGGGGGAAGAGCGCTGCTGTGTTCTGCCCCTCTGCAGCCTGAGTGGAACCCTCAGTCACTGCACTTGTCTGTAGGAGTCAGCGGGCTTTGTCCTTGCATAATGGCTTGTTTATAGAGGGGCTTCCTGTCCCCTCCCTGGCCCAGACTCAGAAGCCACTGCCTGCTAGACCTCTGCTGACCAGAGCACTAGGGGGTTTGAACCTCGGCTTAGGCGTACAGTATTAGAGAGTATGAGTTGGGGGACTCCAAAGTAGGGAAGGGCTTTCCCACCATATGCATGATGGGAAAATCTGAGGCCCAAAGAGGGAAACTGGTTTTCCCAGAGTCACACGACCTGTGTGTGTGTGTCTGTGTGTGTGTGTGCGCGTGCACGCACATGCATGCACTCACACATTTGTGTTGCTAGTCCTTATTCTGATGCAGTGTTTCTGAAGTGTGCTTTGGTATGTCAGGCCTTTCACTTTCCCAACTGTAATACGGAGAGAGTGCCAGCCCCTATGCTCCTGTGATCACGTGACATAATGGCAAAGAAAATGTTTATGACTTGGAGAGATCTGCAGAAAGGTGGATGGGCAGGAGTCTTGGGGTTACCCTCTAGACACCCATACTTCAGCTGCCCTGATGACTTTGGGACTCCACTAACCCTGCTTAGGAGCTTCTAGAATGGGGTCCTCAGGAACTGTCTTAACACATTGCCACCTACACGTCTTAAAAATGGCTTTCTAGTGCAGAGCAGGCAGAGTGCTGAGGGGGGGGGGGGGCAGGGTGCTGGAGAGCAGGTGCTGGAGAGCTGGGTGCAAAGTCTATCCTCCCAGATAAACCTATGAAGTATCCTTGCTGGGGGTAGAATTTTCATTTTAAAAATATTTAATTTCGCTGGACATGGTGGTACATTACTTTTAATCCCAGCGCTCCAGAGGCCAGTCTGGTCTACAAAGTGATTTTCAGAAAAGCCAGGGCTACCCAAAAAACCTTGTCTCAAAAAAAAAAAAAAAAAAAAAAAGAACAAAAAATTATTTTATTTTTTTTTTTTAAGTAATATATGGGGGGGGGGGGCTGCACATGAGTACAGTGCCCTTGTAGGCCAGAAGAGAGCGTCAAACCCCCTGAAGCTGGTCTTAACATGCAGTCATGAGCTTCCTAACATGACCACTGGGAACTGAACTTGGGTTCTCTTGAAGAGTAGTACCTACTCTCGACCACTGAGTCATCTCTCCAGCCCTGAGAATCTTCACCTGATAGGAGCTCAGGTCAGCTCTGAGGTCAGCCACAGCTTGGACACCCTTGGCAAGGTCAAAGGGCATGTTTATTCTCCATGCTGCCCCTCAAGACTTTGGCGAGTGAGTTGTTTTCTCCCTCTGGACCTTGATCCTCTTGTCTGTTACACAGGGTGTCACCCCCTTTCCTGTTTGCTGGCTGTAGGGGTCACCTAGAGTGTACAGAACATGGAGTGCCCGGAGGCTGGCTCCCTATGTGCACCCGGTGAGTGGTGTCTGTACTGGGCTTGTGAAGTGAGGGGCAGGGCAGGGTGATTCAAGGTGCCAGGATGTAGGAAAGTTTGCTGGGATAATGCCAGGCCAGGGCCGTGGGCGGGCTCTCTGGAGGACTGATGGGTTTCGGGGCGGGGGGGGGGGGGGGGAGGAAAGTGCATTAGAGCTTCAAGGCAGCCCAGAGATGCCTGGGACTACGGATACCAGGGCTGCTGGAATGTAGGGAGCTTAGAACTATGAGACCCTAGAGCTGTAGACTGCCAGGAAGCAGGATGGCCAGGGCTGTTGCAGCACAGGGTGCAGGTGCTCAGGGCTGTTGGAGCGTGGGGTGCAGGGCACCTGAAGTTGTTTCTGTGGTTTTGAGAGTGAATAGTAAGCTACCGAGGCAGGAAGGGGCAAAGACAAACAGAGGGCCGTGGGAAGGAACAGTCAGACCACAAAGGGCCAGGCATAGTAAGATCAGGTGTAGGCCATCTCAGATGGTATTGGTATGGCTATTAGTAAGCCAGATCTTGGGAACCAGATCTTAGAGCTAATTGTGAGACTCTTCCTAGACTCAGGCAATACGTGTCTCTTGTCACATGATGTCTAGCTTAGTTTACATGCAAGTCTAGCGGGAGCTCGATGAGATGCTCGTAGGACACAGAACATGTCTAACAAGTGAAGATATGCACAGAGCCAGTGAGAGGAAATGAATTGAGAACACAGAGATCCTGAGCTCCCCCAACCCCAGGCTCCCTGTACCGCATGATACCCTGCTTTCTTGCTTCTTCACTAGACCCAGCTTGATGTGATTTTCTTCCATATCTGTCTTAGAGCGGAGGCTCCAGCTCAAGGGGGGGAAAAAACAACAACAACTTATGATTGGGGTGCCTGACTTTATCTACATGGGCCCAAGGGTTTCCTGGGGTGGGAGCTACCAGCTGCTGGGATGATGCTGAGTCCCTCAGTGTGGGAGGCTAAGGATGTTTGATGGTGCTAAGAGAGGGTATGGGAGCCACACAGTAATTGACAGGGTAAGGAAGACCTGGCAGAGGAACCCAAGAGAAGGACTGCATGGTGCCCCTGAGGCACAGTGTGGAGGCATTTCTGAAGGAGAGTCCTAATTGCTTCTGTGGCATGCTCTCATCGGAGGGCAACTGTGTGAGCACACTGACCTCCTGACAGTTAGATACGGTATTATAGGATGTGAGCAGCTGGTGGGGTTCTGGGAAAGGCATTTTATTAGCATGTTTTAAGCTAAAATTTAAATATTCTTATTGTGAGAAAAAACTCATAAATATCCAAAGGGAACCTGAAAGGTAAAATATTAATAACCACCACAAGCTCAGATGCAGATTTAGATGGAGATGTTAGACCTTCTGGCCAAAATTATCATAAGTTCTGGACAAGCCCTTGAGCCCCAAGGTGCCCTAACTAGTTCCCACTGAAAACCTTGGAACTGATGTCACAATGAACCCAGTGGGGAAGGAGAGGGGCTAGCGAAAGCAGCAACAGTTAGCATTGCCAACCAACCAATCAATAAGCTGAGCTTTGACACTTCTCTATGCCCCCTTGGGAGTCCTAGGCCCTCTAGGCATGCCGAATTCCTTTCCTGGAACTTAAGGAAGTTGGCTCACGTTCTGCATTGGCACGCCTCCTGAGCTATGGCCAATATTTAGCTACCCTCCTTGAAGTCTCCATCCCGTGCCAAGGGTTCCTTGGACTTTGTGGCCTTGACTATCCATTCATAGTGTCCTCCTGTGCAGCACAAGCCGGGGTTGAAGGTCCCCGACAGAAGCATGTTTACTAAGCTGCTGTGCTCCCTGCACCCGCAGCTCCGAAATGACATTTCAGGAATTGAATTACCGACATTTCAGTACTTGCGGAATCCAGGAATAGATTATTTGATTATATCTGTTGGAAGTCATCCCCGCAACCGGCTTTGCTTTCTCAGCCAACAGCTAAAGCCAGTGAGGAAGGGGAGACAGCAGGGGAAGGCTGTAATTACACGGTTCTCCCAAAAGCACATCTCTCAAGGTGACAGTCGCTGGTGGCTTGTCCCTGGTCTGGGAAAGCCTCTGGACTCTGCTGCACCAGGCTGGACCTAGACTAGCACTTAATCCCAACAGGCACAATGGTACCCCGCTGATGCATATCACACCGCTGGGCCCATGCAGACTAAAAATGCCATTTTGATGGCGGCTGCACCAGCCAGAGGCACCTCCCTCCTGCTCTGTGGACCATTTAGGTCTGCTGTGGTAAGTCAGGGTATCTGTGGCCTTATTTCTGTGATAAGCCCTCTTGGGATTGTTAGTCTTGGGGTTCCTATCTTTCAGGGCTCAACAGCCATTGAGGGAATCTCTGACTTTCCTTGGCCTCCAGGTATCTATGGAATATTTAGAGGTCCCAGGAGGCCCTGTAACAATGTCTCCCTTTGGAGCTCGCAGCCAGCATGAAACCAAACCATAGCCACTTGGTGTTGCTGAGTTAAGCCACTGGCTTGCTGGTTGCTTCCCAGCTGGAACCCATTTGAGAGCCACTCCAAGCACTTGCCCAGGTCAAGAGCAAGTTCACAGGGATTGGAAGAATGTGCCTCTCTCCCCAGGGCTCTCTGCACCCAGGCTGCTCTCTGGCAGGGCCTGATAGTAGGCTGAGCACAGTAGGGAGAGCTAGCTTTGTCCCTTGGAAACTGTCACTGTTTGCCTGTTAATCAAGTAAGAATTAATAGGTTGTGTTTAGCTCCACCAGGGAATGCTGAAATGAGCTATAAGGAGGCACAGACTCAACCGAACAAGAACCACTTATTCAAAAAGAGAGGAAGGGCCTGGCCTCATTAGGCCACCCCCACCCCACCCCCCATGTGTCCTTGAAATGTACTTCTTGGCATCCTGGAAAAAAAAAACAATTCTCCTGTGCAGGCGCCTACCTGGGCCACTTATCTTCTAGAACGGACCGGGTTAGGCCTCTGGAGGGGTGGAACTCAAATATGACGCTGGCACTCCGCCCACATGTCTTTGTGGAGCCCTTGGAGCTGCGTAGCAAACCCAGGCCCTCTTTCCTGTTTGGATCCCTCAATGTCTTCTTCCTTTCCGTCCCAAGGAGCTACCTTCCTGGTTGCCAAATGCCTCTGAGCTCAGCTGTTTCTCATCTGTTTCCCATCATGTCTGAAGCAGGCAGGCCATCTTTGCAGTAGAGGTGGGAACAGATGGGCAGTTTGTCACCCAAAGGTGTCTAAGGGATCACGTGTGGAATGTGGCTGAGGGAAGTTTTGGGGATTCTAGACTGTCTTGATCTGGGGTATTTAGTGACGTTGTCCCCAGCTATTAAGACTCCTGACTCCTCGGAGGTGCCAAGCAACAAAGAAAGGCAGGTGTAGGCCTAGATCCATTTTGTCTTGTGTTCACCAGCCCCAGGGCTTGGCATGTCAGGACTGGATGGCATCTGTGAGCTAGTTTGGTCATGGATGTTCTGTGAAGTCTGGATATGCAGGACAGGCTCTAGACATTGAAGTGAGCGTAGCCATGACCCCTTGCAAGACTGAAGAGCCTGACCAGGCACTATGATCCAGGGGATTACTGGAGCCTAGCACTGTCGAAAACTCCCAGCATGCTTCTCTGCATTGTGTGGTGCCATGCTACCACACATGCATGGCACACATGCATGGTGCAATGGTGTTAGGTACAACTGTGCTCAGGTTCCAACTCTGTGTTGACCAGCTGGCCTTCATCTCCTGCCTCAGTTTCCTCATCTATAAAGATAAGGGATCTATCTTAGGTCACATAGAATAAGACCTGTTGTCACTGGGCTGTGACTTTGCTGTGGATCTAAGATAGACTTTGCTTTGAAGGCTGGAGAGCCCCAGTGGGAGCTGGCACATAGGAGACTTCCAGAGACCAATGTATGGGCAGGGGAGTGAGTGACAGAGGCAACTATAGGAGTGGGAGGGGCTTGTGAGTGACATGCACTTAGCAGAGGACATCGGGGTCTTGCGCTTGGCTGGGGTGGCATGGGAGGGTCATGTGAGTCAGGCTGGCTCCTCACTTGGAGGAAAGCTGGTCTGAATGTGTCAGCATCTTGGAAGAGACTGTAGCCCTTGAACCATGTCCAGCTGGAGTCCACATCTGTCTTGCAAACTTGACCCAGTTTACAGTGGTCTCAGGAGCTGTTCTACCAGGGCAATTTTCTCTGTCCTCTGAACTCAGTTCCACCTATGCTGCACAGCCCCACATCGGGTGGATATCTTAAGGTATGGCCTCACCTGAGGGCTCCACGTGGAGGTACCATGGAGCATAAGTCTTGTTGCTTTAAAGAGTCAGTGGGCAGGGTGTGGGACTTGTGTGTTCTTCCTGAGGCTGGGCAACAGTGCAAGCTTTGACCTGGGCAGCCTTCCTTCCCAACCGCCTAGACACCAGCATGGTTCTCTTACTCCTGAGCATCTATGCTGCCCCTCTGGTGCCTATCTCAGTGGATGCAAAGACAACTCCTGGTCCCCACCTAAGGACTGAGCTATGGGTGTATTCAGAGCCGCTTGTCACAGCTCCGTGATCCAGCAGCCATGGCTCCCTGCCCTCTCCTGGCTCTGTCATAGCAATGACCCTAAGATGGAGCAAGCCAAGGCTGGGGAGCCTTCTCCCACAGGCCTCTGCTCTCAAACAGGTACAGGTAAGTGTCACAGTCAATGACAAGTGAGGGCAGCAAGCCCTGGAACTGATGGGATAGCCAGATGCTGGTAATAGGTGCCTGGAAAGAGGATGGGGTGGGGTGGGGAACTGATTCCAGGTGTGCAGTGAGTAGAGCCAGATCCCCGGTGGAGGGTGAGGAGCTGATGGGGAGACCGAGGCATGGTGTTGAGGACGGTGCGACAATGAGGCTCAGGCCCCAGCAGGCTCTCTACTTCCATGAATAAAGCATGAGGTGGGGTGGGGAGCATGGCTGTGCTCCCCCATAACCATCTGACTCCTTAATAGAAAAATTAAAATTTAAAGCGACCGAAAGTGACGAGTGACAGGAACGTTCCTAGAAACTGGAGACTGTGTGCTGAGTGGCTCCCGGTGAAGATGACATCAGACACCCGAGTCCCCAGGAGTGGGTTTTTAATGTTTCAGTATTTGAAGCTAAGGACACAGGAGCCTTTGTGCTTTGGGCCCCTGGGGGCCCTCAGTTCTCACCACCAGCCTCAGGAAGTAGCTCCATCCCACCGCTGTCCCTATGCTTTGTGATACAGGCCACCTCAGTGGGCCAGGCCACGCTCACCCATGCCATCTCCAGGGATCCATGTCATCCTCATGCCGGAAGAAGCCCAGGCCAGACTAAAAGCCTTCTTCATTTGTCTCTAAAGCTCTAGCCTGAAGCTAATATTTGGACCCCAGGGTCCTTGGGCACTTTGACTCCAGACCCATTTCCTTGCCGGGGCGGCTGCAGGGTTGATGCTGAGATGGATGGATTTTGGCTACGAGATCTGGTTGGTGTTACTTGTTTTAATGTTTTGAGATGGCGGTCTTGCCACAAAGCCAAAGCTGCCTGTAACTCTGCTGTCTTCGGGCCTCAGCCTATCCAGTGTCGGGAGTGCAGACAACAATGCCATGTGCCCCTACGTCCAGAACAAGGTCTGTTTTGCCACATGGGCTCTAGGAAAATCTAAAATGTAGCCAAGTCCTTAGTCCCCACCCACTCCCAGGAGCTCAGAGCAACCTGGCTGGGCCTGTCCAGTTCCCCAGGGCAACCACTTGTCTTCCGCTGGCCTGCCGGGGCTCCAAATGCTACTGGCTCCTTCCTGAAGAACGGTCCAAATCCTACCCCACTGAGTCAAGCTGAGTCCTCAGGTCAGTGGGGCAGAATGCCAGAGCCCCAGGGACAGCGGGCAGCACAAAACACTTACTTTAATTAGAGGAATTATGTAAAACAGATCAGATAGTTGGCAAAAATATAGGACCAAAAAAAAAAAAAAAAAGTCACCGAGGGCCACCTCCTGACCCAGCCGCTCATTTGCCCCACCCTCTAGTGTGGCTGTTTGCTTTCCTCACAGCATTGGCATGCACACTGGAGAGGCCATGTGTGGTCAGCTTTCTCGAGAAGTCGGGATTATCGGGGACGGGGAACAATACTGCTTTTCTCCAGGATGAGACGACACAGCCTGGATGGAGGCAGCCTGTGGCCTCTCATCTGCAGACACTAATATACTGACTTCAGATTCGAAACATGAAAAATATTAGACGTTGAAGTTGCACAGAGTGGGGTGGGGGGGCGGGGATGGGCAGGATAGCTGAGGTGGCTTCTTCTTGTGAGGAGCGGGTGCAAGGTCCGGAGAGGAGTGATGAGAGTTGGGCAGACATCTGGACCTGATGGCATGGTGTCCCAAGCCCCGCTTCCCATGGGAGGTGCCCAAACAACCACCTTCTCCCTGGCAGTCTTCCTGCCAAATCTGGAATCTTCTTGATTATTTGCTTGTTACTGGTCTGAAATCTGCACCCCCACCCCCTCCACCCACCCCCGGGTAGAGTTGAAGTTCTGCGAGGTGTGGGTGTCTGGGACTTCACCACAGAGAGGGGGTACGATGCTGCTGCTGTGAAGCATGGAGAGGGAAAAGAGCAGGTGGCCGTGCGGTGGGCGGTTCTGCCGGACTGGAGAGGTGCTAAGCCCTCCCTCCCAAAGAGCTGTTCACAATAAAGAAAGAATGCTGGAAAATGGAGTGAGAGGGGAGGGGAGGGGAGGGGAAGGGAGGGGAGGGGAGAGGAGGGGAGGGGAGGGGAGGGGAGAGGAGGGGAGAGGAGTAAAGAAGGGTCCTTAATGTCCCAGCTGGAGCAGTGACTAGGGTGCCTGCCCTGTCCGAGGTTTCTCCATTGTGGGTACTTACTCTCGGAGACCTGTGAATTCATACTTCATCTTTTGCTTAAAGTCTGTCTTTTTATCTAGTAGCATTGTATACCTCCCAGGAATTTACTAGGCAAGAGGCATTGGCTATACTCTCTCCTGTCTCCCTCCCAAGCTGGGGTGGATTTGAGGGGGCTTTGTTCAGAGGCCAGAGCTGAGGAGTGACAGTTGTGTGTGTGTGTG
>OU015742.1:122282496-122294131 GCA_907169655.1 Acomys percivali
AAGAAAGAAAGAAAGAAAGAAAGAAAGAAAGAAAGAAAGAAAGAAAGAAAGAAAGAAAGAAAGAAGAAAGAAAGAAAAGAGAAAAAAAGAAAGTGCCTACAGGTGCATCTTATGGAGACATTTTCTCAGTTGAGTTTCCCTCCTTCCAGATAATCCCAACTTGTGTCAAGTTGACATAAAACTAGCCAGCACAGTGGGTTTTGAAGATATGGTTACATATCCTAAAATTTACCATGTCGTAGACATAACACAAAGTAAATGAGACTCAGTTGTTGATGGTTTTTTCACAAATATGTCCAACTGTTTTACCATAGTTTTAGAATGTCCCATCACTCTATAGCAGCAGTTCTTAACCTGCGTCTTCTTTGGGGTAGAACGACCCTTTCACAATGGTCACCTAAGACCATCAGAAAACACAGGTATCATGACTCATAACAGTAGCAAAGTTACAGTTATGAAGTAGCAGCAAAAGTAAATTTACAGTTGGGGGTCACACACCATAAGGAACTGTATTAAAGGGTCACAGCATTGGGAAAGTTGAGGGCCACTGCTCTGGAGAAAGCCTCATGCTCCTGACTAAACCCTTGATTGAATTTTGAGGCAGGGGAATGGAAGCTTAGGCTTTGGCCATGTTAGGCAGGTGCTCTGTCATTGGGTTACATCCTGCAGCCCCAAATGCGTGCGTTTATTTCTGGACTCTTGATTCCATCTCCTCGCTGCGTGTCTTTCCGTGTGGTGGCACCACGCTGCCCTGACTTTTCTTGCCTTATAGTAAGCTTTGCCCTTGGGAGGTGTGGTGGCTCAGATGGTCTGCTGCGCAAGTGTGAGGACCAGAGTTCAGATCCTGGAACCCGCATCAAATGTCAGGCGTGCAATGGTGCCTGTGATTCCAGCACTCCGAAGGTCCACATGGGAGACAAGCTGGCTACCTAGACTAGCTGTATCAGTGAGCGCTCTGGGTCCAGTTGAAAGCCTTGCTTGCCTCACTGAATAAAGTGGGAAGCGATGAAGAAAGGCTCCTGATGTCAACCTCAGGCCTCCACACACATGTGCCTTCACACATACGAACACACTCTACACATGCAAAACACAAGGAAAGTTGGGAGGTATGAGTCCTACTGTTTTCTTCTTCATCTTCTTTTTAATAACTATTTTTGGCTGCTTCAGGCCCTCTGTGAATCCATATGAATTTTAAAATCGGTTTTCCATTTTCTGCAAAGAAGTAAAGCAGGGATTCTGACAGGAATTGTACGAAGTCTGTGGATCGGTTGGGAGAGCGGCCAGCTTAACAACTTCTGGTTTGTAAACAGAGAGTGCTTCCCCCCCCTTATTTAGATCCTCCTTGATGCCTTTCAGCACTGTTTTTCTTCCTCTAGTGCATGCCCGTAATCCCAGACCTGTGGAGGCTGGAGCTGGAGGATGGCTGCACGTTTGAGGCCAGTCTGGACTACCGTAGCAGGCCCTAGGCTGCTGTGGGCTATATAGCAGACCTTGTTTTTGTTTTTGTTTTTGTTTTTGAAATAAAAAAATTTAATTAAATAAATAAACAAAGCAAGCCAAAACAATGTCTTGTTATTTCCAGAGCAGGAAGTTTGCTTTTTTTTCTTAAACCAATTTTTTTTTTTTTTTTTTTTTTTTTGTTTCTCTGTGCAGCATAGCTGTCTTGGACTTGCTTTGTAGACTCACACTCACAGTGATCTGCCTGCCTCTGCCTCCCTGTGTGCTGTGACTAAAGGCATGCGCCACAACACCCTGCTGAATTTTGCACTTTTTATTGAGTATTTTTTCCTTAGGTTTTTTTTTATGCCATTGTTTGGAATTATTTATTCTAATTGTTATTGTCATTACCTCTGTGACTTGATTTTTGAATTGCAAATTTCTACACATAGTCATTTTTATCTGTTGATCTTGCCTCTAGCAGCCTTGTTGAAAAATGTTGTAATGGATTCGCCAAGAGTGCTAATTACCAAATAATAGCATCAGAAAATAGAAGCGACATGCGTCTTCCAGTCTCATAATAGGTATCTTTCATTTTGCATTTTTTTTCTTACTTTATCACCCTGCTTAGAACCATATGGTTTGGATAGATATAGATGGCAAGGTAGCTCAGTGGTTGAGCCACAAGGACCAGTGTTTGGATCCTCAGAACCCAAGTAAATGCCCAGTGGGTAGCGAGGGCCCCTTGTAATAATAGCAAGAGGCAGAGCACACTGGCTGGCAAAGACAGCTAGACGGGTGAGCCCTGGGTTCAAGTGAGAGACCCAGCCTTGATAAATAAGGTAGAGATTGATAGAGAAAGACTCAGGATATCAGCCTTGGGCCTCCACAGATGTGCATGAGTACATACATACACATGCACCCACATACAAACAAGCAAAAATGCATACACACAACGCATGCACATGAGAAAAAAGAAAGAAATGGCAGGAACAAGTAGGCATCCTTATCTGAGTCTCCATGCTAGGAGGCACGCCACTCTTAATGGTAATGTTAGCTGTGACTTTGTTGTTGTTGTTTTGTTGTTATTGTTAGATGCCCTTCAGCAGCAGATTGCAGAGGCTCTCTTTTGTCCTATTGTCCACATATAATGTTTTCATTACGTAAGGGATATTGTCCAGTGCTTCTTCTGGATCTCTCTGGGTGAGCATGTGGCTTTGGGTCGTTATTGATCCGACATACACTACATCAGAATATGTACAGGTGCTTCAGGCAGCCTTTGTTGGTGTCCCGCGGCGCATGTGCTGTGTGCTCAGAACCAAGGCTGCAGTGAAGTCACACGATGCAACACGTGTGAGCCCTGCCAGGAACAGCTCGGATATTATGTGTTTGATTTAGGTTTTGGTCATGGCATTTGGCTGCTGAAACCTTTTATTGCCAAATTTTTCTCAACCCTCACATTCAGTGGCTCCATATGGTGTTGTGACATGCCATTTAAGGAGCTAGCATTACATGATGAGCCTTCAAGATGGTTCAGTGGATAAAGGCACTTGCCACCAAGCCCGATAACCTGAGTTTGATCCCCAGGCTCCACATTGGAAGCGATAACCAACTCTTTAAAGTTGACCTCTGACCTCCACATATATCCTGGCATGCACATGCATATACACACACACACAAATTAATAACAACTAAAAAGAAGCTGAGCATTATGTCAGTGGACTTTCACATGATGAATAAACTAAGTAAACTAAGCTCGCATCCCTGGGATAAACTTCACCTGGTCATGGTGAATGATCCTTTTATGTGTTGCTGTATTATTTGACGTGCTGTTTTGTGATAATTTTTTGACTCATAATGAGAATGGCTTAGGAATTTTATTCTCCTGTGTCATGGCGGTACTCATCTCTTTGAATGTGTTTAGAAGCACACCCTCTTTTTCTGTCTTCTGGGGAGTTGGTAAAGGACTTCACATCTTTGCAGAGTTCCACCATGAAGCCATCTGGGTGTGGACTTTTCATTGTGGGTGATTTCCTCTTTGCTTATTCAACCTCTTCATGACTTGAGTCCCTTTGTGCTTTTTTTTTTCTCCTTTTTGACAAATGATATCAGTTACCTTTCTCATTGCAGAGACCGTATACCTAGCCAGAAGTGACTCAAGAGGAACAACTTATTTGGGCTCACTGAGGGGACACAATCCATCAAAGCAGAGAAGGCGTGGCAGCGAGAGTGTCAGGAGCTTGCTCATCTGGACTGATCAGGAGGCAGAGAGAGATGCGTGGGGAGGAGGCTCCAGGCTATAACCTCAAGGCCTGCCTCCCAGCAAAAAAGATCTTACTCCCAAAATCCTACAACCTCCCTAAACAGGCCTTCAGCTTAGGCCATGTGTTCAAACATAAGAGCCATGTGGTGGATGGAAGGGGAGATGGTGTACTGTCACAGAATACTCCATCATCAAACCATAGTACAGGTCTCGTTTTGTAGCCTAAGCTGACTTGACTCACAGCCCTGTCCCCTGAGTTCTGGGATGACAAGCCTGTACCACCACACTTAGTCAAGTGTATGCCTTTTCAGTTGGCTTCGATTCCCCCAAGCCTCCCTTGGACCTTCCAGAATTGGCATCAGTGAGTTCTTCCTATGTGCAGAGCATTTGGGGGGGAGGGTGTGTGCACTAATTCAATTTTAACAAAGTAGGAAGTGTCATTATTTCATCCATTTTACAAATGTGCAGAGAGGAAAGGAAAAGTAGAGTAACAGGTCAGGGTCACCCACCAGGGACCAAGGCCCTGAGCTGGCCAGAGGGCCATGCTGCCCTCTCTGCCTGCCCCTTTCCCCTCCAGCTATCCTGGCTCTCCGGACACAGATAGAAGGGTCAGGCTTGGCCACAGCCTACCTTAGCTCTGACAGGCAAAGAAGGCTAGGCTCCCACAGAGAAGCCCAACTGTAGAAAGGTCCCCACCCCAGAGCCTAGGGCTGTGGTGCAGGGACCCTGACTGGCTGTATCTTTTGTACCAGCCCAAAGGGTCTACAGCAAGCCCTTCCCCAGCAAGATGCCTCATGCACCCTTGGAGCAGGAAGAGCTTCATCTTGGGCTCTGTATGACTCACCCATCTCTCCTGCAGAGGAAGAGACAATCTGTAAGACAATCGCAGACAGAAAATCAGGATCCACCAGACATAGCTCAACATAATTATTCCCGCCTAATGACTTCTGCTCCTTGAGTCCGTTGGCAGCAATGACTGCAATCTTTATCTGCCATTGGAAAGCTGGGAGCCAGGGAGCCCCTGCGGCTGAATGACAGGGCCGGGAAGAAATTTGCAATTCAAGTTAATGGAGTGTTCACAACCAGCCTTGAGGGTCTCTGGAACGGAGGAGGTCTCCTGCATGGAAACCTAGGATGGGAGGGGAGGGGAGGGGCGTGTCTTCTTCAGGAGTTCATGTCACTTCCTTGGGCACGTTGTACTGTAACAGCAGACGCAGCCAAGCCCTGTGTCCTGCAGAGTTCCCTTATCCTGTAGGGATTTCTGTTCAGGTACAGCCAGATCTTTTACTTCCCCCAGGGAAGAAAAACAAATTCAGGACAGGGCAGTATAGAAACAGACTCTGAGTCTATTTAAAAAAAAAAAAAAAAGAGTTTGTGTTTTGTTTGTTTTCTTATGAGACAGGATCTCGTGTATCCCAGACTGGCCCTGAACTTCTGATCTTCCTGTCTCCATTTGCCAAATGGTGAGATGATGGGTGTGTGCCACCATGCCTGGTTTTATGCAATGCCGAAAACTGAACTGAGGGCCTCATGCAAGCTGGGGAAGCCCGAGTGAGCTACACCCTCCGCTCTAAAAAGAGATTTTTAAACCTAGATTTAAGGACAAGAGTTAATCGAAGGAGAGCCGGGGCTGTGGACCTGCTCAGTGGGCAGTATTTGCTGCAGTCATGAAGACTGAGTTTGAATTCCCAGAATGCATATGAAAAGCTAGATGCTATAGGAATGTGCACTTCCTTATCTTTGAGTAGTCTTCTGTGTGGTTTTGGCAGCCCCAAAGCTACATCTTTAAAGGGATGTTGAGGACCCTGAGGTACATTACACAGAATTAAAACCTGATCAGGTGACTCGGGTCACCTGGGAAGTTAGGATGTTTTCATTCTAAAGGAGAGTTAGTAATCTTGTTTGTGAAATTTCCAGAAACTATGTAGGGAGCTAGGCTATGTTCTGGGTCACATATGGCTCAGGACTCAGGCATGGTTCATTGCTGTTAGCTTGCTTGCTTTTACTTATTTATTTATTTTTCTTGTGGTTCTTCGAGACAGGGTTTCTCTGTGTAGCCTTGGCTGTCCTGGACTCGCTTTGTAGACCAGGCTGGTCTGGAACTCACAGAGATCCGCCTCCCTCTGCCTCCTGAGTGCTGGGATTAAAGGTGTGCGCCACCATGCCCAGCCTTGCTGTTAGCTTTCTTTTGTAAAACATCTCTATATAAAAGAAATAGTCTCTCTGTGTCAGCACCCTCCACAGCAACTGCTCATTGCTCTGGAATTCTTGATTCCCAGAAGGGCAGAGACTTCAACTGGACTCCCAGTAAAGGCGCCATAGCCTTCCTGTTACACATGGAGAACCTGGTTGAGGTCACAGAGTGTGCCCAATGTGTCCCCAAGGTCACTCAGCTGCTGGGGCAAGCCTGAAACAAGAACTTCCCCTGGGCCCTCTCCAAACAGGGCAGGTCCCCTTTAGGCCTGGGAGCCTCTCTAGGGGACAGGAATGGCCAATGCAACATGCTTTCTTGGATTGGGAGTGGCCCCCTGTAGTGAGCTGGGTTTGGTGAGTAGTCCCCTGGTGGTCCTGTAGAGCTGTTCCCAGAAGTTTGGCTTTAGGCTTTTGTAGCCAAGGCACCTGCAGCTGGTTTAGACAAGGTTCTCTCTAGAGCAGTTTTTCGCACCCTTCCCAGTGCTACGACTCTTTAATACAGTTCCTCGTGTTGTGCCGACCCCAACCGTAGAATCATTTTCATTGCTACTTCATAACTGTAATTTTGCTACTGTTATGAGTTGTAATGTAAATATCTATGTTTTTCCAATGGTCTTAGGTGACCCCTGTGAAAGGTTATTCAATCCCCAAAGGGGTTGAAGGTGTGGAAGGTTCCTAGAGAGCTGCTGCACCTTACATGTCAGAGGCTAAACACCTAGCTCTGATAGGTGACGGTCGGAGGGCGCCTCAGGGCCAGAGTATGTCATGCACCAGCAAGGAAGATGGCAGGCACCCACAAGCACAAGCCCTGTATCTGTGCTGCCCGCTCTCGGGGAGGGTCTTACTCCTTGAGCCAGTCTTCCTGGAAATGACTCTTACAGACTCACCCACCCAAAAGTGTGGTGCGAATCCAACCAAGTTGACAGCCAAGAGAAGCCACATCACAGGCACTGCTTACCGGCTCGGCTCAGGGATGGGAGACACTACACCCCACCCCACCCCCACACACATAGTCACACCCTTAAAAGGGGGCAGGACGCTTGTTCACTGCAGCCTGTCATCACTTTTTTTTTAAGTAAGACAGTTTTTAAGGTGTGTGTGTGTGTGTGTGTGTGTGTGTGTGTGATGCAATCTGTGAACCTGAGTCACCTGAGTGCAGGTGTCTATAAAGTCCATAAGATCCCCCTTGCAGCTGGAGTTACAGGCAGCTGTGAGGCACCTGAAGTGGGTGCTGGGAACAGAAACCAGGTCCTCTGCAAGAGCAAGTGCATGCTTAACCACTGAGCCATCTTTCCAGCTCGCATTTGTACATTTCTTTGATTAATATATAAAGTATTGGGTTTCCTCAGAGTGGGTTCCTCCAGGTCACTGTCACGCATATGTGCCATTGTGCATTGTTCTCACATGTCCCCCTCTCTCCTTGACCTCCCTCCCCCCCACCGCCCACCCTGTCCAGCCGGTTCCCTTCCTTCCCTTGCTTTCATGCCATGTGCATCCTGTCACCCTTCTTCTTCCCTCCTTTAGGATCCCTTCCTCTCTCAGGCTCCCCTTTCTAGTTTCATCGCACACGCATGCACACACACACACACACACACACACACACACGCATGCACACACAAACACACACGCATGCACACACACATGCACATGCACATGCTTTCTGAGTCTGGCTCCTTTGGCTTAACAGTGATTTCTAGTTCTTTCCATTTTTGTGCAAGTATCATGACTTCCTTTTGCTTTCTGACTGCATAGAATCATGTCATGTATATGCCCTGTGGTTGATTCCTCCCTCCTTAACAACAGTAAATGTAGGAAGTAGCCCTGAGCTCGGAAATTTGCATTTTGGGTGTTCTACTTAGCCAAGAGTGACGTAGGCATGTCCCAGAGTCTCTTCACCCTCGGTAAGCCCCTTGCACATGGCTCTTGGCCAAGGCTGTGGGAACGGCAGGATGAAGAAGTCAGTACTGACGCTGTATACCTACCTGCCTGGTGAGTTCCGCTGCAGCCACCATGCTGTGTGTTCTGATGACCTTTACAAGGTCCCCTCTCTTCTCTGTCCTCTGCCTGGGCCTTGGACCCCTGAGTGTCAAATCACTCAGGAACCTATTGAGTCTGGTCGGGGTGGGGAGGCTTTGGGACAATATGGGCGAGGTGGAGTACAGGGGATCTGAGGTCAGTGAGTATTGTGTACATTGCATACACCACTGCAGAAGACACGAGCCTGTGAACCCAGACTACACAGCTCAAAGCGTGAACACTGTGTAAGCTGTGGACCTGAGTGACAACGGTGACCATCAGTGGTACAGATGTCCCTTTCTGGTGTAGAGTGTTGGCCAGATGGGTTCAGGGGGTGTCTCTGTGATTCCCTCTCAGTTTTTCTATGAATCTAAAACTGCCCTAAAATAAAGTCCATTAAAAATACATATGGGGACTGGAGAGATGGCTCAGAGGTTAAGAGCTCTTATTGTTCTTTGAGAGGACCCAAGTTCAATTCTTCCCGTGTTGGAAGGTTCCAGGGGACCTGATGCTCTCCTGGCCTCCACAGGCACCTACACTGAAGTACATGTCCCCACACTGGTGTGCACATATCCGGTGGGAAAGCATGTGGCTTTTCTGGTCCAGATCTTGGAGTTTTGGTCTACGAATGAGTTCAGGGGCATTCCTTTGTAAAACACTGAGTATTAAGCGCCCGCTTTGTGCACAGCTCCTGGCTGGGCACAGATGCGAGGTAAGGAAGATGATGCATTCTTGACTTTGTGGTGTCCAGTCACCCAGGCTAGGTGGGAGGAGGACAGACACACAGTCCCCACCCCTACCCCCCCCCCAGAGAAAGGGAGCCCCAGTTCCTCTTGCTCTTTAGAGAAGACACTGAAGTGGACCAGTGCTTGGTGCAGTGTGCATATAGGAACTGTGATCATTGCTGTGAGTGGAGGGACTGTGTGCCATAAGGGGAAACTGAGGCAGTGCTGTAGCCTAGGAAGAGAAGTTGCGCTCAGGTGACAAGACTTTCCAGGTCTCATCCTGGCAGTCCCATTTTCCCTCTCAAGGAAATGGAGATGACTCCCTCCTTGGTCTGTCCTGAGGATCTTGGGGGACAAAGACAGCTTTTAGTAAGGTGCAAGATTACTTAGGAACATATCCATAATACTGTTCACTGGGAAGGGGCCATCAGTCCCCACTTGGGGAGCAGACAGGGAGAGAGGAGGTGGCCTTCAGAGCTGGCCATCCACAGGGGGCTAAGATACAGAATGACTCAATACTGACAGTATTTCCTTACCAGGTTGGTGAGAGCTTGTGTACTGCCTGAGTTGGGACGCACTTTGATTCAATGTACACACTGAACTATCTTCTATGTGCCATGCCCTGAGCCAGGAAGGCTTGCCTGGGGCAATATGGACTTTGAGGAGGAGACCTGGGATAAGCCTAGGTGGCAGCCAAAACAGGACTTTGGGTGCTCCTTTGAGCCTACCTAAGCCCGGCCTGGATGTTCCACCAAGCCTCCTAATGACCGGAAAGGACAAAGAGCAAGGCACTGCACACACGGCTGCATCTCTGATGGCCCAGTCACCCAGTTGAGTTATAATTGACATTTTGAGCCAAGTTTGTGTACTGGAGAGCCATGGCCATGACCAGTGTCCACATTGGCTCTGTGATGAGGTAACCCAGCTGAGGATGGCCAGCATCTCACCAGGCTTCTGTTAGTCGGAGATCAGAGGAACTGTATATAGACAGACAGACAGACACACACACACACACACACACACACACACACACACAGACCACACATAGACACTTGTACACCACAGCCACAGAGCTCTGCTTGGGTTCTTGAGGCAAGTGGAGGGAACACTGGCTCATCTACATGCCAGTGTCCCACATGACCTGTGGTCTTCTCTTCCAGGGGCATGGTCTAGCAGCCCGGTCAAGCCTACGCATCAGCTCCCAGCACTCTGACCCCTGCTCTGTCTTGGCCTCCACTTGGCCCTAGGTAAGTCACCCACAGGCCAGTGGGCCTGCAGAGGAATTGGGCTGTGAGTGGGAGGGGTGGCTTTTGTGGAGACTGTGCAGGACAGTCTAGTCAGCGCTCTCAGGGGACAGGTCAGGAAACTGAGGCTGGGAGGTAAGAAGCCCCCTTGTGTGTGCCAGCCTCAGCTTTCCTTCTTGGTCTCTCTGAGAGCATGCAAGCCTGTGAGCTTGTCCAGGGAGCAGTGTTGGCAGCTCAGACCAAAGCACAGACCGGAGAACAGGGCCATGTCTCTTTCTTGAGGTTCCTTTTATCTTCCATTCCCTTTGCACCCCATATGCCAAGACCTCCCTTTTCCCTTGTCTTCCTCCAGGCCATATCTTGGAAGAGGGAATAGTGCCCAGATGGGAGGGGGTCAGTGCGCCTTGAAATTATCCCCAGAATGAACCAGATCTAATTAACCACGAGGCCATCTTTGCCCCATTGTTTTAGAAGTTGTGCGTGGGTCACGGTTCTTGCTAGCCCCAGTGCCTGGTACCTCAAGGGGTCTGCAAGATACAGAGATGGATGTCAAGTGACACTTTCATCTGTGGCTCTAATAGATTTAGCTCCCCAGAAACTTAGACACACACCTGGCCCAACTCCCAGCAGACCTGGGTATGCCTGAATTCGCCCTCCCCCAGACACCCAAGCTCCCATAGCATTCATAGAAGGATAGATATCCAGGGCACCGGTGTCCTCAAGATTTCCTGTGGGAAGGAGGGTCTTTGTGTGCCCTCAATAGAAAATTGATATAATGGCATATGGGGAGCACTGCTGAGGCTAAAGAGACAAGCAGTGCCTGAGTCTGCATGACTAAGCACCACCTGCATACATGCCTCTCAGCCCCAGAGTCCTTGACTCCAGCTGCCACAAGTACACAGGGGCATGGTAGGGACCTGCCAAGCCTGGGACCTGATAACTGACATCTGGGGCAGACACAGTGGTCAGAGGAGTGGAAGTTAAAGCGTATGGGGTCTTTTCTTATCCCAAGCCTCCTGGGGGCTTTGGTGCACTCTCAGAACTCAGTAGCCATGCACACTCCCTGCACTGAATGAGAAGGGCCTGTGTCAGGTGGTTCTGTCTAATGTGATGTCAGAACTTTGCCATGGGTTCAGGAGTCGGGGGATGCCCAGCAGGAAGACCCCTCTGATGATGGCCATGTCCTCCATTCCCACCCACCTGCCTGTGGATGAAAGGCCAAGCTGGCCTCAAACTCAGAGAGATCCACCTGCTTCTGCCTCCCGAGTGCTGGGATTAAGGGCGTGTGCTACCACCACCCAGCCTGGCTCTGGGTTTTATAGAAAGTAACCTTTGCTTACAGGTTTCAAAGATGAATGTTGGGCATAGAGAGGCCTGTTTGGCTAACAGCATCTTTCTAGAACAGTGCGGTTCACAAGCTATGGCTGACAACCCCCACAGAGGTCGCATGTCAGATATTTACATTACGATCCATAAGAGTAGCCAAATTACAGTTCTGAAGTAGCAACAAAAATAGTTTTATGTCCAGGTGGTGGTGGCACATACCTTTAATCCCAGCACTCAGGAGGCAGAGGTAGGTGGATCTCTGTGAGTGCAAGGCCAGCCTGGTCTACAGAGTGAATTCCAGGAGAGCCAAAGCTACACAGAGAAACCCTGTCTTGGAAAAACAATAAGGAGAGAGAGGTGTGTGTGTGTGGGTGGGAGAGAGAAAGAGAGAGAGAGAGAGAGAGAGAGAGAGAGAGAGAGAGAGAGAGAGA
>OU015742.1:122294141-122304306 GCA_907169655.1 Acomys percivali
AGAGAGAGAGAGAGAGAGAGAGAGAGAGAGAGAGAGAGAGAGAGAGAATATATGAATATGGAAGAAATGAAGGAAGGAAGGGGGAATTTTATGATTGGGGTCACCACAACATGAGAAGCTGTATTAAAGGGTCCCAGCATTTAGGAAGGCTGAGAGCCACTATTCTAGAAGATTCTGGGTTAATGGCTGCAGATTGGGTGTGCTGTTGGACAGAGCAGCTAAGCTGACTCACTCTGTGATGATCCCCACCTAGGGATGACCAGCTCAAAGATCCTAGGTGGTATCTCAAACAACAGACAACCCTGGCTTTCTTGGAGTGGACTCCCATGGGGACCCGCATGGTCACAGGGAGAGCACAGGAAAGGGAAATCTTTCCTGTGTTGAAAGTGGAGGCTTATTTTTAGGACAACAATGACTTGGCAGTATTAATTCCTGTGGGCATCCTCTCTAACTATCTGGGAAGGCTATGCCTGGAGAGCAATGCAGGCAGTTGTGAGAATACCCATAGCTATGGTGCACTTGGCCTTCTGGTCCACGGTGGAATTCTCAGAGGGATGGGAACCACTGTCTTCACCTGCTGTGGTGGAAACCCACCCCACCCCCTCTCTTGAGTTTTGCATCAGGCTCAGTGTGAGCAAGGTAAGCCTAGTTGGAGGAAAACAATTTAACTGCTAGTCACCTGGGTTTGGTGACCCTAATAGGACTCGTTTGAGAGGGAATCCATACCTGTCAGCAGGAGGGCTGGATTCTCCAAGCCAAAGCTGAGCCAGCTCAGACACATCCTACCTATATCCTGGCCTCTCCAGGTGGGGTCCACATCAGCCCTTCCCCCACCCCTCCCCTGGCTCACCCTGGGCACAGTCCCTGAGTTCCTGGGACAGCCTCCCGGTTCACAGTTCTCTCTAGCTGATCTTTTGAATGGTCTTGGACTTCCCCTGACCCAGGGTGTCAATTTTCAGGCTGGAAATATTGAGAATACAGGAGACCCTTAACAAATACAAATGTTTGCCTGTAGGCAATTGCTGGGGTTTGCAGGAAGCCCATTCTTTGCCTGGAGTTAAGACTTGGCTCAGAAAGGATGGGTTAAGGGACCAAGGGTGTAGCTTAGTTGGTGGAGTGCCTAGCATGCATGAAGCTCTGGGTTCCATCTCTAGCATGAACTCTCTCCCCACACCTCTCTCTCTCTCTCTTTCTCTCTCTCTCTCTCTCTCTCTCTCTCTCTCTCTCTCTCTCACACACACACACACACACACACACACACACACACACACACACACACACACACACACACACCTGTGATCCTAGCAGGTGGAGGATCAGAAGGATCAGAAGTTCAAGTCTGTCCTCAGCTACATATTGGAGGCCTGTCTAGGAAAAGTGAGACCCTGTTTCAAAAAAGAGGTGGGGTGTTGGTAGGCAGGCTGGACCAGATCATACATAGAGAAGTAGGGGTGAGTGACAGGTGCAGATGCAGGGATGATGAAAGTGCTTGTGGGTCTCAGAGCCTCTGTCAGTGGTGAGTCTTCAGGGACCTAACGGAATGCCCAAGCAGCCTGCTCCCTCCCTCTCTCGCTAACTTCCTTCCTCCTATGAAACAATTACTGTGGCCTTCCTGTGTTTGGTTGTATGTTAACTGGTCATGAGATCAGTCCCAGCTGTACCCTGGGGAACTGGAACCCAGCCCTGTACCTTGGCAGGGCCCAGTCTGTTCATCTTGAAACTCAGCCTCTGTGCTCTCTCCCTCTGTCTACCACCTGCCTGGACTGAACTAGGCAGGACAGCACAGGTGCCAGTGTAGAAGAAAGGGCCCAGGCTTCTCCTGTGCAGCCAGCTGTGCATGCCTCTTGCTTTGCTCTGGGGCTTCACATGGTAGGCATTTAGTTCATGCCCGTCACTGGGGCTTCACACAGTAGGCGTTCAGTTCATGCCCGTCACTGGGGTTTCACACAGTAGGCGTTCAGTTCATGCCCGTCACTGGGGCTTCACACAGTAGGCATTCAGTTCATGCCCGTCACTGGGGCTTCACACAGTAGGCATTCAGTTCATGCCCATTATTGGGGCTTTGTAGTCAGGTTTATGCATGGCTCTGAGGCTCTCTGCAGAACCTGTGTTTTCTGGCCCTGTGATATAACAGTGGTTTTTCTGAGCTGATACATAATTCCTTATAAACATATCCCTGACTGGACTCAAGACTGTGGCTTCTGAGGCCACTGAGGGGCCGCAGGCGCATTTCAATCCCCTGCCTAGCATTATCTGCCAGGATGGGAGGGAGTGATAATGTTTTAGTGAGCATGGCTTACTGTTTTTATTTCTTCCCAAAGATATTAAACATGAGTCAAATAGCTCAGGAGGCGATTCCCTGGAGGTTCCCCCCAACTTAAAAGAACGGGTTTTGTGGAGTGGGTAGGAGAGCTGTGCTTACAGCCCCCAAATCTATAAGCTCTGTTGGGACCACCTATCACAGGGGTCCCTTGGCCTGAGGGCGAAACCCTGTGTTAACACATAGCCACCCCATCTAACATTTAAGGTGTCATTTCTCTTGGTTGGCTACTGCCCAAGGCATATTATTAGAATGTGGCCAAAGCTCATTCATTGAGGGCATATGAATGTAGATTGCCCCAGTTGAGTTGGGAATCTAAACAACTCAGACAGGGAGGGGCCTGGGAGAAGTGCAGCTTTCTGCTGTTGGCTGGGAGCAGTGAACCTGCCAGACTGGAGGCTGGGGAAAGGACATTCCTGTCTAGGAAGGGAGTTAGCCTTCTCGGGTGACTTAGAAGCCTGCCCTGTGGACGGGATGTATTTTAGAGCTGGGATTTATCTGCTCAGGGACTGCACCTTTGGAGTGTCAGAGGAGTGGCCACCCAGACCATTCTGAGGCCACCAATGAACCTGGCCTAGTGAAAGAGTTTTATTTTATTTTATTTTGGTTTTTCAAGATAGGGTTTCTCTGTGTGGCCTTGGCTATCCTGGACTTGCTTTGTAGACCAGGCTGGCCTCGAACTTACAGAGATCCGCCTGCCTCTGCCTCTCCAAATGCTGGGATTACAGGCATGTGCCACCATGCCCAGCAGAATAGTTTTGTTTATTTTGCTTTAATTCTTTAAATACTTCCTTTATTTTTTTTAACCATGTACATTCGCGAGCGTATGCCACATATGTCATGGTGCCTGATTCCCTGGAGCTGAACTTACAGGAGGTTGTGCGCGGCCTGATAGAATGCTGGGAATTGAACCTTAGTACTCTGGAAGAGCAGCCAGTGCTCTTAACCCCTGAGCCACCTACCCAGCCCCTAGCATAAGAGTTTTAATCCATCATTACAAACGTTTCTACATCCCAGGCCTTTGCCTCTCTGTTGCTTCAGGTTTTTTTTCTTGCTTTTCACCTAGGCTGAGAAATGAATCTGACACCCTACGTTCCTTCATTCATCCATTCATTTCCTGTTGTTCTTTACTGTCCTAGACGCTTTCCCTGTTGTTCTGTGCCAGGCTACATTGTTCTGTTGTTGTTGGGTAGCACTGTGGATTGTGAGTCATTCATCGCCTGCCCCCCCCCCCGCATGCCTGGAGAGGTAACAGAAGCAGAGCTGGGGAGCGGAAAAAAAAAGATGGTTTGTGGGGGCCCCCCCCCCCCCCCCCAGAACCTGAGCCTATGACCTCTTGAAACTTAGCAGCTATGAGGGGCTCCTGCACCCCAGGAGAAAACCCTGAGTCTGACCTCATGAACTGCCCTTCCCCAGGTTGATGCACCCCAGCTAAGTAAGCATTTCCATGCTCTCTCACTTTCATAGCTACCTGCCTCTGAGCACACTGCGGCTCCCTCGGAGAATTCCTCTTTCCTATCCACCATCTGTCCAAGATGAGGGTCATTCTCCCAGCACACCTGGCCGAAGCCGTGCACACCTGGTCAAGGTGCAAATGGCAGCTGAAGGAGTGAGTGGGTGAATGAACGAACAAATGGCTTATATTCTTGTGCGTAAGAATAGTGACTTCTTGAGAGGAAAACTTCCCCAGTCTGACCTGGTGCTCCGAGGAGTCCTCCTTCTAACAGCTGTTTCTCCTGGGCTGTCTCTGGGGCCAGGAGGGATGGGTGGACATAACATGTGAGGGACTGACTGAGGAACCCTATGCCTCACACGCCTATTCCCAAGCAACAGGCATGGACTTCCCAGAGCACACCCTGCTATGAGAGAAGAGGTCTTTCTCCTCCTGAGGCCCCACCCCTGTGTCGAGCAAGCCCTTGGTGCTAGAGCCACTGTCCTAGATCCTGCCCCTCAGCAGTGCGAGCCACGGCAGCCCCTGCCCTGGTGTTTGCCTGACTACGTCCTTCCTTCCCGCCCCTCATTTCCTCTTTGAAGTATAAGTTACAACATCAGCGGCCCCACCCGAGGGATGCGTCCAGATCCCTGGGACCCAGGCTCTCTGACAGCACAGGACATGGTTTCTAATCCCTCTACAAGGGGAGCTTTCCAGGTCTATGGCTTCCTGCCTCACATGGCTCACAGTTCTCTGATGGAGCTCACTAAGTGAGCCTGGGGTCTTTCATAGTAAAAGCCGAGCCAATTCCACAGCCATGAATTCGCCTGGGTGTTTCAGTTTGTCTCCGTCTCCTTGTAGCCTCTTCTTCTCTTCCTTTCATAGAAAGAGTTATGCTGTCAACTCAACACACAGGGACCTTCGCTCTCAGTTTACATCTGGGGAGACGGAACTCAGAGAGTGAGCTATCCAAGAGCATATGACTAAAAGGAAAGGCTTCGGGCAGGGATTGACCTAGGAACCATTGTGGCCCGGCACAGTAAGCTGCGGTCCCTTTTAGAAGGGCCTCATGCAGGCTGGGTCAGGAGCAATGAGAGATATTCTGCCCTACTTGAAGCTAGGCCTGGCTCAGCAGCCCAGGGTTACTCGCTGGGCCCTCCTAGGACTGTTGGGTGCTGGCCACTGGCCAGAGCAGCCTGAGTCACTGGCTATGCAGAGCCAGTCTCGGAGGGCCCATTCCAGTCCCTTGTTCACTGGGGAAGGGCTCTTGCTGGCTTTTTGGCCTACAGCATCAGAGCATAGTTGATATGAACTGCCGTTCCACTGAGTCAGGAGTCCATATGTGAGTCACCCCACAGCCGGCTCATGAGCCCCTAAGAGCTTGCCATATCAAGCCTAGGGATAGCGGGTCAACCTGAGCCTGGGCTCCAGGCAGCGAGGCAGAGAGGTCTCGCTGGCTCCATCCCATCAGAACTGATGAAAAGGGGCTGGTGGGAGGAGATAGAGGTCTCTGCCCCTCGCCTGCTTGCTGTGATATCTTGCATACTCCCTCAAAAGGACACACAAGAAATGCCGTGCTCCTATAACCTCAGCAGACTGAGGAGTGTCTTGAGTTCAAGAAAGGCTCTATCACAGTCAGGGCGGTGGTAGCACACGCCTTTAATCCCAGCACTCTGGAGGCAGAGCTCTGTGAGTTCCAGACCATCCTGGTCTACAGAGCAAGTTCCAAGACAGCCATGGCTGCACAGAGAAACCTTGTCTCAAACAAAACAAAACAAAAAAGACTGTCACAAGAAAGGTGGGGGGGGGAGTGGAGGATAGGCTTGGGCTGTGACTGTTGTTAAAGTGTTTGCCTAAGATTTACAAAACTCTTTCTGACCCTCCGTACTGCACAAAATGGAGGTGGAGGTGCATGGCTCTTAACCCAGCCCTTGGGAGCTAGAGGCAGGCGGATCAGGAGTTCAAGGTCATCATCTATTACATAATGAGGTCAATGTCCAGCCTGGGATACGTGAGATCCTGTCTCAAAACCGAGAAGGAGGTGGGCGTCAATTCACGGAGTGTAGACTCAGTCCCCAGGAGTAAGAGTGTGTTTATGTAATGCAGGCGCTTATTCCTGTGGCCCAGCCTTGAGCTGCTACTGTGAAGCTGAGCATCAGTTGGGTCCTGAGCTTTTGACTTGCTAATTCTCTAAGGTTTGTTATAAAGCTGGACATTTGATAAGGAAAGTTAGGGGCTGGATGTACCCTGCCTTTCATGACTTTCCAGCTCTCCCTGTTGCCAGTTCCTAGTGTGATTGGGTTGGTCATGCTCCCTGTTGGTTGGCCAGACCTCTGTCCCTGCAGGGATAGTGTCACTTCCTCACTGTGCCCTAGGGCAGTATGTTCTCCCTAGCTCTGGCTCTGGTATTCACTCACGCCCTGTTCTCTGCCTTCCCCTCCCCCACTGCAGGGAATTAGCTGCCCAGATGTCCCACTGGTCCCAGATAGAAGCAGAGGTCTGATGATGCTTCCTGTGGCAGCCCAGCCATCACCCAGAACATCTTTGATGATAATGACCTCTTGGAAAGGACCAGGAAGCTTACCTTGGGTCCCCAGAACTGGGTTGCTGTCCAAAAGGAGGGGCATCAGCATCTGGCTAGCAAGCAACCCCCTAGTGTGACACACTCCTGAGTGTCTACTCTACTGTAGCTGTGCCTATGCCAGTGATTGGAGGTTTCTAGAAGACCAAGCCACCTTCATCCCTCACATTCCTTCCTGTATCCCTAATCCTGGAGGTCATGAAGTGTTAGAGCCCTCAGGAGGGTAGGAAGAGCCTCATACTGGGCCTTTGAAATGCCATACTGCCCTAACACAGTTATCAAAGACTACATGTACCCTGCCCTACTTGTGGGCACTGTGGGGGTTTCTGGTGCTAAAGTCCCCAGTAGTTTATTAAATACAGAAATTCAATGCCCGAGAGTCTGAGAGGTGGCTCAGCAGATGGAGTACTCACTGTGCAAGTGTGAGGACCTGAGTTCAGGTCCCCAGCAACCGTGTAAAGGGCCATGTATGGCCCTGTGCTCTGTAGCCCCAGCACCGTGAGATAGAGATGGAGGGACCCTGATGCCAAGGTCTTTCTGGTCAGCTAGTCTAGACAAAATAGTGAATAGTAATCTCTAGGTTCAGAGAGAGGCCCTGACTCAAACACATAAGGTGGAGCTGAGGGGATGGGATAAAAACCAAAACAGTGAGATGGGGCGGGGGGGGGGGGGGGGGGATCCCGAGAGCTAGAGAGATGGCTCTGTGGTTAAGAACAGGCACTGTTCTTCCGGAGGACCTGGGTTCAGCTCTCGGCACCTGCATCTGGCATCTGTGAGATGCTTGTAAGGCCAATTCCAGTGTTCTGACTTCTTCTTCTGACCTCTCTGAGCACATGGCACACATACACACAGACACACATGTGATTAGACATAAAAAACAAAATATTTTTAAAAAGGAAAGTACCAGGCAGTGATGGCACACTCCTTTAATCCCAGCACTGAGGAAGGAGGCCCAGAGACAGGTGGGTCTCTGTGAGTTCGAGGCCACCTTGGTCTACAGAGTAAGTCCAGGAAAGCCAGGGCTGTCTCAGGGCAGGGGTGGGGGTGAAGGTGGAAGGGTCGGGGAGTATTAGGAGAGTAAAGAAAAGAAAAAAGGAAAAGATGCTCATGTCAACCTCCGTACTGTGCACATGCTGACATGGGAAAGCATGCATCCATGCATGTGTCTGAGGGTGCATATGTGTGCTCATCATACACACACACACACACACACACACACACACACACACACACACACACACGAGAAAGTGCTCTGGAAAAACAACAGCGAACAGGGCAGAGGGGCCAGAGTGTGAAGTTGGACATGGATTGACATGATCCTAAGGTGTGACCCTCTCTGACACAGAAAAGGCACAGAGGTGAAGAAACTGCAGATGCAAAGGCACTGAGGCCGAGACATGATTACAGGGTCTAATGAGGGAAACAACAAAATAACGATGTCCAACGGGTGGAGGTCCTTACAGAAGGTAGGAAGTGCCACGTTGAGGAGTGTCTGTGGAGTCTGAGAATCTGTCCCCCACAGAGTGAGGGGATGTTTGCGGTGGGTGAGTAGGAGTTTCCTGGGTGACTGGAGTGGATGTGCCCCAGATGAACCTAGCTTGGTGAGGAGAGCCACCCACGTGGCCCTCTTCCTGTTAACAGTGGCAGTTTCCAGTGAGGAAGAAAGTTCTTGGGGGTTTCCTTTTCTTTTCTCTACCTCTTCCGGTTTCCAAACTCACAGTGAGGCCTTTCAGCCTTGGGAGAGAGAGCAGGGGTCAGGGAGGTGGAGTGGGGCAGGGTGGGGCTCCCCACGCAGCCTTGCTAGCCACCCCTCTCTTTCTCTTTTTACATTCCACTTTTACTTAGTTGCTTAAGTTCCACACTCATGTATCCATTTGTATGTGACGGGCAAATGTCACAGCGTACGTGTGTAGGTCAGAGGACCGTTTGTAGGATTCGCTTTTCTCCTTCCACCACATGGGTCCCCTGGCTTAAAGTCAAGTCATCAGGGTGGGTGGCTGGTGCCTTTACCCACAGAGTCATCAAGCCTCTCCTGGGGAGTTGGGAGGGTGAGCTCCTGGGGAATGGCTCAGGGCTCAGGACATGGGATCTGTGACTCAGGTGGCAGGCATAGTTTGCATCTGGGCACCCAGTAACACCCTCCCCTAGATCTCACTGTGGGTTGGCTGTTGACCCACTCAGAAGAGAAGGGCACCTCTCTTACTGCAGCCTCTGTCTCCCTGGCTGGGGTCAGGCTTCAGGACCCTTGCAGCTGGCTCCCCACAGAGGCCAAGCCAGCCCTGCAAGCCAGGGAGGCCTGTGGAACTGATGAGGTCTGCGAGGTGTGAACACGTCTTTCAATGGGCGAGATGAGCCCAGGATGCCAGAGGGTGCTAATTGTCATGAGAGGAACTCCTGTTTGGTGGCGTCAGCTCCAGGGCCATTGGTCCTTTCACTTGGTACTGCCCAGTCCTGCCCACCAGAAATATGATGACAGCGACATGCATGTATAATATGAGATTTTCTTACAACTAAATGGAAAGAGGAAAGAGAAACGGGGGTGGGGGGTAAGCTATGTTAACAACCTGTTGGATTTAACCCATTATATTCTTTTTTTTTTAATTTATTATATTTTATTCAGATTACATCCTGTTTGTTATCCCTTGCTTTGTTCCACTCTTCCTCCCTCCTCCGCCCTCTTCCCCTCCCCTAGACCTCTGACAGGGTGTCCTTCCTCCCACACTATCTGACCACAGCCTAGCAGGTCTCATCTGGATACCCTGAATCACCTTCCTCTGTGTGTCCCCAGGGCCTCCCCATCAAGGGGAAATAATCAAGTTGAGGATACCAGAGTTCATGTTAAGAAGCCGTCCCTGCTCCCCCCACAACCATGGAGAACGAGCTGTCCACTGGCTATAACAGGGGTCTAGATTTACTGCATGCATTGTCCTTGGTTGGTGCATGAGTTTGTGCAGGACCCCCTGGGTCCAAATCCGCCAGCCTTGATGCTCTCCTTGTGGGGCTCCTGAGCCCTCTGGATCCTTCCATCCCCCCACTCTTCCACATCGCTCTTAGCACTCTACCCAAAGTCTGGCTGCTACTCCCAGCATCTGTCCCGTTCCCCCACTGGGTGGAGTCTCTCAGAGGACATCTGTGTTGGGCTAATATCCACTTATAAGTAAGTATTTGCCATGCATGTCTTTCTGGGGCGGGCTACCTCACTCATTATATTCTAAATGGGCCCAAATCCTGTATATTTTATACTAAGGGCTTATATGAGTTTGGGCCAGTGGTTTTCAACCTTCCTAATACTGTAACCTTTTAGTACGGTTAATCATGTTTTCCTTTCTCAAAAAAAAAAAAAAAAGTCCTTGCTACTTCATAACTGTAATTCTGTCACTGTTATAAATCATAATGTAAATATCTGTGTTTTCTGATGGTCTTAGGTGACCCCTGTGAAGGGTTGTGTGACCACTCTACCCCCCCCCACACACACACACCTCCCCAAGGGGATCTTGACCCATGGGTTGAGAAGCTCTGGGTCTTTCTTGCCTAGCTTAAAGACTGTGACTGGGGGTGTCAGCAGAGGCTAGGGAATCTGTCAGTCTGCGCCCTCTAGTGCCCATCTGGGCTCAGTGCACCTTGTGTGGCTTCCAGGTGCATCTCCCACTATGCTTTGCAGGGCAGCTGATGGCCCCCCTGCAGAGGGCTGCACTAAAGCAGAGACTGCAAGCTGTTTGAGTCTCACCTGCATATTTGGAGAAAAGCAGGACACAGGTCCAAGTTGTTTTGGAAAGTTCAGTCACCTCCTACACACACACACACACACACACACACACACACACACACACAC
>OU015742.1:122304316-122327012 GCA_907169655.1 Acomys percivali
ACACACACACACACACACACACACACACACACACACACACACCTCCCCACCTCCACCCAGGACAAGGTCGCAGCAGCAGGAGGAACATTCATCTGCGGGTCACCAGAAGGAAGAGCATAGGTGGGACCATTTTCCACCTGCCACCTTCTGTTCCACCTGACATGGAACAGGCTCTCCTGAGTGCAGGACTCCATCAGGATTTGGGACCCATGTCTCCCACCATCTTCCCCTCCAGGGTCTGTGACTAGCAGCCCTTGAGCTTTGGCATCTGACTGATGAGAGCGCTTTGGGCGGGGGGAGTGAAGCGTGGCGCTCCTGTTTCCAGCCAGCGCTGAGCTGTGGTTAATGGGACATTGGAGCACTGGGTTCCCAAGGGCCTCTCTGAGCGATCAACAGAACTGTGCTGTTAGCAAAGCTTTTTACTTGCCGTACCAAGCTTGGGTTAAATATTTTCATAGAGCTCCCCAGCTACTTGTTTACTTTTTCTTTACTTTACAATTCAGTGTATTAAGGACAATAAGAGCATAGCAGAGACCCAGGGAGAAGGCGTAGGCGCTGTTAGCTCCCTCCCCCAGTTCCCACTACCGTGAAGTCACATGTCCTGGATGCTCCAAGAAGCCTGCTGTCTGTCTCATCTAAGCCCTGCTAGAATATGAAAGTGTTCTAAGCCAAGTAGGAAGTGGAGGTACTCTCCTCGGGGACCGGCTTCTCTCATCCCCTAAAAGATAAGAGCAGGGTTGTCTGATCAATGAAGCCTGCATTTGTGTGATGGCCAGGGCTGGCTGGATATTTCTTCTGGGGAGCATGCCCAGTGGTTTCTGTCCCTGCAAAAGGGTTTGTGTTTTGTCAGGTGTTTTCCCAGGCAGCTAAACACCAGTAAGGCTGGCTCAGCTGCTTAATGAATGACAGAGGGGTCGCAGAGAGTGCAGCAACGAGCCCATCTTACCTCTTTGCTGCCGCCTGAGTGCCTCCGGGAGAGCTAAAATGAGGTCTTTTGTATTAAATATTTTATCCAGGTCTTTGTTAGGCGCCCAAGAATGAGTGCCAGGGAGCGCGTGTGAGGCTGCCGGCATTTGTGGGCTCCACTTAGCAGTCTCATAAAAATGAGCATTAAGGAGGCCGTCTTGTGACACGGCTAGGACAGGCATTTTACTGGCCAGGAGCTTCTGTGGACACCAGCTAAGTGCACCACGGAAACTCATCGTCACTTAGGATGTTGGCAGGGACACAGGATAGAACAACCCAAAGGATGGAGCCCCAGCTCCAACCTGGATCTTCTGTCTTTCTCGGTTCTGCCAGCTGCTAGCTGAGCCAATGACTCTGTCCTCTGTCCATCCCCCCTGACCGTCTGTCATCTTCCATCCTCTTTGGCCTTTCAGTTTTGACTCTAAATGCCATCTTCCTAGGCAAACCACCTAGACCCCCTGCCGAGGAATGTGCCATAGCATCCCAGGGCACTAGAGAGTGGGGGCTGCGACCCAATGTGACTCAAGAGTCACTTCAAGAACCCAGGAGGCTGGAAAGCACTGCGTCAAGTCCCTGACCACTGGCTGATGTGGGAGCCACCCTCCCAAGCGATGGTGTGGATCTATCCTAGCAGCTCAAGCTTCCATATGCTAGGAAGGAGGCTGGGGTGGGGGTGGGGGCTCTCTGCCGCAGAGAGCTTGCTTTCTTGCTCCCCCCCCCCCCACCCAGTTCTTTGGCTAGCCTGCTCTGTGACTGTTATTCCTCTATCCAAGTCTCTGTATGGAATCCTCCTCCCCTTTGGGGATAGAAGGGGAGTCCCTGTCACTAACTGCACTGAGCTTAGGCTTCCTATGACTCAGGGCTGGCTGGCTGCTGGACATCCATGAAGCTCAGCAACACTTAGCATCATAGAGATGTACTTTCCCATCTGAGTACAGTGGGGCGTGGCAGGGCCGGGGGAGGACTCTGCTCCATGCAGTCCCTCCAGGGCTGGGCCTTCTTCATCTAGTGCCCTTCTTTACTGACGGTTCAGAAAAGGGCCAGTCCTACCCTCTCCTCCTCCTCATCTCATGCCGCTTATGCTGTCGGTCCCAGGTTCTTAAGGAGGACCAGACTTGCCGGGCATGGTGGCGCACGCCTTTAATCCCAGCACTCGGAAGGCAGAGGCAGGCAGATTGCTGTGAGTTCGAGGCCAGCCTGGTCTACATAATGAGTCCAGGACAGCCAAGGCTACACAGAGAAACCCTGTCTCAGAGGGGGGACAAAAAAGGGACCAGACTCGTTCTCACTGGCACCACCTTTCCTTTGAATGAGTTTGGGTGCAGCTGTAGCTCTTCCAGGCATTGCTATTCTCAGAGCCAGGCCCCCGACCCTTCTTCCTCTTCCCTTTTCTACATCTAATGGCCCCTCAGAACCCCAGGACTAGTCCTGAAACATGGTTTGGAGGCTCCCGGGTGGTCCCACTCCTCTTTTTGATGCTTGAGCCTTTTTCTTTGTATCCAAAGAGGGTCATCTAGACTCTACTAGGATGCTTGCTATGTCAGAGTCAGTGTGTGTGTGTGTGTGTGTGTGTGTGTGTGTGTGTGTGTGTGTGTGTATGCGCGCGCGTGCGTGCATGCATGCTATAACCAAAACAGCAAGAGTGTCCTAAACCAACACAAAGCACGCATTCTGCCCAGCAGCCTGACACCAGGGAGGAGGCAAAGGGTGGGCAGAGAGGCACAGCCCTGCAGTCCGGAGCTCCTGCCTCTGGAATACTTGAGAAGGAGCTGGGAAATCAAGCCTCTCTTCCCAAAACACCAAGGCTGTCTGCACCACAGCTTCCTCCCCGCAGACACCCGCAGAGTGGGTACGAGGAGTTTGGCATTTCGGTAGCATCTGTTAGGTGATAAATCACAGACACAGCAGCGATGTGTGTTCAGTGAGGTGAGTGGATGCGGCGTTGTGTTCGTGAGCTGGAAACCAAGGGGCTGTGGCAAGGCTGTGGGGTGCAGGGCTGCCGATCAGGAAGAAGAACGGCAGGTGCAGGGCTGGCTGAGGCAACAATGCAACCATTACCACATTGCCATCCTGGGCCTGTCCCTCCCACACGATCCCATAGCCAGGCAACTTGGAGTCCTGCCCTGGCTCACTTATGAGGGGTTCTGCAGCTCTCGGGGGAGTCAGCTTCCTTGTTAGCAGAGTGTCTCTGAGGTGTGGAGTTTCTAAGTGGACCCCAGTCCAGAGACACAGTGCAAGTCTCTCCATGAGGAGAATGGCTCAGTGGTGAGGGCCTTCTAGCTGCGCGGGTCCACTGGGTCCAGGGCCTTCCCTCTCCAATTCTAGTATTTGAGGAGGAGCCCCACCCCACCCCCAGCTTGGTCCAACTCAGCTTCTCTACCTCTCACCTCGTACCACCCCAACATCTGCCCTGTTTCCTGGGGTCCCACTGCCCACCTTGTTTCACATAGTTGTGTCTCCAGCCTAAGGGCCTGTCACAGTGACATCCTAGCAGACACCCTCCTGGGCTCAGTTCACTGTCCTTCCTCCAGATACTCCAGGTCTCTTTACCTTCCTCCCTCCCTCCCTTCCTTCCTTCCTCCCTCCCTCCCTCCCTTCCTCCCTCCCTCCCTCTCTCCCTCCCTTCCTTCCTTCCTTCCTTCCTTCCTTCCTTCCTTCCTTCCTTCCTTCCCCACCCATGTTCCTGGAGGACCCCTGGACAGCTCTTTTTTGACCTTTTGCCCTTCTCTGCTTAGGGATTCTTGGGACCAACCATGGCCCCATTGTTGGCTGCCCTGTTCTTACCTCCACTTCCATGTTCCCAGTGTGACTTCAGTTTTATGTGTGTCTCGTTAATTGGGTTTCCAAAGTGAATTACCTATAATAAAACTAGGGCATTTCTATCTCTTCCCAAAGAATCACAGCATGCCCTTATTCCATGTTGAGGAGTGGATCAGAGCACTGGGTTGTGGGCCCCCTGGACAGCAGCTAGCTCTGTGCTTATCCTAGGCTTGCCATGACCCTCAGTGGCCAGCAGCCACATTTGTCCTCTTAGGGCAGACTCTACAATGGAGAAGCTAGCCTCGTGGGCTCCTGTTCAGAGCTGGGTGTGGCTTCTGGGGTTACTTCCAGCCAGCACAGGCCACCCTGCCAAACTCAATCTCCAGTGAGAAACTGATTGTCTGGCCTAGGAGAGGTTGTCTGATTTGTGGTTTAAAATCATTCTGTAGGTGAAGAGGAAAGAGGAGACTGTGAACCTTGATAGAAGTGAGTGAGGCTGTAAAGTGGATGGTGAGTGTGGCAGGAAGAGAGAGGGTCTGCCATTCAACCATCATAGGAGGAGACTCAAGAGGGTCTGCGCCTCTTTATGCAGGTCTCCCAGCATCTGAGTTCTGCCTCTCTCTCTCTCTCTCTCTCTCTCTCTCCCTCTCTCTCCCTCTATCTCCCTCTCTCTCCCTCTCTCTGTTTTTGTTTTGTTCTGCCCCTCACTCTCCCACCACCCCACCACCCCACCACCCCCTGCCAAGACGGGGTTTCTCTGTATAGTCTTGGCTGTCCTGGACTTGTTTTGTAGACCAGGCTGGCCTCGCGCTCACATCGATCCACCTACCTCTGCCTCCCGAGTACTGGGATTAAAGGTGTGTGCTGCCACATCCAGCCTCTCTCTGTGTTTTTTGAGACACACCTATTCTATGTAGTCCTGCTGTTTTGGAACTTGCTCTGTAAACCAGGCTTGCCTTGAACTCCCAGATCCCTGATTGCTGGGATTACAGGCACGCACCACCACTGCCCGGCTTGCTATCTTTCTTTTAATTAATTAATTAGTTTGTTTGTTTGTTTTTGAGACAGGGGCTCTTGTAGCCCAGGCTGGCCTTGAACTTTCTGTGCAGTCAAGGATGACCTTGAACTCGTGATTCTTCTGCCTCTGCCCTCCGGTTCTGGAATTCCAGGTGTGTGCCACTGGGCCAGCTCACTTGATGCTTATTTCTTATCAGGAGACTATGGATATCTGAGTCTGTTGTTCTGTGGTTCCTATAGGTAGGAATGTCTTTAGACAGGTAGGTGTATGTTTTGAAAGGCAATATCAAGCTGCCATGTGTCTGTGTTGGACAAGGAACTTTAAATCTATCATAGCGTATAGAGAAGTAATGAAGCTTGCACGTAAAAAGCTAACAACCTGCAAAGGAGGGGAAGAAGGAGGAAGTGGCAAGTAATACTGAAGTGCGTGTGTCATCTTCCTTAGCCGGATCCAGGCCCTACTGCTTGGAGTCCGTAAGCCTCGAAGGAGGTGAGAGTGTTTCCTTTGAGACCTGCGTAGGGAAAAACCACCCTCCCCCATTCTTCTGTGTGCTTCAGAAAGAGTTGGGCTATGCTGGTGTGTTACTGTGAAAGTAAGAAAACAAAACCGAGGTAGTGGAGTGAAGGGGTATTAATGTCCAGTGGCAGGTCACAGCAGGGCCTCACACACGAGCCTTGTGGGAGACTGCAAGTGAGGTCTGCTTTCCAATGGAGCGCAACCCTGGATTTCCATGGGGGCCTGTTTCAACTGTTAGCATTCAGATCGACGACATTCACCGACTGATCGATGCCCATTCTAGAACCTCCCTGCTGAAGCAATGTCTCAAAAGCATAATAAAGAGCGGGGGCTCCCTAGCGGTTTCCGGGTGCCTCTCTTCTAGGAATAAAAGCAGCATGGTGTTTGCCAGTGACCTTTCCCAGTCAGTTGTGTGGAGGGGGAAGGGGGGCCTGGGAGCACATGAAGCCTCGGTCCTGCTAGTGAATATCTGGGTCTCCATGACACCCAGATTTGCCATGAAGTCTGGGTAGGAATAGGGTTGATAACTGTCACCTTTTATAAAATTAGAATTGCTGATAAATGAGATAAAACCTTGAAAAGCTAGAGCCGTGAGCCCGCTCTACGTCGGCACTGACCACTCCCTGAGTCCACTCAGGAGGAATGTCAGTCCACCTGTCAATTTAGCCAAGCTGTGTTAGGTGGGAACACAAACCGCCACTATCTGCCTGCCCAAGCATCATTTACCACGTGGCATCAGCAAATATACCTGTGACATGAAAATAACAAACACACAGGATGCCGCAAGAGAAAAAGAACTAGCTGTTCAGAGCAAAGGGTCTGGATTGGGTCCATGGGATCCCTTTTCCCCAAGCTGGTGAGCTGAAGGGTTCCTCTTTATCCCAAATCGTGTTTAACCCTTGTTTGACATTTGACAATGCTGCATTTAGCTTCCTCTCCCCTACCTTTATTTTCACAGTTCTGCACGCTCCAAGTTAGACTGTGCCTTGCCATAAAAGGATGTTTTTTTCTTTCTTCTTGGAGTGTTCTGGGTCTTGCCATATTCTGTAGAACTGTTTCATACCTCCTGACGTGCTAAAAGTCAGAGCATGCACTAGTGTGCTTTCAAGTTCCTCTAGCCCAGCAGACAGGTGGGTCACCTCCTCTTTGGGGATCGAATGACCTTTTCACAGAGGTCACCTAAGACCATCCTGCATATCAGATATTTATATTATTACTCGTAACAGCATTTTGTCATGTTTTTTATTTGTTTGTTTTGTTTTGTTTTGTTTTTGAGACAGGATTTCTCTGTGTAGCCTTGGCTGTCCTGGACTCACTTTGTAGACAATGCTGGGCCTCAAACTCACAGTGATTCACCTGCCTCTGCCTCCCGAATGCTAAGATTAAAGGCATGCGCCACCACTCCCAGCCCCATAACAGCATTGTTTAAAAGTTTTTTGAGACAAGGTTTCTCTGTGTAGCCCTGGCTATCCTAGACTCACTTTGTAGACCAGGCTGGCCTCAAACTTACAGTGATCCACCTGCCTCTGCCTCCCGAATGCTAGGATTAAAGGCGTGCGCCACCACACCCAGCTAACAGTAGCAAAATTACAGTTATGAAGTACCAATGAAAACAATTTTATGGTTGGGGTCACCACAACACGGGGAACTGGATTAAAGGGTTGCAGCTTTAAGAAGGCGAGAACCACTGCTCTAGCCCCGTGGCACCAGACACTCGGGATGTTGCTTACCAGCTTGGTGGTGGAATGTGATAGGAAGCCAGACCTTTCCAGGCGTCCACTACTCACCTTGTGTCTTTGTGTCGCAGGCTTAGTCTCCACTGCCAGCTGCCATGGGCAAGCAGAACAGCAAGCTGCGGCCTGAGGTGCTGCAGGACCTGCGGGAGCACACGGAGTTCACCGACCATGAGTTGCAGGAGTGGTACAAAGGCTTCCTCAAGGACTGTCCCACGGGCCACCTGACAGTGGACGAGTTCAAGAAGATCTACGCCAACTTCTTCCCCTACGGCGATGCCTCCAAGTTTGCCGAACACGTCTTCCGCACCTTTGACACCAACAGTGACGGCACCATCGACTTCCGGGAGTTCATCATCGCGCTGAGCGTCACCTCTCGGGGCAAGCTGGAGCAGAAGCTCAAGTGGGCCTTCAGCATGTACGACCTGGACGGCAACGGCTACATCAGCCGCAGCGAAATGCTGGAGATCGTGCAGGTACCGGCACTCGGCAGGGTGGGCTGGAGTGTAGGGAGCCAAGACCCCCATGTCCAGCCTTATAATCACCATGGTGCCAGGTCATTCCTTAGCGCACTTGCTACCTGGTACAATTGCAGGTCTTTTCAAGGAGTTACAGTAAAAGCCAAGCATTTATTGATTGCTTGCTGGACATCAGGCCCCAGCTGAGCTCATCCATCAGGTTTATCTCCACAACCCTATAAAATGGGTCTTTTTTTTTTTTTTTTTTCATTTAATGAGACCCAAGGCTCAAATAGGTGATTGCTTAAGAATTATCAGAGCACTGGGCCTGGTGGTGCATCCCTTTAATCCCAGCTCTCAGGGAGGTAGAGGCAGGTGGGTCTCTGTGAGTTTGCAGTCAGCCTGGTCTACAAAGGTGAGTCCAGGACAGCCAAGGCTACACAGAGAAACCCTGACTCAAAAAACAAAAAACAAAGCAAAACAAAAAATCAGAGCAAGAACTGGGAAAATGGCTCAGTAGGTAAGAGCACTTGATCACAAACATGAGGACTTGAGTTCAGATTCCGGCCCCCGTGCAAAAAGCCAGGAGTGGCTCAGCATGCCTGTGACCCTAGGACTAGGGGACAGGTAAGTCCCAGAAGCTTGCTGACCAGGCAGCCTAGGCAAAATGGTGAGCTCCGGGTTCAGTGGGAGACAAAAGGAAATGAGGTGGACACCAGGGCTCCCTTCCGGCCTCTGTACAGGTGTTTGCTTGCACGCGGGTATGACGTACACACAACTGAGTTGCCTCCTATAAAAATCAGAATGACATAGTAATGGATGAAGCAGTGGGCAGTCCTTCATGGGAGTGATGCTCATACGTGCCCTGCATTCTTCCCTCTCCATGCTTTAAACCATCTCTATATGTGGGTCAGTGAAATGGCTCTGTGGTGCTTGCTACCAAGCCTGACAACCCGAGTTCGATCCCTAAGACCCACATGGTAAAAGAGAATGAACTTCCACATGAGACCGACCCCACACACACACCTAGTTAGATAGATGATTGGTAGATGGATAGATAGATAGATAGATAGATAGATAGATAGATAGATAGATAGATAGATTGTTACATACCTACAGTTCCTAATGCAGCGGATGTAGATGTTAATAAAAGTTTATATTATTTGGGAAATAATAAGAAAAAGTCCATGTACCTCCAGTAATGTTTCTTTTTCTAGAATATTTCTCATCTGCAGTTTGTTGAATCTGCAGATTCAGGACCCACAGGTAGGCAGGACTCACTGTATTTGTCCCCATAACCTCCCGCACTGGGCATTGCCAGCCCCGCCCTGTGTACCTTTTGGGCCCTATCCCCACCCACTTCCAGCCCAGGGGCCCTCCTCCATTCTTCCGCCATCCCAGCTGTGTCCTGTGCTCTTGAACATCACTTAACCTTTTCTGGCTCCCTTAGCCCAACATCTTGTCCGTGAGATCCATTCTGATGACAGAAGGGTCCCTGACACAGACAGGGAGCATGCCACCCCATCTGTGCTTCTCAGTGGGCTGAGTCAGAGCCAACACCCATCCTCCGTCCTCCTGAGCACACTCACACATGCTTCTCTGCAGGCCATCTACAAGATGGTGTCCTCCGTGATGAAAATGCCTGAAGATGAGTCCACACCTGAGAAACGAACAGACAAGATCTTCAGGCAGATGGACACAAACAATGATGGTAGGAGCACGGGGAGGCACTGGGTGTGCGTGGGAAACTGTTGAAGGCACAGATGTACTTGGCATACACCCTCTGTCCTCTGCAGCCCTGCCCCTTCCTCAGCCTGCTGTGCCCTTCCCAGCCCACTTGATTCAACTATGCTGAAGGAAAATGGAAATTCGGTGTCAGGGACACCTGGCCTGCCTCCTGTGCCCTTCTAATGGCTTTATAACCATAGGCATGTCAATAGCTGTAGGCTTCACACATGTTCACCTAGTTAGGGCTCCTGTTGCTGTGATGAAACGCCATGACCAAAAGCAACTTGAGGAGGTAAGGGTTTATTTCACTCACACTTCATATAACAGTTCATAGCCAAGGTGGTGGCGCATGCCTTTAATCCCAGCACTCAGGAGGCAGAGGCAGGTGGATCGCTGTGAGTTCGAGGCCAGCCTGGTCTACAAAGTGTGCCCAGGACAGCCAAGGCTACACAGAGAGAAACCCTGTCTCAAAAAACCAAACCAACCAACCAAACAAACAAAACCAGTTCATCATCAAAAATAGTGAGGGCAGGAACCTGAGCTAATTCAGAGGCCATGGAGCGGTACTGCTTATAGAACTCAGGGGCACCAGCCTAGGGATGGCACCACCCACAGTGGGCTGGGCTCTCCCCCATCAATCGTAAATTAAGAAAATACCCTACTGTTCAGGGATGGCGCACATGCCTTTTAATCCCAGCACTTGAGAGGCAGAGGCAGACACAGGAGGATCTCTGTGAGTTCAAGGCCAGCCTGGTCTACAAAGTGAGTTCCAGAACAGCCAGGGCTGTTACACAGAGAAAACACTGTCTCAAACAAACAAACAAAAACAAAGAAAGAAAGATCAAAAGAAAGAAAGGAAGGAAGGAAGAAAAGAAAAGATGCCCCACAGGTTTGTATTCAGATATTTTATGGAAGCAGTTTTTCAAATATGGCTCCCTCCTCTCTGATAACTATAGCTGATGCCAAGTTGATGTATAAGTAGCCAGCACCCATGGAGGGAGTGGTCCCACTATTTCCACAGGTATATTCGGGAATGGGAGGCAGGTATACTGATGGCCTAAGAGGCGAGACACTGTGAATCACAGGATCTGAGTCATGGGATCCTGAGCCTGGTCAAGCCTCTCCTGCCATCACCCTGAGATGTGAAGCACCCCCGCCACTCATGGGGGGGGGGTGTCATCAAGCATAAAAGCCTCACTGCCTATGGCCATAGAGTACCTAGGACTCTGAGGTCCTACCACAGCTGCAAAAAAGCAGGTCTGAGGAAGAGGGGAGGTGGTGAGAAGTGATGAGGACATGCCCTGTGTCCTCCTTTGCCTCGGCTGTGAATTTTTCATAGGGCCCCAGCAAGGGTGAGGGAGCTGCACAGTGTGTTGATTCTGCCTGTCCGTGGCTTTGTAGAGCCAAGACTGATTGGCTTTTGTTCCAACAAGAAATGCAACATTAAGGACAGAAAGGGCTCCCTGGGCTGTGCTGAGATTAAATGTACGCTAATGCACAGGAAAGTGCCACGCGGAGCCTCAAGTGCTCTGTGCAGGTGAGTTGAGGACAGAGCACAGCAGGACTCAAGGGTTCCAAAGATCCATAGACAGCGAAAAGCTTTCCAGACAGCAAGCAAATGCTTTTCAAAACATGTTCACCCACAAAGCAAGCCAGCCTCTTGCCTAGTGCTGCCTTTGAACCAATTTCAGAAGTTTTCTTCCCTCTCTTGTGTATCATGGAGGCTTGGATTCCGTCAGACTGTCCTATGGCGTAGCCATTTCCGAGGCTTGGTTTTGTTCTCCGTGAAATGGGGATAAATCCACTTGCGTGCATGTGAAGCCAAAGAAGTGCCATGTTGCTGCCACACTTAACCTGGATGGCTATTGGTTCTGACTGTCAAGGCCAGGAGCCTCACCAGCTTCAGTGTGGACTGCAGCCCCACTGCAGGCATGGCCCAGTTGTTTGTTTCACGGCTGCAGCCACTGGGCTGGAATCTGCCCTGAAAGCCAGTGGTCAGCTGCTAGTGCTTAGGAGGGAAGGGGGCAGGGCTGTCAGAGAAGCTGGGTACAGACAGGATCCAGAACAAGAGGATAGCAAAGGTGGGCAGGATGTCGCTGTCATGCCCTAGAGCTGGCCAGGCCTGCATGCCAGGAGGCCCTGGGAATCTCAACCTAGTCACCTCAGAAGTCTTTTTTATGATTTGGTTTTGGTTTTGGTTTTGGTTTTGGTTTTGGTTTTGGTTTTGGTTTTGGTTTTGGTTTTGGCCTCGAACTCACGTAGATTGTTCTGCTCTGCCTCCGGAGTGCCCAGCTTGGTCAGGGGACTTTATCACAGTAACAGAAATGGACTTGACCAGCACCTGTAGTTAGTCCTATCTCCCCGGCTGCCCCAGATCATGGTGGCTCTCCAGGCCTCCAGGTGGGGCTGGCAGTTTACTGTGGGCTACAGAGTTCATTACCAACCCTGCTGACTTGAACTCCACCCCCAGGACTACATGGTAAAAGGAGAACCAACTCCTGCAAGTTGTCCTCTAACACATATGTATCTCAGTGTGGCATGTGTGCCCACATACATACACACACAGTAAATAAATGTGTATATATCTGTATGTTTAAAAAAAAATTGCAAATGCCCTAGAAGCAAGTGTAGACTGGACATTGTCCATTTTCCAGAAGGCTCCAGACTTTGAACAGAGGGTGGTCCCAACCCTTTTAGAAGCCCAAAGGACAAAGAGTACTGCTAAGCCAGCGTGGTGGTGCGCACCTGTGATCCCAGCACTCTGGGAGGCAGAGGCAGGCAGATCTCTGTGAATTCAAGGCCAGCCTGGTCTACAAAGCAAGTCCAGGACAGCCAAGGCTACACAGAGAAACCCTGTCTAGAAAAACAAAACAAAAGCTTTTTGCCTGGAGAGATGGCTCGCTGGTTAAGAGCACTGACTGCTCATCCAGAGGTCCTGAGTTCAATTCCCAGCAACCACCACGTGGTGGCTCGCAACCATCTATACTGGGATCTGATGCCCTCTTCTGGTATGCAAGTGTACATGAAGATAGAGTACTCATACATAAAAATAAGTAAATAAATATTAAAAATAAATAAAGCAAAAGAAACAAAAAGAAAAGGGAAGAAAGAAAGGAAGAAGAAAGAAAAAAAGCACTGCTAATCCTATTTCTCTCATGTCCGTCCCTCAGGCAAACTGTCCCTGGAAGAATTCATCAAAGGTGCCAAGAGCGACCCGTCCATTGTCCGGCTGCTGCAGTGTGACCCCAGCAGTGCTAGCCAGTTCTGAGGGGAATGGGCTCGTGGACAGTTGTGAAGAAACACAGGCTTGTCCTAGCCATCTTCAGCTTTGCTTGCAAAAGTGGATTCCTCCATGATCCCTCCTGCTCTCCCGGAACCTGGGTCCAAGGCAGCACATCACACCCGCCTGGCCTGGCCAGCTGCGTCTCCCTCCTCTGCCTGATGAGTTCAATGTTTCTCCCCTCCAGTCCAGGCAGGTCCGTCCAAGGGTTCAAGTATTCTCGGCTGTAGGCCTTCTCCTTGCCCACTGAGGGCCTGGAGGCCTTCGAGGATTCCAGACAGGACTTTTCAGCACCTTCCCGAGACCAGCTAATTTATTCTGTGATCCCAGGTGACTTTGGGGGCTGGGTGGGAGATGGAGAAGATGGAGAGTAGACAGGCAAGCCCTTCCTGTGCATGGCCCCAACCTCGCTTGTTCATTTTCTTCTGACCAAAGCCGCTTGCACGTATATATCATGGTTTCCTTACTTTTCACATATGAGTTATGTGTCCGGTGAAGTGGACTATAATGTTTAGGCCCTGTATTTAATGCCTCCGGCTGCCTTTGAAGCATGGTCCCCTGTGGCCTGTGATCTCCTCCTCCCCCTCAAGTCTGGCTGTGCTGTGGTATTTATGCATTCTTGATTTGCCTGATTCCACAGGAGATACGCGCATGCCCAGGGCTGTGGACATCTGCCCTCCGTGCTGCAAATACAGGTTTGTGTGTGCTCCGTCCTTCCTGTTGATTGGTCTGGCATATTAAAATGATCAAATAAACCAAGGCCTGTGAGTTTCCTGTTTTGCTGTGAGTACCCTGTTTGTGGTTCTGTCCCTCTCCAATCATTAGCAAAAGTGGGTCCTTGGCGTCCAGCTGTTGTTGGCAAACTCGGCCCCTGGGGTACCCTTCTAGCTGCCACTGTGTCTGCACATATTCTATGCCTGTTTTGCAATATCCACCTAATGCCGAGAAACATTTATGAAAATAAAGGATGACTGTTCTTGGCAGGTCTGACTGTGACATGCTGTCTCTCTCTCTCTCTCTCTCTCTCTCTCTCTCTCTCTCTCTCTCTCTCTCTCAGTGTGTGTGTGTGTGTGTGTGTGTGTGTGTGTGTGTGTGTGTGTGTGTGCTTTAATCAGCAAGGTAGCAGGAAAGCCACATCCAAAAGAACAGGTGCAGGGCAGCAGCTATGAAGAGGCAGGCCTGGGTTCTCATTAGTCTCTTCTGGTACCATCCCATCCCTATGTCTAATCCCTGAAAGTACTTCTTCCATGGGGATGTTTGCTTTGTGTACCTAGAAGTCATTAGGATCCTGTATGTTTCTCCATCCTTCCATGTCCCCCACTGTCTTAATTAGGGTTTACCATTGCTGTGATGAAACACTATGACCAAAAGCAACTTGGGAAGGAAAGGGTTTATTTTCCTCATGGTTCCACGTAACAGTTCATCATTAAATGCAGTAAGGGAAGGAGCTCAAGCAAGAGTCGTATGTGCTCTTAATTGCTGAGCCATCTAACCACCTGCCTTGCTTTCTTATACGACCCAGGACCACTTGCCAAGGGGTGGCACCACCCACATCAATAATTAACTGAGAAAATGCCTGGCCTGGAGAGATGGCTTAGAGGGTAAGGGCACTGTCTGCTCTTCCAGAGGTCCTGAGTTCAATTCCCAGCAACCACATGGTGGCTCACAACCATCTATGATGTCATCTGATACCTTCTTATAGCCTGCAGGTGTACATGCAGATAGAGCACTCATGCACATAAAATAAACAAATCTTTAAAAAAAGAAAGAAAATGCTCCACAGACATGCCCACATGCCAATCTGATGGAGGCATTTTCTTGGGGGTTGGTTTTGGGTTTTTGTTTGTTTGATTGTTTATTTTTTAGACAGTGTCTCACTGTGGGCTTAGATGGCTTGAAGCTCAATGTGTAGGTGAAGCCGGCCTCAGACGCACAGGGATCCACCTGTGGAAACTTTTCTCAACTGCAGTTCCCTCTACCCAGACGACTCCAGGCTGTGTTAAGCTGACAGAGAAATGAACCAGTAGAACTGACTCCTTGTCAACTTGACACATAAATACATCACTATTAAACTATAAACTTCCCGTTTTTATTCCCAAGACCTTATGTCAATATCAAAATCACAATATAAAACACATCCCAACATTTAAAACTTCCAATGGGGGCTGGAGAGATGGCTCAGAGGTTAAGAGCACTGGCTGCTCTTCCAGAGCTCCTGAGTTCAACTCCCAGTAACCACATGATGGCTCACAACCATCTATAATGTGATCTGATGTGCACTGTATACATAATAAATAAATCTTAAAAAAAATATAAATAAATAAATAAATAAAACTTCCAATGGTCTTTAAAACTTTAACACTTTAAATGTCCAGGTTCTCTTTTCAAATCTCAAATTTCTTTCTTTTTTTTTTTCCCAAGACAGGGTTTCTCTGTCTAGCCTTGGCTGTCCTGGACTCGCTTTGTAGACCAGGCTGGCCTCAAACTCACAGAGATCTGCCTGCTTCTGCCTCCCGAGCGCTGGGATTAAAGGCATGCGCCACCACACCTGGCAAATCCCAAATTTCTTACCAATAGGTTCCTGCGAGCCAAAAACAAGTTAAATGCTTTCTTACTCCAAGAGGGAAGAAGCAGAACACAGACATAATCGAAGCAAAGCAAAACTCAAATCCTCAGATGTCAATACTTCAATGTCTAACATCTGGGACTCACAATCTTCTGGGCTCCAAAGGGCTTAGGCAGCTCCACTCCTAGCTCTTCCTTCCACAGCACACAAACAGCTTCTCTCCTGGGCCCAGGCTGGGTCCACCCCTCCCCTGCCTGTTCTTGGCAGACATCCTACCATCCAATATGTATCTCCAATATGCTGGGATCACCATTGCGATGAGGTCCCGCCTTTTTACCAATGGCCTAATGGACTCTCTTCAGAGACGTCCACCCTACTACACGGTGCCAAGCGTTTCTCTCTATGACTCCTTCCACCCTGCAGCTTTCATGCTGCCAAAACCACTACCACATGGCAAACACATAGGCAAGTTCGGCTGCCAGCGTGAGATGCAGCCCTGCCCCTATCTGGAACCCAGCTTCTGCATGCTTGGCCCCGAGGAGGTCACCTTGGTCAGTGATGCTGGTCTCCTCTACATCATAGCTGGTTTCTCTGCCCCAGCTGAGCAGCGTTGTCTCAGCAAAGCAGAAGTTAATTCAGTGGTTCTGGTCTCCTGTCAGTCATAGCTGGTCCTCCAGGCCCAGCTGACCAGATCCATGGGTCACGAATACAAAGTAGTGCCGTACCAATGGCCAGCTTCTTCCCTCTGAAACTTCATAAGCCAGGCTTCCGTCACTGATCAATTTTTTTTTTAAGTTTTAAAAGGGGGCGGCGGTGGGGCAAGAGGCAGGTGGATCTCTGTAAGTTTGAGGATAGCCTAGTCTTCAGAGTTCCAAGACAGCCAAGACTACACAGAGAAACCCCGTTTGAGGGGAAGAAAAGGAAGGAAGGAAGAAGAAAGGAAGGAAGGAAATGCCTTGCTTGTAACAAGGACGGGGGCCTTGGGGGGATGGAGGGAGGGAGGGAGGGAGGGAGGAGAAAGTCTGCACAGGGCTGGGCTGGGCTGGCAGGCTACACAGACAGTCCTGAGGCACAGGCAGGGGCTTGAAGAACCCTGAACCTCTCCAGTGAGTGTAGGGATGAAGCGGGGGGGGGGGGGGGAAAAGGGGGGGGCGGGGTAGACACAAGGAGAGATTGTGAATGTATGGAACGAGTGAGAATTCAGTCAGAGTTTAGGGAGGAATCAAGGTCAGCCCCCTCCCTCCCCCATTCAGTGGGCTCCACACACAGCAGGCGCCTTATCTCTCACTTGCTTGAAGTTACAGAGCCTGTGGGTTGAGCCCCAGACAGAGCAGTCTGATGGCGTTCGGGGAGCACCTGCTGAGCACCTGCCCTGGGTGAGCACCGGAGACTCTTGAGATTGGCTAGTCATTGCTTCGTTCCTGCCTCAGATCAAGGAGAAAGGTGCTGTTGGCCCAGAAGGCATTGTAGATATCGGACAGAAACAGTGAGTCTGTCAGATCAGGACCAGACAAGGGGCGTGCCTTGGCTAAGGTCACACAGCAAGGTCAGGTTCATGTATCTAAATACTAGGGGGTAAGAAGGTGGATGCGTGTGCCAGAGCGCAGTTAGGGAGACTTCTCAGAGGGAACCCAAAGCACATGCAGGATGTGGGAGCGGTGGGAAGGACAGAAATAGGAGCACGAATGTTTACTTCCACCCCTGAGGAAATTGAGGCGGGGAAATCTTCAGTTCTAGGCCAACCTGGCCTCCATAGTGAGACCCTGCCTCAAAAATCCAAAACCAGGGGTCTGTGGGTAAAGGTGCTTGCTGCCGAGTCTGAGGACTTCAATTTGATCTCTGGAACCGACATGGTGAAAGGAAAGAACAGGCTCTATAAGTTGACCCTGCACTTCCAATCCCAGCACTCAGGGTATGTGACTATAGGATCACAAACTCAAAGTCATTCCTAGCTACATATTGAGTTTGAGGTCAGCCAGGATGCAGAGTGAGATCCCATCTCAAAAACAAAATAAAACCTGGCAGTTATCAAAGACAATACTAATTTGGGCTGGAGAGATGGCTCCGCAGTTAAGGCTACTCTTCCAGAGGTCCTGGGTTCAGGCCTGCGCGGTGGCACACACCTTTAATCCCAGTGCTTGGGAGGCAGAGACAGGCCAATCTCTGTGAGTTTGAGGCCAGCCTGGTCTACAAAGTGAGTCCAAGACAGCCAGGACTTAAAAAAACCAAACAAACAAACAAACAAAAAACAGAGTTCCTGGGTTCAATTCCCAGCACCCATATGGCAGCTGACAGCTGTCTGTAACTCCAGTTCCAGGGGATCTGACACCTTCACACAGACATACATGCAAGCAAACCACCAATGCACATAAAATAGAAATAAATATTAAAAAAAGAAAGAAAGAAAAGAAAAAAATGAAAGTCCTAATTCTAGGGAGAGGCCATCTCATGGCCAAGCCCTGGGCTGGCCTTCTCCAGAGGACCCCAGGACACCTACACTATGGCTAGTTAAAAGTGAAGGTAGTAGGCAGCTTTCATAGCCTTGAGGGTTGGGTGTCAAGGTTAGAGGCAGCATCAATTTCGTCCCAGCTAGGCACTGACCATCTCAAGCTTAAAGGGAAACGGCTTACACTGGGCCAGGAGCAGCCAGGCTTCGCCTAAAGCCCAGCTCAAGGCCACAGGCCACTTGTTGCTTGAATTCAAATTAACATAATGAGCTCAAGGAGTCAAATTACTCCAGACACAGAAAATGAAATTAGTGAGCACAGGCCACTGCAATTGTATTCTAATCTGTCCCGTCCTCTCCCCCATCAGGCAGGTTAGAAGAGAGGGCTAGCCCAGGGCCAGCTATAAGTGGGTTCAGATGAAAAAGGGGTCCAGGAAAAACAAGGAGCTCAGAGCCACTCTCATGCTCCACCCGTGGGAGAGAAGACAAGATGTGGAGGGGTATGGCTGGAAACAGCTGCCTGCCACTTGCCCAGCCTTTGGGAAACAGGCAGCAAGGAACAGTGCAAGCTCCGGGTGGGATGACAGGGGCGTGCAAGTTCAAATCCCAGCCAGGCCACTTACAACCTTCACAAACACAAACCTTAAGAAGGGGACAGGAGGGGGCTGGAGAGATGGCTCAGTGGTTAAGAGCATCACCTGCTCTTCCAAAGGTCCTGAGTTCAATTCCCAGCAACCACATGGTGGTTTACAACCATCTGTAATGGGATGTGATATCCTCTTCTGGCAGGCAGAACACTGTATACATAATAATAAATAAATCTTTAAAAAAAAAAAAAGAAGGGGACAGGAGATGTTTTTAGGTCTAGAAATATGTTTTAAGTTGATAATGACAAGATGTGATGGAGATTGATTTACATTCAGAATTTTAGAGGCACCAAGATAGGAAAGATGTTTTCTTCAAATACCAATAGCCAAAACACTAAGAATGTAACATTTATATAATTCCTGATTGTGTCATGGTTCTTCTGCTATAAGTAGTTTATTGTATATATGTGTGTGATAATATAAATGTATATGTAAAAAATAAAAAATCTTTAATTTTTAAAAAAAAGGAGAGGACAGAGCCAATGGCAGTGGTCGGCAGCGGCACAAGCTTTTAATCCCAGCACTCAGGAGGTGGAGGCAATCGGATCTCTGTGAGGTCTAGGCCAGCATAGTCTTCAGAGTGATTTCCCATAGCCAGGGCTGCACAGAGAAATCCTGTCTTGAAAAAAGAGGAGGAGGAGGAGGGCCACGCTGACCACTCTCTCCATGAGAATCCCTGAGGCATTCTCTCAGCAACCTGCTGAGCTCTGTCAAGGGGGAGGCTTGGGATGTCACATGATCACAGTCTCTGAGCCCCGGGGGTGGGAGGTGAGGGGTTGAGGGGGTGGGGGAGATGGAGGGGGGTGGGGGGGTGGAGGCTGACTGATACATAGATGTGGGACTCAGATCTGCGCCTGTTCCTGCTTCCTGAGTGCTGGGGCTAAAGGGTGTGCCTACTACCATACTGCTTCCTGCTTCCAGACACAGCTTTTGAGTCAGTCTTGGTGTGTAGCCCAGCATGGCCTTGAACTCACAGCTTTCCTATTTTCACCTTCTGAGCCCTGGGATTGCGGGTATGAACCACCACTCCTGGCTCTAGGGGTTTATTTTTTCTCTCTTTTTAAAATTCATTGTATGAAGGAATGGGCACACATGTCAGGAGTACACGTATGTGAACACACTTGTGGAAAACAGTTCAACTTGAGTGTCAGTCTTCAGGTTTCACTTACTTTGTTTTTAGAGACCAGGTCTCTCACTGGCCTGGAACTTGCCAAGATGGCTGCCTAGAAAACCCCAAGGACCCACTGTCTCTGCCTCCTCAGTACTGGGATCCCGAGGGTGTGCCCCCAAACCTGGCTTTTTACATAGCTTTTGGAGGGCCAAACTCAGCTCCTCATGCTTGCACAGTTAGCACTTCATGGACTGAGCCATCTTTCCAGTCCCTAGGACTTGCTTCAGTGATGCTTGAGAAAATGGCTAACACAGGCCTGGCATGGTGGGTGATGTACTCCTTTAATCCCAACACTCTGGGAGGCAGAGGCAGGCGTATCTTTGTGAGCTTGAGGCCAGCCTGGTCTACAAAGTGAGTCCAGGACAGCCAAGACTACACAGAGAAACCATGTATAGAAAAACAAAACAAAACAAAAACAAACACAGCAGTTGTCCTAGGTAAAACAATGCTTTTCCCAGAATGCTCTGCTCTTTCACTGACTTGTCCAGTCAGTTCTTCCTGAACTCACTCCCTTGTCTATTAAGATGAACAGGCCAGCTATGGTGCTGAAATCCCAGCACAGCGCTGGAAGGCCCATTACATATATCTAATGGGGGATAACCATCAGTGAGTAGAGCATTTGTCCACTATGCACAAAAGCCCATAAACCAGGTGGGGGGAAGGTGTGCAAGCCTATAAGCCCAGCACTGGAAAGGTACAGGCAGGAAGATCAGAGGTTCAACAGGCCATCCTCAGTTACACAGAAAGTTTAAAGTCAGCCTATGCTAAAGACCCCCATCATCAGCTGCAGGCTGGATAGATAGACAGACAGACAGACAATAGATAGGTGATTGATAGATAGACAGAAAGATAGACAGACAGACAGACAATAGGCAGATGACAGACAGAATATGGGTGCAGTACCTTTGCCTTCTACAAGCTGAGTGTCTTCAAGGCCCTGAGTAAGACAGAGCCATCGGCTCCCTTTAAGAGGATTATTCATGAGTCTAAAAATAGAAATGTCATCCATGTGGAGGGAGAGTAGGCAAAGAAACTGGCCTACGCATGCAACAGAGCCTAAACAACGGTGGGTGTTTCCAGCACCGCTCAGCTATACGCTGATCCTCACCCCTCCTGAAGAGTCAAAGAGCCCCGGCATGAAATGCTACGATGCCACTGTTTGAAGTCTGGGGCCATGTGAGGCTCATTCTGCGGGTGGGCACCAGGTTGGTAGCACTGAAGAGAGCAGAGCAAAGACAGGAAGCTATAAGTACAGCTTGCCCTTTCATGACATATAGAACTGGTTTCCCAGGGCACCTACGATGAGAAAAGACATGAGCTATGATTGTTTGTTTTGAGACAGGGTTTCTCTGTGTAGCCTTGGCTGCCCCGAATCCACTTTGTAGACCAAGCTGGCCTCGAATTCACAGAGATCCTCCTGTCTCTGCCTCCCAAGTGCTGGGATTAAAGGTGTGCGCCACCACGCCCAGCTTGACATGAGCTATGATCTTACAATGTGAGATTTTTCTGATTTATAATGCCTGTTTAAAAAAAAATACCGTTTAGGCCAGGAGTGATGGTACAGACCTGCAGTCCCAGCCCTCAGGAGGTGGAGAAGGGAGGATTGCAAGACCAAGGGTAATTGAGTGTGGGGCCCTGCTTTTAAGGGCAAACTCTGACATTTCCAGATAACCTCTGAGCTTGGCACAAAATAACGGGACTCCCTTTCTTAGCTGGGTTCCCTCTCTGCCTGATCTGGGAAACCCCAGGCCCTCCAAGAAGAGTCACATAGCCCTCAGAAAAATCACAGGCCCAACCCCACGCCCAACCTTTTCCAAATAAGAAACCCGTTCAGGGTCGGCTGAGATAGCTCAGAGGTTAAGAGCACTGGCTGCTCTTCCAAAGGTGCTGAGTTCAATTCCTAGTAACCACGTGGTGGCTCATAACCACCTATAATGAGATCTGGCGCCATCTTCTGGCATGCAGGTGTACATGCATTGGAGAACACTGTATACGTAATATATAAATAAATAGATCTTTAAGAAAAAAGAAAAAACCGGTTCAGTGTGCACCTGGGGATTCCTGGAAATGCACTCCCTATGCTAATGCAATATCTTGGAGTCTTGGCTTTCAACCAATGACCTTTAACCCTGGAGTTCTTCCCCCACCCATAGGATGGTTAAATACTGCTTTCCGCATTACACAGGATTGTTGTTGCATGTAGATGAAGTATCCCTACCACCCTTAACCCCAGTGAATCAAACCCTCCCACTGCCCGAAGTTTATAAGTCCCTGGTTTCACACGCTACCGTCAGCTTTTTACCACAACCATCTGAGATTCATCTTTTTTTTTTTAAGATTTATTTATTTATTACATATACAATATTTGCCTGCAGGCCAGAAGAGAGCACCAGATCACATTATAGATGGTTGTGAGCCACCACGCGGTTGCTGGGAAATGAACTCAGGACCTCTGGAAGAGCAGACAGTGCTCTTAACCTCTGAGCCATCTCTCCAGCCATGAGGTTTGTCTTTTATTCTGGGGAAGGAAGGACTCCCCTCCTCCCTGAGGAATCATCATTGGACACCCCCCACTCCCACTCCACCATACTAGGCTGCAGGTCAGTCAGCCATATGCTGCTGGCTACCACAAACTTCAGCCCTTTCATCGGCGTGTCGGGGCAGCGGTCTAACGCCATCCTTCTCATGTTGCTCAGCCCACCGCAGTGTCCATCTGCAGGAGCAAGCGGCAGCCATTTTGTCTGCCAGAACAAACCAGGCTCCCTCCTCTGCCTCAGTTTCGGAGCTCAGGAAGCATCCACCGACTAGCTCACATCTGGCCGGGCTCTCGTTGCCAACTGGCTTGGGCTTTCAGAGCCCTGAGCTCCTTTGATCCTGAGCTTCACCCTTTTCCACCCTGAGCGTGCACTTCCGGTTTGGTGCTTGACAGGGCCCGAGCATCCCAGAGAATACCTGACAGACAAATCCCAGGCTCCTGCAGAACAATTGAGCTGCAGGGGAAAAAGTGCAAGGCCAGCCTGGGCAACCCAGTGAGACCTTGTCTCAAAATTAAAAGAAAGAAATGTTTGAGGATGCGGCTCAGAGGTAAAATGTTTGCCTAGTGTGCATGAGACCCTGGGCTCCAATCCCCAGTACCACCCAAAGCAACAGCAGCAAGGAAGATGAGGAGGAGGGTCAAAGGAGGCTGTCGTCACCATGTAGACACTGAGAATCAAACCCTGGTCCTCGGCAAGAGCAACAAGTGCCCTTCTCTGCTGAGCCGTGTCTCAAGTTTCCTTTGTAGACTTCAGCTCTCCCCTCTCTCAGCACCCAGAAGGAAGTTTGAGACTGCCCCAAACACACACTCTCTCACTCTCTCTCACTCTCTCCCTCTCTCTCCCTCCCTCCCTTCTCTCTCCCTCTCCCTT
>OU015742.1:122329515-122351870 GCA_907169655.1 Acomys percivali
ACACACACACACACACACACACACACACACACACACACACACACACTGGCCCAGTTCCTCCAAGCATTCCTCCTCATCTCACACAAAGGAGAGCCCTAGGGATGTGAATTCCCCTTACTGTCCCCTCTAGCTCTATTATGCATGACCCCAGCCACAGTCACCACTACAAAGGCTAGCAAAAACCTGAGGAAAGGCTTGGATGGAGTACCTGCAATTCCCCAGGCTTTTCCCAATGGGACCCGATCACCTTTGCAGCAGAACTGAACGTGATCTTTTCCTTACTGAGCTTCTGCCAACTGGAGCTCCAGGGGCCCCCTAAGGCAGCATTCACCCCTGGCTGACCCAATTCAGAAACCTCACTGCCATGCTGGAACTAGTTATACTGATCAGCTTGCCAGGAAGACTCCCATCAGACAAGTTTTACATGGCAATGTAGAAACCAAAAGCCATTTTCTCATTGATATTGAACAACTAACTAACTACACAGTGATTGGCACTGGGTGACTCTGTCTTCAACATTTGTCACCTTAGGCCCCTTTTTAGATGGTGTCCAAAGGCACCAAGCCCAGTACTGCCACATGGCCTCAATGTGAGCCTTGTCTTCTGTTCCTTGTAATGATACCAGCTGTCTCAGCCCCATGCCTGAGACTCAGGGCACATCATTTGTCCCTGTTGCCCAGGGACAGTGCCTGTTCTCTCATATCTCCCCTTCCACCACAGCCCCTTGCCCTGGGACTGTGGGGAAAACCCAAAGTCAGATGAGCTATTAGCTCAGAGGCCGCTCCCTTTGACATGTTGCCTTCCAGTGTCTAAAGCAGCCCTGTCTACATGGCCCGGGCTCAGCAAGAAACAGATGGATCAAAAACATCTGGTTCTCGAGTGGTGGCACACGCCTTTAAATCCCAGCACTTGGGAGGCAGAGGCAAGCGGATCGCCGTGCGTTCGAGGCCAGCCTGGTCTACAAAAGTGAGTCCAGGATAGCCAGGACTGTTACACAGAGAAACCCTGTCTCCAAAAACCCTCCTGTTCTCTTCCTATGTGTGAGCAGCAGGCACCAGGGTGTCTTCCCCAGCTCTCCAGGAGACTCACATGGGGCTCCCACAGAGAACCCTGAAGCCCGTGCTACCTTCTCCTTTGCTGTCAGAAACAAATCAGTATCAACTGGCTCACCGAGGCCTACAGAGACTGTTGGAGTGGGGAATATGGCTCAGCTGGCAGAGTGTTTGCCTAGCATGCCGAAGGCCTGGTCCGATTCCCAGCAGTGAATAAACAGGGTGTGGCGGTGCAGGCCTGGAATCCCATCAGAAATTTAAGGTGATCCTTGGCTATACAAAGGGTTTAAAACCAGCCTGGGCTACATAAAACCCTGCCTCAAAGCAAACATATATGACTGTGGTTATACAGACATGTAGACAAAGTCCCTCACTGACTACCACAGGGTCATAGATCACTCTGTCTTAGCTAGAAAACACCATGACCAAAAGCAAGTTGGGGAGACAACTTTGTTCAGCTTACACTTCCACATCGTAGTTCATCCTAAAAGGAAGTCAGGGCAGGAACTCAAACAGGGCAGGAACCTGGAGGCAGGAGCTGATGCAGAAGCCATGGAGGGGTGCCGCTTACTGGCTTGCTCCTCATGGCTTGCTCAGCCTGCTTCCTTCTAGAACCCAGGACCACCAGCCCAAGGATGGAACCACCCACAATGGGCTGGGTCCTCCCTTATCAAAATTAAGAAAATGCTTTATAGGCTTATCGTATGGTGGCATTTTCTCAATTGAGACTCGCCCCCTCTGATGACTCTAGCTTGTGTCAGATTGACATAAAACTAGCCAGCAGTTTTGTGCATATACTCATACAGTATACTAATTTTTGTGCATGCACATATGTGTGTATATACTGCCATGTATGCCCATGTGTATAAATACACTGATAGGAATGTAGGTATGCATATGTCTGTACATACATTTTGCTAGTAGATATGACACGTGCGTGAACATACTTGTGTGAATATATTTGGTGCTATATCCATATTCGCTAGTGCACATCCAAGCAGAGTGCTTCGATGGACCCTGCACTCTGCAGTTGCCAGTCCCTACATGTTCCCCAATTTGCCTCACTCTATCCTCTGAGCTTTTGTGTCTGGCGCAGGTTCTGGTCCAACAGCGCCACCTGTTGGCCACCTGGTTTCCGGAGGAGGCAGATGGGCCACCATGCGTCAGAGGAAAAGCCCAGGGACAGGGCCACTACCAACACAGCCTCTGGGTCCCACAGTCCATTTTTAAATCTAGAGATGAACTCAAGAGGAATGGGAGACCTGTCAGGAATCCAGGGCCACGGAAGCATGTGGAGGAAGCACCACCCAAAAGGGACAAAGTCTTGGTGGGCCAAGGAAAGGCTCTTGTACCTTCTGCAGCTCGTGGGAAAAGCTAGCCCCCATCCACACCTCGTCCAAACCACACCCAGTAGCTAGCCAGGGTCAAGGACCGTGCGGTGGCAGTGGTAGCAGAGGAGGAGAAGTTCCAGAGGGCCCAGAGAGGGAGAGTGGGAGGTGGAGGAATTTTGGAAGCAAGATGAACTCCTGAGCTCTCCGGCAGGTTCCAGTCAAACTCACCTGTCCAGTCTTCTGCCTGCTCTACCTCACTCGAGTGTACTTTTAAGACTCGTTTTATTGTTTTTGTGTTCATGCGTGTGCATAAGAGAGACTATGTGCATGTGCACATATGTACGCAGGTGCTTGTGGAGGCCAGAGCAGGACATTGGGTCCCCTGAAGCTGCAGTTACAGGCAGTTGTGAGCCCTGGTGCACTGGTGCTGGGAACTGAACTCGGCTTCCAGCAGGTGCTCTAACCACTGATCCACCCAGCTCTCCAGCTCCACTTCATTCACTTTACACTTAGACCAGACCAAACTCATTGAAGGGTCTTAAGTGCAGTGTGGCACGTCTTACTAAAATGCCATTGTACAAGTGGTTCATGCACCCAGAGCCTTTCTCCCTTTGAATGGAAAACTCCTATTTATCCTATAAAACCTCATCTCTTGTATCTCATTTGTGCAGCCTTCCCTGTCCCCCATACCTCCTTCTTTGTCTCACTAGTTATTAGTCAGTAGGAACTAAATTCACCTTCCATTTACTGTATCTATTGTGTTCCTCAAATTTCACTTATTTAATAATGGCCATGCTGGCCTAATTAGGATCCTGTTTTCCCACTGCATATTAAAAAGATGAGCCTCCAAACGTTTAAGTAAATCCAGCCATGATGCTTCACCCTTATAATCCCAGCACTAGAGACGCTGAGGCAGGAAAAATCTCAAATCTAAGGCTATCTTTGGCTACTCAGGAAGGTCCTGTCTCATAGAATGAGTGAAAATGCCTAAGTAGCTTGTTCTAGGTGCAGTAACTGACAAGGCACGGTCAGAACTCAAACCCCCATGCCACCTGACCAGAGACCCTAGATGTTGTCACCTTTGTTTGCCTCTGTCCCCTTCCAAAGGGCGTGAGAGGCCTTGTCAACTTCATCTTGGGGTCCTCTTGACCCCTGGCTCCCTACACTAAGCTTACTTTAGTGTGGGAGCCACTGAAGTTGACTAACCGGTTCCTTTCAGGAAGGTGTAGGAGCTCAGATTAACAAGGCTCAATTCCAAGACATTCTAGAGCCATCCTAGGGTGCAATACTAAGAATGACCGCTAGATGGCGCTGCTGCATTACTTCGTTTGCGGCATCTGCAGGGCGCAGAACTTGGTTTTACCCTGGGTGTGTCTGAGGTTTCAGATTTTCAGCTCTCCGACATCAGAGTTAACGGATGGAAGAATTCATGTGGTAGTAACAGGCACAAAATATGTAGAGCATAAAATTGATATTAAGGAGATAGGGCGTTTCCCTCCCCTTTGCTTTCCCGGGAGTTCACTTGCTAGTGTTCTCAGAGACTAAATAAGAAAAGATGCTTCGAAGTATAAAATTTAGCCAAAATCCAGGAGCACAGTACAGTGTCACCTGTGCATGAGCCTGTGCTTCAACCTCAAAACAGGGATGTCAGGGCCACCCTAGCATAAGCTTCAGCTGTTAAATGTTATCGGCAAATTATGCAAGTGTATCTTCTTTTTCTCAAGCCAAAATTAACAGAAGGTCCCGCAACGGCCTTCTAGACACTTAGCTCTTCCCGGTAAGTGCAGCTTAGGCACTAGTCCGTTGTCACTTCTAAGCTGCGTATTTATGGATGGGCCATTGGGGCTGGGTACCCAAAAGTGAGTCTGACTAGAAAGCCCTGGGAAAGGGTGCAGAGCCAGGGATGGAGCAGAAGGCTCATTGTTAGAGGGAACTGGGGTTCACTTCCCCACAGAGGCTTCTCTGTCAGGAAGCCTGTTTTCTAACCATACTGGCACAGGAAGAACCATCAGACGCGCACACATGCACACACGAGATTCAGTCAAACTGTGAGGATGGTACCAAGGTCCCTATCCCTGACTTCAATGTCACTACAGGACGAGACCAAGGCTTGAAACTGAAGGGCAGGTGCACAGACCCAGCTTTCCTCCGGTCTGTCATTACTCAGAAACACCGAAACTTTTTTTTAAAAGGACTGTAAGGAGATGGTGGCTCAGTGCAAAAAAACCATTTGGTGTGTAGGCGTGAGAACTGGGATTCAGATCCTTACAAGTGTGTAAAAGCTGGGCAGGTATGACTGCCAACTGCAACCCCAGCACCTGGGAGACAGGCGAGGCATCCTCAGGGCGAGCTGCCTGGCTAGCCTCGCTGGGACCAGCAAGCCTCAGTTCAGGAGAAGCGGCCTCAATAAACAAAGAAGGATGGAGGGAGCCCACACACACACATGTGCTCACACATATGTAAGCACACATACACATGCATGCACAGTGTACACACATGCACATGCAAAAACATTAAAATAAAAAAATACAAGGAAGAGTGGGTGAGGTGGCACACACCTGTGGTCCCAGCACTCAGGGAGGCAGAGGCAGGTGGATCTCTATGAATTCGAGGTCAGCCTGGTCTACAAAGTGAGTCCAGGATAGCCAAAGCTACACAGGGAAACCCTGTCTCAAAAAACCAACCAACCAACCAAACAAAAAGCAAGCAGAAGAAGCAGAAGGAGGAGGAGGAGGAAGAGGAGGAGGAGGAGGAGGAGGAGCCTGTAGGCCTGGGTGTCTGTGACCACTCCAATCTTCTGTCCTCAACCGGAAGCTTGTAAATCCAACCCTTTCCCCTCTGCATATCCCCCACTTTCTCAAACCAGCTTGGCCTGAAGGAAACCATCACCTGCCCTTGGCCCTGATTCTGAATTCCCGGAGAACTCCATGCTGGGAACTGGGGTCCTCCTCAGCATCTCCTTCTACATGCACCTGAAACAGTGGTTCTCAACCTTCCTAACACTGCTACCTTTAATACAGTTCTTCACGGTGTGGTGACTCCCAGCCATAGAATTATTTCTGTTTCTACTTCATAAGTGTGATTTTTATTGCTCCTATGAACCATGATGTAAATGTCTTTGGAGACAGAGGTTTGCCAAAGAGGTCATGCCCCTCAAGTTCATAAATCCACCTTGCTCCAGTTGGGCCTTGTTTCCCATCTTTACACGGGTCAGCTCCGGCTCTTGTCTTGAGCAATTGTCGCTGAGACTAGATCCAAAATCCAGATCCCACCACCCAGGCCAGGAGCCATTCCAAGCATAAAAGTCACCTGGCGTCCCGCCCTGTGGGCTGGGCACCTGCTTTACAGGACGACGTTATGGTGGACACAGAAGATTTGTCTCAGTGGGCGGTGCCCTCTTTTTTTTTAATGGAAACTTTAGATAAACTCAGGGTAGGAAGCAAAAGACATGAAGCCTTGAGGGGAGCTTTCGGGTGGCCAACAGGAAGTCTCCGGAAAGACTGGGTTCCAACCGGTCTGAACTGACTAGCGAAAGTGAAGCTCTGGTTCCGGAGCCAGGGCTGGCTCCAAAAGCCTACTCAGCAACTCTCAGGCCCTGGGCACCAGAAGCGAGAGTGGAGCAAGCCTCCAAGGTGGCAGTGTGACGGGCAAGTTTGGAGTTTAAAGTCATTTTATATATATCTCAGCTGCTCCTCCCCGCCACCCCACCCCACCCCCTCCGCCGACTCCCACCAACTAGGACCCATGTGACCTATGTGCAAGTCCACAAGTCACCCAACTTCCCAAGCTTCTTCCTTCATAAAGTGAGACTAACGGTTAGTTACATATTGCTACTAAAATCCTTTTTCTTCGAGAGGGACCATTCCCCCTAAGGTCCCAAAGACAATCAGAAGTGAGATTGGCCAGTTTGCCGACGTTTACTCTGTACAGCCAATGCGTTTATTGGGCTTCCTTACAGAACATGGGTAAGGGGGTTGCTTACAGGTGTGGGTGTTCCTCTCGCAACAGGCTGCAGCTGGAAAGCCTTTATTCTGCAGGGACCACTGCTTCCCCATAGTCACACAGATAGAGCCCCGCCCGTAGCCTTCCCAGCTGTCCTCGCTAATTTTACGTCAACCTGAAACAAGCTAGAGTCATCTGAAGGGAAGAAACCTCAACTGAGAAAGTGTCTCTGTAAGAAACAGGTGTAGGACATTTTCCTTTCTTTTTTTTTTTTTTTTTAACTTTTTTTAAAATTAATTTATTCTTGTTACAGCTCAATGGTTATCCCATCCCTTGTATCCTCCCATTCTTCCCTCCCTCCCATTTTCCCCTTATTCCCCTCCCCTATGACTGTTCCTGAGGGGGATTACCTCCCCCTGTATATGCTCATAGGGTATCAAGTCTCTTCTCGGTAACCTGCTGTCCTTCCTCTGAGTGCCACCAGGTCTCCCCCTCCAGGGGACATGGTCAAATGTGAGGCACCAGAGTATGTGAGAAAGTCATATCCCTCTCTCCACTCAAGTGTGAAGACTGTTCTGACCATTGGCTAGATCTGCATAGGGGTTTAAAGCTTACTGCCTGTATTGTCCTTGGCTGGTGCCTTAGTTTGAGTGGAACCCCTCGGCCCCTTTCTTTTTTTTTTTTTTAATGATTTATTTATTTATTATTATGTATACAGTACTCTACATGTGTATACACCTGAAGGCCAGAAAAGGGCATCAGATCCCATTGTAGATGGTTGTGAGCCACCATATGGTTGCTTGGAATTGAACTCAGGACCTCTGGAAGAGCAGTCAGTGCTCTTAACCTCCGAGCCATCTCTCCAGCCCCGTAGGACATTTTCTTAATTAGTTATTGATGGGGAAAGGTTCAGCCCACTGTGATGACATCCCTGGGTTGGTGGTCCTGGATTCCATAAAAAAAAAACCAGGCTGAGCAAGCCATGGGGAGCAAGCCGTAAGCAGCACCCCACCATGGCCTCTGCATCAGCTCCTGCCTCCAGGTTCCTGCCCTGCTTGAGTTCCTGTCCTGACTTCCTTCTGTGATAATCAGCGATAGCGAGTGTAAGCCAAATAGACCCTTTCCTCCCCAAGCTTCTTTTGTCATGGTGTTTCATGCCAGCAATAGTAACACTGACCAGGACACCAGCCTGTATGTACACTCTAGCCCTCCCCAGGCAAGCTGTGCAGCTGGGGGCAGCCTTGCAAACAGCAGGTGGGTGGTATGGAGTGCCTGGACACTCAGGTGAAGGTCTTGTTAACTTCCCCACCCTCCACAAGGGGATGCAAACAGTCAAGAAGCCCAGCTGGGATGATCCATTTGCAAGCAGGGAAAGCTAAACTCCCAAGATGGCCGTCGCTTGGCACAGAGAACACCATGCACGACCTGAGGCTAAGGACGGGAGTGTAAGAGACCCACATAGAGAAAAGCAGGTATGTTTTAGTGTGAAGGGCAAAATGTGTGACCTTGAGCAGGTCATCTGGCTTCCTGTGCCTCCTTTTTCTTTCTTTTCTTTTCTTTCTTTCTTTTCTTTCTTTTTTTTTTTGTTTTTTGTTTTTTTTTTGTTTTTTGTTTGTTTGTTTGTTTGTTTGATTGGTTGGTTGGTTTTTTGGTTTTTGGAGACAGGGTTTCTCTGTGTAGCCTTGGCTGTCCTGGACTAACTTTGTAGACCAGGCTGGCCTTGAACTCACAGCGATCCACCTGCCTCTGCCTCCCAAGGGCTGGGATTAAAGGCGTGCGCCGCCACCACCACTGCCAGCCATCCTTTTTTCCACCAATAAAATGGGCACAATTAAACCGCTTGCTCCTGAGGCAGCAACTGTGAACTAAGTTCTCTGCAGAGTGCTCAGCACGGTTCCTAGCCCACAGTGCCACCTGTTAGTAAGTGCCACAAGCAGCTGCTGTCTTCACTGTCGAGTTTGAGAGTGGCTGGAGAAGTCTAGCATTCGGCCATCGGCTGCAGACAAGGGGCACAGAGTAAGCAGGAGGCAGCACTCACGTGGGAGGGGATGGATGGATGGATCCTGCAGGAGGCTGGCGGTTATAGCAGATGAGTGGCAGCCTTGCGCGTGCCCTGAGCCCCTCACAGCCATACCTCAGCTAGTTCTCTTGGCTGCTTTGAAGGAAGGAAACAGGGCATTCCACTGGCACTCTTCTGACAGAAAGCAGGTGCTGGAATGAGGGACCAAGAAGTGCCTATCCTGACTTCCTCCTTCCCTGGGAGAGAGGCCAAGCGAGTCTGGAGGACAGGTATGACCCTTGCCTAGGAAGCTGAGCAGAGGAAGAGGTTGGGTTGCGCAGGAGGCAGGCTGAATCCAAACTCTGGAGCTTCAGGTTGGCAGGACAAAATGACACACAGGCACACTCATGTGTGTGTGCTTCTGTTGGGGTGTCATGGCCAGGTTCTGACCCCCTTCTCTTCTCTCCATTAACTCTGTCAACTTCTTCTGCTGCTGGGCCTGAAAAAAAACAGCAAACAACAACAAAAACCAAAACCATCATAGCCAGGCATGGTGTCACACGCCCTTAATCCCAGGAGTTGGTTTGTTTGGTTGGTTGGTTTTTTGGTTTGTTTGGGGTTTTTTGGTTTGGTTTGGTTTGGTTTGGTTTTGGTTTTTGGTTTTTCAAGACAGGGTTTCTCTGTGTAGCCTTGGCTGTCCTGGACTCACTTTGTAGACCAGGCTGGCCTCGAACTCACAGCGATCCACCTGCCTCTGCCTCCTGAGTGCTGGCATTAAAGGCATGCACCACCACCATCCGGCAATCCCAGGACTTGGGAGGCAGAGACAGGCAGATCTCTTGTGAGTTCAAGGCCAGCCTGGTCTACAAAGAGAGTTCCAGAACAGTCAGGCTATACAGAGAAACCCTGTCTTGAAAACAAAAAACAAAACAAAACAAAACAAATGGGGGGGAAGGGGATTGGAGAGATGGCTCAGAGATTAAAAGCACTAGCTGTTCTTCCAGAGGTCCTGAGTTCAAGTCCCAGCAACCACATAGTGGCCCATAACCATCTATAATGAGATCTGGTGCCCTCTTCTGGCCTGCTGAGAATATTGTGTAAATAATAAATAAATAAATAATTTTTTAAAAAATCAAGCCTGGCAGTGGTGGCACATGCCTTTAATCCCAGCACTTGGGAGGCAGAGGCAGGCAGATCTCTGTGAGTTCGAGGCCAGTCTGGTCTGCAAAACTAGTCCAGGATAGTCAAGGTTACACAGAGAATCCCTGTCTCGGAAAAAAAGAAAAGAAAAGAAAAGAAAGAAAGAAAGAAAGAAAGAAAGAAAGAAAGAAAGAAAGAAAGAAAAGAAAATCACACCATATCTCTAACCTAATAAGACAAGACTCCCATGGCTTGCTCCTCAGCCCATACCTTAGTCACATTTCCCCCTGTGCCCTGACTATTCCAATGTAAAAAGTAAGATGTCAATCGGGCATCGTAGCGTGTGCCTTTAATCCCAGAATTTGGGAGGCAGAGGCAGTGGGAGAGTTCAAAGCCAGCCTGGTCTACAAAGTGAGTCTAGGACAGCCAGGGCTACAGGGCTACACAGAGAAACCCTGTCTCGGGAAAAAAAAAAAAAGTTTAAAAAAAAGTGAGGTGTCTGCCTGTCACATGAGGCAGCTTCATGTGGCTCCCAGCCATGTACAACTATGATGGTGGAAGAAAGAAATTCTAAGATGGGGACCCCACAGACGTTATCACTGAGCCTCCTGGGTCGTCCATCACCTGAGGAGGGGGCCATCTTGGACGGTTGTCTTGAAGCCAGCATGGGGCAGGCTCCCTCAAACCCATAGATGTGCAGGCTGGGGTCTGGGAGGCAGAGAGCAAGCAGGGGCCATCCACACCCTCGCTCTCTCTGCTCTCTGTTTGAAGCTGGGCATTCTCCTGGTGTTCAACATGCCCAACACGTTTGGGTTTTAGTTGACTCCAGATACAGTCAAGTTGCCGACCAAGATCAAGCATCACAGGGGCAAAAAAGAGGCACTTGCTTCCCTGGGGCCCCTTGGATACCAACTAGGATGCATTTAGTTGAGTGCCTGGAACAGCGCTGGCATGGAAGAGATGCATGGTAAGGGTTAACTGTGGTGGGGGGCTTGGGTGGGATGTCAGCAGCGAAGACAATCAGTCTATTCAACAGACTCTGTGTTCAGGGGCCAGGGCTGGCCAGAACCCTGCCACAATGGCCACCCTTGTCACAAAGTCAGGCTCCACTGTGGAAATGGACAATAGAGTGGGTGTAATATGAAACTACAGCCTGAGGGGCTGTAACCCCTGAAGGGGTAAAGCAAAGTCTTCCTCAAGGACTAGACTCAGTGAGAGACAGCGCTGCTTGGGGCTGGCCTCCTCCAGCCTAAGTGAGACTCCAAGTAATTCAATGCTCTGCCCATCACTGAGCCACCTCCAACGTCCCCTGGAGCAGGTCCCTTTGAAGTCAATTCCACAGCTCAGAGCAGCTGAGCAGCACAGACAGAGCTAGGAGGGGGCGGTGGTTACTTTCTGGTCCCTGTGACCAAATACCTTCGAAAAGCAACTTAGGGGAGGAAGGGTTTGTGCAGCAAACAGTTCAAGGGGATGCACACCTTCAAGGCGGGGAGGCGTGGCCACAGGAAGCGGAGAGAGATGAATAGTGGTACTCAGCTAGCTGGCTTTTTCCTTTTCATGCAGCCTGGAGCCCCAGCAGTGGCATACTGCGGCCCCTATATAAGGTGAGGGTGGGTCTTTCCATTTCAATGGCCCTAATGGAGAACCCCTTGAGGATGTACCCTGAGTCATGTCTCTTGGGTGATTCTAGAGCAATGGTTCTCAACCCGTGGGTCGCATCCGATATTTACACTGCAGTTCATAACAGTAGCGAAGTTACACTTATGAAGTAGGAACAAAATAATTTTATGGTCGGGAGCAGGAGGGGAAGGACCACAACATGAGGAAGTGTATTTAAAGATGGCAGCATTAGGAAGGGTGAGATCCTATCAAATCAACAACTACTATTAACCACCACAAAAGCATCGACCCCAAATCGCTTCCAGGGGATATTTATCCACATCTGAGCCACTGTCCCTCACTACACTGATTCTTAGAATTTGGGTAGAAGAAAAGTCACCACCAATGGGTCTCCCCAATGAGTATGGACTAATGCCAGGAAGATAATAGCTTTTCCCATCCCTAGCAGTCACTGTGAGCATGGTTTATCAGGGGCCTTGGAGTGAGGAAGGCCAAGTCATTAGGGTCTAGGGAACCAGCAGCTGCAGGCACTGTCACTCAGTATGGAGATGGATGGCCCTATGTTGGTCTTAGGGCTGAGAAGAAGTGGTTGTCAAGGACCAAAGGGGGAAGGAAAATTCCACCATGCCCAAGGTTGCATGGAAAAGAAACGGAGGACAGAGCGCCACCCTCCAGAAATGCAATCACACCACACGATTATTCAGGACGGACTGTTCCCTATGTTGGGCTCCAGCCATGAAAGGCAACTCTGTTGAATGTGTGCTCAGATTCAAGGTGTGGCTAATCCATTATTCATGCTCTGTTAGAGCTTGGTGGCCAGGGCCAGTACTGTGCAAGACTTCGGCTCCGAGATTCAGCTGCTCCCTGCTAGCCCTCCGGCCCAGGAAGACAGACACACCAGAGAGTTCTTAGGTAGCCTCCATGTTCCAGATGGAACCCTGCTCAGGTCACAGTGGGACCTGGGTGAGAGACTCTGAGTCTGACTCGGAATATTCACACGGATCTCCTGAAGGTGGTACGCAGGAGTTAAGATGTGCTTAGCCCGCAAGCAAAGGCAGGCTGGGGAAGAACGGGAGGCATGAGATAGAGGCAGGATAGGTGATGGAAAAGGAGCGGAGAAACAACTGTCTGGGCCTTAGTGGCCCTGGGTAAGAAGCTGTGAGATAGCTGGGCATGGTGGCACTGGGCTTTATCCCCGGAACTCTGTGAGTTCGAGGCCAGCCTGGTCTACAAAGTGAGTCCAGAACAGCCAGGGCTACACAGAGAAACCATGTCTTGGAAAGAAAGAAAGAAAGAAAGAAAAAAGAAAGAAAGAAAGAAAGAAAGAAAGAAAGAAAGAAAGAAAGAAAGAAGGAAGGAAGGAAGGAAAGACAGGACAGACATGGGAGGCAACAGCCTCAGGGGTCCCCAAGGGTCCCAACCTCAAGCTACAGGTAAGTTCTAAGATTTGGTGATAAGACAGGCCTGAGTTGGTCTCTATCAGCCTTGTCCCTGCCCACCCTGAGGGAAACCACCTGCTAGTGTAAGGTGCCCTACAGAAAGGCCCAGGGAGCAACAGGGACCTGGGGCCTGCCAGCAGCCACCTGAGAACACACAGAGAGACAGTGATCCTGGCTGCAGCCCAGAATCTGGGCCAGCCGAGCTACTACATTCCTAGGCCACAGGAACACTGGAAGAGCAAACATTGCTAAGTCCTAGAGTTTAAGGGTGACCCTGGGAGAAACCTCACGGTCTGAAGGCATGCCTGGGACCAAGGAGAGTGTGACTGCTTCCTGAGAGGCCCTAGGGCTGGTGACAGCTCACTAAGAGCTGACAGAGGATGGAAACATCACTGCTCAACAGTCACACAGATATCATTTAGAATAGCAAACCAGACTGAAGAGATGCTCATTGATTCAGAGCACCGGCTACTCTTGCACACAGCATGATTCGGTTCCCAGCACCCCCACAGCAGCTCACGATGGTCATTTATTCCAGTTTCAGGAGATCTGGCTCCCTCTTCTGACCTCCGAAGGTACCTGCTTTCATGTGGTATACAAACGTGTATGCAGACCAACGCTTATATACATAAAAGAAAATGAATAAACCTTAAAAACAAAAAACAAAAAAAACCAGCCGGGCGGTGGTGGCACACGCCTTTAATCCCAGCACTTGGGAGGCAGAGGCAGGTGGGTCACTGCAAGTTCGAAGCCAGCCTGGTCTACAAAGCGAGTCTAGGACAGCCAAGGCTACACAGAGAAACCCTGTCTCTGGGGAAAAACAAAACAAAAAACAAAGCAGAAGCCTTTAATCCCAGTCCCTGAAAATGCAGTAGGTCTCTGTGAGTTCAAGGCCAGCCTGGTCTACTTAGCAAGTCCCATGACAGTCAGGGCTACATCACAGAGAGACCATGTCTCCACTGAGAAAAAAAAGTCCTCTTCATCCTATCCAACTCCCTACCACCTCCCATGCTAGTCTCCAACACACACACACACACACACACCCGCAACTAATGGAGGAAGAATTATTCCAAAGAGTTTCTCAAATACACTGGGATAGGTGCTCAGTACTCTCAGGTTAACACACACACACACACACACACACACACACACACACACACACACACACACGTTTGGGCTGAGGCAACTTCTTGGAAGGAGCATCGGCTGTCCCTCTGTCTGTCTCTATCTGCTGGCAGGGACTTGTCAAAAACTAGAGGAAAATACAGCATCTAAAGCCAGGGAGAAGAAATGCCTTTCAGGTCACCAATCTCTGTTCCTTCTGTGTATCTGTGTGCATAGCAACAAAGCAAATGTCTTAAAAAAAAAAAAAAAGCTAGAATTAAAATGAAGCAATTTCCTTCATCTGTCTCCCACGGTGCCATCAGACTTGTTGGCAAGCCCTGAGCCCTTTCTACTCTGTGGCTTCTGTTGGACGTAATCTTCTATTTTGAGCTGCTTTCTGATGGCTGAGGAAGAACATGTCTTCCATAGTAACAAGAGGCAGAAGTGGGTAATCCAAAACAGCAACGTGTCCTTGTTGAGCTCTGCTGGAAGGAGCCAGGGCTCCGTCCACTGCACAAAGTGACACACGCCTAGGAAGCACCCAGTCCCTGCTCTCCCTCCACAGTGAGTTCAGTGACATTTCCTGCATGAGAGGACAGGAGAGGACGCCCTGTCAGTCTAAACCTAGAGCGATGAAACTGCTTCCTTGGCACACCGGTGCAGCACGTGCGGATACGGAAACAGGGCCCGTTCCTTGGCCTTGCCCCAGCAGACACAAGGCCTACCCACCAGGGCTCATCTGGCAGCCTATGTGCAAACAAACTCTCTGCCTTGCTCACAGATAGATCTCAGTCCTGGGCAGGTCAGATGTGCTCATGGGAATTCAGAAAGGAAAACCATTAGCAGTGAGGTGGGTCCCATCCTTCCCAAGGGAGCTGGTGACAATATCCAGGCAGGACAGCCTCTGAAGAGCAAATGTGTTGTCCTTATGCAGCAAGGAGAGGAAAAGCCCTGAAAAAAAAAAAAAAAAAAAAAAAAAAAAAAAAAAAGGGTGTTTGGGGCTAGTCGGGGACAAAGGTAGATGGGACAGAACAGTAGCACCAGCAGCCGTGGCTTTCAGAAAGAGGTGAAGAAAAACCAGGCACATGCTGATGGTTCAGGAAATGCAGACATCCCTGGGGCCTGTGAGGATGCAGGTGACTCTCAGAACCATGTGACATGACCCCAGGTGGAAGATATTAGGAAGAAATCAAGTCTTCATTTGCAATAGAAGTTGACCAGGCTGGCCTTGAACTCACAGAGATCCATCTGCTTCTGCCTCCCGATTGCTGGGATTAAAGGCGTGTGCCACCACACCAGGCAGTTTCTGACTTCTTCCTGGGCCCCCAGCAGCCCAAGACAAGAACAAGATCTTCAGGTTCCAGCTTAGCAAGGCTTAAGCAACTGCTACAAATATGACAAGGCTTATTTTTAAAAGAGGCTTATATTTTTAAAAAATAAATCATATTCGGGCTGGGGTTGTAGCAAAGTTAGTTGAGGACTTGCTTAATTTTATGAAGGCCTGGGTCAGGTCCTCAGTGCTGCATAAAGCTGGGCATGGTGGCACATGCCCATAACCCCAGCACTCAGAAGGCAGAGGCAGGAGGATCACTAATTCAAGGTATTCCTCATCTATAGTACAAGCATGAAGCCAGCTTGGGCTATATGAGACCTTGTCCAGAGATAGACAGATGGGTGGATGGATGGATGGATAGATAGATAGATAGATAGATAGATAGATAGATAGATAGATCATATTTGTAAAAATTCAAATAAAATGAGTGTACAAATAAGAATTCATCTTAGACTGAATAAATCAAAAGTAGTTAGCAGGCTGACAAGCTGACTCAGAGGATAAACACACAGGCTGAGCAAACCCCATGACCTGAGTTTGGTCCCCCAAACCTACATGGTGGAAAGAAGCAGAGTAGCAACTCCTGAAAGGTGTCTTCTTACCGCCACTTGCACACCCACAACAAAACAAAAAAGCAGGCCACCGAGTGATACAATTCGCCCACCACTTCGCTTTCCTTCATTTGTGTGGGTGTGGGTTGAATTCTATATGGTGTTTTCATCTTTCTGTTCACATATCTGCAAATAAAGTTAAGACTCTAGATGGATCGCTCGGTGTTATAGCGCACGCCTTTAATCCCAGCACTCAGGGAGGCAGAGGCAGATGGATCTCTGTGGAGTTCAAGGCCAGCCTAGTCTATCCAGGACAGCCAAGGCTACACAGAAACCCCGACTCTTAAAAACAAACAAAAAAGACTCCATATGGTTCCAGCACCCACAGGAACCTTCCCGTTGCCATTTAATATTCATACATGCTTCCCTCTCCTTTCCTTCTTGGGATTTTTTTTTTTCACTCTGTAGAATGTTCTAGAGAGTCACCCAAGCGGTGTGTTGGAGAGTTTGTTCCTCTCTTCATCACTAAGCTGCATTCCTCAGCCCTCATGCATGGCAGCCGGTTCAGTCGCCTTGAAGGACATGTGGACGACTGCTCCGGCAATTATAATCATCCCTAACATTTACAAAAATCATTGGTCCTTACAGCAATTGTATGCTTGTTTTTTTTGTTTGTTTGTTTGTTTGTTTTTTGGTTTTTTGAGACAGGGTTTCTCTGTGTAGCCTTGGCTGTCCTAGACTCACTTTGTAGACCAGGCTGGCCTCGAACTCACAGTGATTCGCCTGCCTCTGCCTCCTGAGTGCTGGGATTAAAGGTGTGTGCCACCATGCCCAGCTCGCTTGTTTTGTTTTTAAATTTTATTCATTTACTTGTTTCATGCGTGTGGGTACATACCTGTGTTGATCAGAGGACAACTTCTGTGTGTGCGTTCTCTTTCACTATGTGGAGCCTGGGTTTTGAACTCAGGTCATCAGGCCTGGCAGCAAGTACCTTTACCCACTTAGCATCTTACCGGCCTGTGTGCTATGCATTGTTTCTTACAAAACAGCTGAACTGTTTTCTACGAGGCTGTATCGGTCAGGGCTCTCTAGAAGAGCAGGCCTGATGGAGTGACTCTACAGAGAGACATAAAAGGTGCATTTGTTAGAGTGGCTTACAGCTGTGGTCCAGCAGTCCAACAATGGCTATCTACCGGTCCAAGAATCCAGTAGCCTTTCAGTTCATGAAGCTGGGCATCTCGGCTGGCCATCCGTATGCGCTGGAATCCTGAAGAAGTGGCTTCCAATGCCAGTGAAGGAATGGACTTGCCAATGAGGGGGCAAGCAGGCAAAGAGCTAACGCTTCCTTGTTCTACGTCCTTATATATAGGCTGCCAGCAGAAGGTGTGGCCCGGATCATAGGTGGATCCACCACAGGTGGCTGTACCATTTCACATTCCCAGGCACAGTTTATGGGAAATCCAGGCTCAGTGCCCTTTGCCAGTGTTTGCTGTGCCCACTGTCTTTTATTTTAATCATTTTGACAGGTGAGCAGTGATGTTTCACTATGGGGTTTATTTAATTTAAAAAACAAGGAAGGAGACTAGAGAGATGCCTCAGTGGTTAAGAGCACTGGCTGCCCTTCCAGAGGACCAAAGTTCAGTTCCCAACACCCACATCAGGCAGCTCACAACCACCTGTAACTCCAGCTCCAAAAGAACCAATACCATCTTTGGCTTCCATGGGCACTGTACACACACACACACACACACACACACACACACACACACACACACACACCTACACCTACATAATTAAAATAAGTAATATTAGGAAAAATTTTAATGAAATATATTCTCTAATGTAAAATGTACAGGGAAACAATAATGTTTATGCATTCTGGATAGAAGTGTGCTCCATGTGTGTCTGGTGCCCTTGGAGGTCAGAAGAGGGCATCGAACTCCTAGAACTGGAGTTGCCCGTGGTTGTGAGCCACCATGCGGGTGCTAGAAATCCAAGCTGGGTCCTCTGCAAGAGTGACAAGTTCTTGCCTTGAGCCATTGCTCTTGCCCCAGAAAGCTTGTTGGCTTTTGGTTTTTGTTTTTGTTTTTTTTTTTTTTTTTTTTGTTTTTTTTTTTTGGGGGGGGGGTTTTGTTTTTTGTTTTTGGTTTTTTGAGACAAGGTCTCTCTGTGTTAGCCTTGGCTGTCCTGGAGTCACTTTGTTTGTCAGTTGGTTGGTTGGTTGGTTTGAGTTTTTTGAGACAGGGTTTCTCTGTGTAGCCCTGGCTGATCTAGAACTCACTCTGTAGACCAGGCTGGCCTTGAACCCAGAGATTCACCTAGCTGAGAAAGCTTGTTTTTAAGCTGCACTGCTCAGGTGCCCAGAACATATGTTTCTTCAGTTACTTTCAGTTTCTTCAGATTTAACTTTCTGTCTTAACAGCCAGTCCTCTGAGGTACAGGGAACGAAGTCCCGCCAATTCAAGACATCTCTCAGTTGATTCATGATAAAGCCAAAACAATCTCTGTTTCTCCACTCCCTCACTTTCTCCTTAGAGTTGCCTCTGATCTCCCTGGAGACAACTTTAGTTTTGAGATGTAAGGGAGACTCCTAGTTACCTCACGCTGGCATCCTCAGGACATCCACATGGCCACGTGTAGGTCTGTGGAGGATAACGCCCTTCCTGTATTAACTGAGCACAGTTCTTCATGGATCCCAAACATCAACAAAGACAACTTTATTCCTCACTGACCTACTTTGCTGCTGCTGCTGCTGCTGCTGCTGTTGTTGTTGTTTTTTGAGACAGGGTTTTTCTGTGTATAGTTATGGATGTTTGTCCTAGAACTCACTCTGTAGATCAGGCTGGCCTCGAACTCACAGACCTCCCCCTGCCTTTTTCTATTGCAGTGATAAACACTATGATCAAAAGCAACTTGGGGAGGAAAGGGTTCATTTCATCTGGCTACTTATTATGAAGGAAAAAAAAGGCAGGAACTCAAACAGGGCAGAAACCTAGAGGCAGGAACTTAAGTAGAAACCATGGAGGGCTGCTGCTTACTGTCTTGACTTGCTCAGCTTGCTTTTTTTTTTTTTTTTTTTTTTTTTTTAATTATTTATATTTTTTGTGTACTGATGTTTTGCCTGCATGTCTAAGATGTGCATGCTATGCCCAAAGAGGGCACAAGAGGGCACCAAACCGCCCTGGAAGTGGAACTACAGATGGTTGTGAGCCATCATGTAGACTCTGAGTAGGTCCTCTAGAAGAGCAGCCAGTGCTCTTAACCACTTAGCCATCTCTCCATCTCCTTGGGTAGGACCACTAACCACAGTGGCCTGGGCCCCCCCTACATAAATCATTAATTAACAAAATATCCCACAGACTTGCCCACAGGCTGTGTATGTGGTAGATACATGGCCTGTAGTTTCTCAATTGAAGGTCTCCCTTCTCAGATGACTCAAACTTGCATCAAGTTGACAAGACTGCTAACCAGCACACCCCCTCTCAAACAGCTGAGAGGACTCATCTTGTTTTACAGGAGAGCATGCTGGGTTTTGCAAGTCAGCCAGTATCACAGGCCAAAAAACAATGGATGTGGGAATCCCAGAATGTGTGTCTGTGGTATGACTGACTCATTCCGTCTGTCCAGTCTAACTGGCCACCACTTCTAAGGTCCAAATCACAAGTTTCTTCCAGGCTACAAGGACTCTCTCCATGATCTGTAATTTGAGTGTCCACACCAAACCTGTCCCTTGGGCCATTTGTTCCCAGTACCCAGGGACTTAGTCAACATCGAAGCCCAGTCATATCCAGCTACCTAAAGGGAGATCAAACAGCTTCCTCGGACCTGGAGCTCAGCCAGAGGAAGGCAAGGACACGTATGTCCCCTTTCAGGCCCCTCCCTGGCTGTCTCCTCTCCCCTCCCCACTCCCCCAGCCCCCAACCCCTACCTGGTCCCTTACTACCTTCCTCCTGAGTGAATACCATGATCAAAGCTTTTCACACTATGTGGCTCAGATCAATTAGGTGAAATGTTTAAGACTATTGCTGTGGGGCTGACACGGTGGCTTTGTGGGCAAAGGAGCTTGTTGGCAAGCTTAATGACCTAAGTTTGATCCTTAGGACAAGTGTGGTAAGAAGAGAGAACTGTCTCTGGCAAGCTGCCCTCTGTGCACTCCATCCACATCTACAAATACATAAACAATACATAAAACAGAAGGACATATCCGTGTGCAGGCCCCAGCTCCCCGGATTCTGTTCCAACCCAGCTATACTGGGAACATTTAAATCTTTTGGGTGATTCAAATATGGCTTCAAGGATGAAATTCAATTTCACAGTCTGAATGGAAAAAATAAAAAAGAAATAACAGAAGGGGACAGTACTACTCCTAATGTATAGGGAAGTTTTTTGTTTGTTTTTTACTGTAGATATAAGGTAGAAAGCAGGCAGAGGGAAGAGGTCAGGCTGAACATGGCCAGGAGACTAAACCGGACATGAGAGAAGAGAGGGGGAGCAAGAGAGGAACCACTGGCCAAGAGAGGTGACCAGAGCCAAGAGAGTAGAATAGCTAAAATGGCCGAATTATGCAGGGATCGAGCTCAGGGAAGAGAAGTCTAGCCCCTGGGAGGGAGAGGGTGGCGTGACAAGTGCCAGCTAGGAGGATCCACAGGTGCTGAGCAAGACTCATCCCCTCAGGACTCTGAGACCTGACACAATCAAAATTTTTTAAGATATATTTGTATGTGAGTGCTCTATCTTCACATACATCTGCAGGCCAGAAGAGGGCATCAGATCACATTATAGATGGTTGTGAGCCACAGTATGGTTGCTGGGAACTAAACTCAGGACCTCTGGAAGAGCAGTCAGTGCTCTTAACTACTGAACCATCTCTCTAGCCCCACAATCAAAAATGTAAGTGTGTTCTTGGATGGTGTGCTCAAACTGTCTCCTGCAGTGCGGAGGTGTGGCCTCTGGAAGGTAGATTCCGCTGCCGTGTGAAAAAGCTTGCTTACTTTTTTTCTTTCTTTTCTTTTTTCCTTTTCTTTTCTTTCTTTTTTTTTTTTTTTTTGAGACAGGGTTTCTCTGTGTAGCCCTGGTTGTCCTGGAACTCACTCTGTAGACCAGGCTGGCCTTGAACTCACAGAGATCTGCCTGCCTCTGCCTCCCAGTGCTGGGATTAGAGTGCATGGCCACCACCTAGCTGCAAGCTTTTTTTTTTCCATATAAAGCAGAGCTTTCTGTGCCTGTATCTGCCTACCCTGAGTCTTCCTGCAAGCATAGACCCTTCTGCTTTTAGGAGCTGAAATGCCAGAACCACTCTCCCAGCCTCTCTGCACAGCACCTAAGTCCTGGCCCTGGTCCTGAACTGGAATTTTGTGGTGAAAAGACAAAAACCTCTCTAGGGAAGGCTGGAGAGATGGCTCAGAGGTTAAGAGCACTGACTGTTTTTCCAGAAGTCTTGAGTTCAATTCCCAGCAACCACTTGTTGGCTCACAACCCTCTAAAATGTGATATAATGTGCACAGTATACATAATAAATAAATCTTTAAAAAAAAGATACTCAGGAGGCAGAGGCAGGAGGATCACTGTGAGTTCGAGGCCAGCCTGGTCTACAAAGCGAATCCAGGACAGTCAAGGCTCCACAGAGAAACCCTGTCTCGAAAAACCAAAAAGAAAAAAGAAAAAGAAAAAAAAAAATCCTCTCTAGGGTGGCCGATGTCAGCAGAAAGATCTAACTACTCCCCTGAGCCACCATGGCATGTCCAGAAGCCACAACTGGTCATCGTTGGGTCCCGAGGGGACAAATGCCACCATACAGTTTACATGTGGTTCTGGCTGTGTAACATCTGATCTATGCCCCTCTGGAGATCCTGGGAGTCACCAAGAGCCAACAAACAAACTTCCTTACCGCGTCCATTAGCCAAATTAGGAACCTGCTTCCTTGGAATAAAAGAGAGCCTGCTGACTGTGAAGTCAGAGGAAGGAACAAGGAAAAATGAAAGAAAAAAAAAAAACAACACGTGTCCTTCATAAGACCAGCCAGTCTGAAGAGTGTGCTCAGATAGGATTCGAGTGTTCTAGCCATCTCCTGGGCCCTGAAGCTTGTCAGCCTTCACGAGGCAACAGTGTGCCTGAGGCTGGGTCTCCTGGAATGCAGCTCCTTGGGCCAGCCTCCAGGCCAGTGGCTTCACAGTGCTGGGTGTGGCACCTGGATTCCTGCCCTGCTCCTGAGGCAATGCCTTTGGGAGTTGAAGCTTGAGAACCTTTGTCTCAGCCCTCAGTGCGAGCCCGGGGCAGCCCTTGAAGAGACAAAGCTCCCCTGACAGAAGAGACTAAGGAAACCTTCATTTTTCTTAGGAGAAACTGGAAGCTGGGGAGCCAAGTGATTTACTCAAGATCTGTCAGCTCATGAGGGTGGGAGTTGGGAAACAGGATTCTAGGAGGCATGATGCTTTGTTCTGAGGAGAGGGAGGAACCCTTGGCAGTCACTCTAGATTGCACTCCACTCTATGGCACAGAGCTCGTTATGTAGAGAGGGCAAGTTGGAAGTTGGGGGTGCAAACTCCTGGCAGGCCATCAGATTGGACAGCAGGAAGAAGCTGTGACCATCCTGGCAGGACCAAAGCTATTCTACAGACAGGCACATGTGCTCCCCCCACCCCCTTCAGCTATCAGACTACTGTGACAACGGACCCCAAGGAACTGGAATTTCTGCCAGGAATCTCACGCTGGGAAAAGGAAAGGGCTGGGACCATGACACAAGCCAGGGAAGGAGTCTGTCTTCAGTGCTGACAGCTTGAGGACAGACATGGGGAAGGGTGTGTGTGTGTGTGTGTGTGTGTGTGTGTGTGTGTGTGTGTGTGTG
>OU015742.1:122351880-122368519 GCA_907169655.1 Acomys percivali
GTGTGTGTGTGTGTGTGTGTGTGTGTGTGTGTGTGTGTGTGTGTGTGTGTTGAGCTGAGCTGGTCAACCATAGGCTGAACCTTGACCAAGACTATGTAGTGTCTACCCAAACCGAAATACATTTGTAGTCAGGAAACAGAAGGACAATGGGTGCTGATACTCAGCCTGCTCTCTCCTTTTTATTTTATTTTATTATTTTATTTTATTTTATATGCATTGGTATGAAGGTGTCCTATCCCTCAGAACTGAAGTTACAGGCAGTTGTGAGCTGCCAAGTGGGCGCTGGGAATGGAACCCAAGTCCTTTGGAAAAACAGACAGTGCTCTTAACCACTGAGCCATCGCTCCAGGCCCCTGCTTTTTCCTTTTTTACTCAGACCAGGACCCCAACCCATGGAAGGAAGGATACCACCCACACTTAGGGCGGAGTCTTGCCTTTTGAGTTGGCACAATCTAGGAATCCCTTCCGCAGCTGTGTCCTCAGGTTTATCCTGGAGGTGAGGCTGGATTCCACCAGGCTGGCCACCATTACTAACCAACAGAGCATCCGTGAGCAGGTGATGCTGAACGCTGGACTGCGGGAGTCAAGAGGCCTCGTTCTCACAGTGTCTTGGCTGCTAATCACACTTGTTGGAAGTGGCTAGCCACTGGCGTCCTAATTGCTCAGCCCTGGGTCCCATCACCATATAAAAGTGGGGGTACTGGTACATGCCTGTGACTTGGAGGCGGTAGGACCAGAAGTTCAAGATTATCTTTTGTTCTGTTTTGCTTTTTTGTTTCTTTTTTTCACCTCATGAGTTTTTCGAGACAGGGTCTCTCTGTGTAGCCTTGGCTGTCCGTGACTCACTTTGTAGACCAGGCTGGCCTCGAACTCACAGAGATCTGCCTGCCTCTGCCTCCCGAGTGCTGGGATTAAAGGTGTGCACCATCACCACCCAGCTCAATACATGAGGCTCTGTTTCAAAAAACAAAAACATACAAACAACAAAAAAATCCCAGTGCACCCAATAACCATTAATTTAGGATGACTGCATCATTATCTTCTTCACTTCCCGAGGCTATTGTAAAAAGGTAGCACTGAACAGTGTGACGCCCTGGAAATTAATCATCTCACCATTCTAGATGCTAACAGCTGAGATCAAGGTGTTGATGGGGCTGGTTCCTGGGAGTGCTGGGTGACCTAACCTTGCCCAAGCCTTGGCTCGTGGGCAGCCATCTTCCTGTGTCTTCCTCCTTCTATGCATGCTTGCCTCTGTGTCCAAATTTCCTTTCCTATAATGAAGCAAACGTCCTTGCAGGCTGGAGTGATGATATGGTGGATAAGAATGCCTGCTGTGTGAGCTGGGGGACCTGGATTCTTGTCCCAGTACTGGCACACAAAGCCAGGAGTGGCTGGCTACATGCCCTATAAACACAGCAGGAGGCAGGAGGATTATTGGGGGTACTGGCTACCAGCCTAGCTCCAAGTTTAGTGAGATGTCCTCTCTCTCTCTCTCTCTCTCTCTCTCTCTCTCTCTCTCTCTCTCTCTCTCTCTCTCTCTCTCTCTTTCTAATTTTTTAAAGTCTTTGCTTATAATGGCTTTTAAACCAAAATGAAATTGAAAAAGAAGAAAGGCAAATTTCTCCTCTCAGGAGGACACAGGTGCTGTTGGAGCAGATGCATCAAGCTCACTCCAGCCAAGATCTTATTTCTAAATAAAGCTGCACGCTGAACTTCTAGGACTTCCACACAGCTTTTCTCTGGGGGGAGGGGATACAGGATGTTAAATGGCTTCCAGTTGCTAGCACAGAGTGCAGGGAGCCCAAGATCACAGCGACATGCCTAGCATCTAAGTGTCAGCTCTGCAGCATTTTAACAGGCTGCTGACAGGAGGAACTAGGATCCGCATTCACCGGTTGTTGGTCATTATCCACTGAGTTGAAAGTTTTCTACAGTGTGGGCAGGAGGAGCAGGTGGCATGACATGAGTTTGCCATCTCTGATTTGTATGATTTCTCAGTTCCTCTTCATTGGACCAAAGACTGTTACAGGATCTCTGATCCCATTGTGATCCCTGAGATTGTGAACTGTAAATCCTTAGTTTAATCCAAGAACTTTCTGTTTATTGTAAACAGGTGACTAAGGTGCGGTTCAGCCCTAGCACATACCTTTAATTCAAGAGCTATCTGTACACAGGATTTAATTAAGTTAACCTTAGGTCAAGAGGCAGAGCAAGAAATCATCTGACAGGGATTAAAGAGTAGGAGGGACTTTGAGTTGAGGGGTATTTAAGACAGCACAAAGAAGTAGAAGGGGTGTCTGGTCTTTGGGGCTTCAGCTTCTTTTTGTTGTTGTTGTTGTTTTGTTTGGTTGGGTTTTTTGGTTTTGTTGTTGTTGTTATTTTGGGGTTTTTGTTTTTTGTTTTGGTTTTTTGAGACAGGGTTTCTCTGTGTAGTCTTGGCTGGGCTGTTCTGGACTTGCTTTGTAGACCAGGCTGGCCTCGAACTCACAGCGATCCACCTGCCTCTGCCTCTGGAGTGCTGGGATTAAAGACATGCGCCACCACACCTGGCTGATTTTTTTATTTCTGAGACAGGTTCTCTCTATGTAACCTTGACTAGCCTGGAACTTACTATGTGGGCCAGGCTAGCCCAGAACTCACAGAGATCTGCCTGCCTCTGCCTCTCAAGTGCAAAGATTAAAGGTGTGAGCCACAATATATGACCCAAGAGCTTAATTTAAAATGTGATTGTTGGGCTGGAGAGATGGCTCAGGGGTTAAAGGCACTGTCTGTTCTTCCAGATGGTCCTGAGTTCAATTCTCAGCAACCACATGGTGGCTCACAACCATCTATAATGAGATCTGATGCCCTCTTCTGGTGTACATGAAGATAGTGTGCTCATATGCATAAAATAAATAAATAAATCTTAAAAAATAAAATAATAAAACATCATTGTTTGAATTATTATCAATAAAAAGCACTAAATGAGCATCCTCTCCCTACCAATAAGTTAAGGCCATTTAAATGTTTGTATTATTATGTATATGTGTGTTTGTGCGTGTACATGTGCACATGTGTGCATGCATGTTCTATAGTACATTGAAAGTAAAAGGACAGCTGTGATAGATAGGTCCCCTCCTTCTACCACGTGGGTCCTGAGGATGAAACTCAGGGTACCAGGTTTGTGCAGCAAGAACCTTTGTCTCCGGGCCCATCACAGGCTCTACACAAAGCAAAACACAGAAACACTAAGAGGGAAGAAAGGATGTAGCCCCAGGGTTCTGGTGGGCTAGCCATATGAAGCAGCAGTTGTCATATTATCCAAGCTCAACCAGTAAACGGTCCCAGCCCAGGGCTTCTCTACTTCAGCACTTGTGGGTGTTTCAAAATACAAACTACTCTGCGTAGAGTCTTTAAGTGACTCTCAAACCCCCTCTGAGACCCACAAGCCAGGCCAACACCATTTGCATTGCTCTCAACATCCTCTCCCAGGTTCCCACAAAACAGCTCACTAAGCCCCAGTGGCTTTTCTAGCCCAAAATTCCAAACACCTCCCACAATTTCTCCAAAAGCAGGGCCAGTTCTGTAATCACACCCCACTCCTGGTACCAATTTCTGTCTTAGTTACTATTCTCCTGGTGTGATAAAACACTGACACAAAACAATGTGTGGGGATTTAAGTGTTAATTTCAGCTTACAGTTTGTGAACCATCTGGAAGGAAGGGAAGTCATGCCACAAACTCAAGGCAGGAACCTGGGGGTTTGCTACCAGAGGAAAGCTGCTTCCTGGTTTGCTCCCCCTGAGTTGCTCAGTTTGCTTTTTATGCTTGTTTCTTTTGTGAGACAGGGTTTCTCTGTGTAGACTTGGCTGTCCTGGACTCTCTTTGTAGACCAGGCTGGCCTTGAACTCACAGAAATTCACCTGCCTCTGCCTCCCAGTTTTTTTTTTTAATTTATTTATCATATACAGGGGGAGGAAGTCCCCCCCTCAGTCACAGTCATAGGGATGAGGAGTAAGGGGAAATGGGAGGGAGGGAGGAATGGGAAGATACAAGGAATGGAACAACAATTTAGATGTAATATGAATAAATTAATAAAATATGTTAAAAATATTTATTATGTATATAATGTTTTACCTGCATGTACACCTGCAGGCCAGAAGAGGGCACCAGATCTCATTATAGATGGTTGGGAACCACCATGTGGTTGCTGGGAATTGAACTCAGGACCTCTGGAAGAGCAGACAGTGCTCTTAATCTCTGAGACATCTCTCCTGCCCCGCAACTTGTTTTTTTATATACCCTGGGACGACATCTGTTGTCAATCAAGAAAATGCTGTACAGCCTTTCCTATGTGCAGTCTGATAGAGGCACTTTCTTCAATTGAGGTTCCTTCTTCTCAATGACTCTAGCTTGTATAGTGTACAAAAAAAAGTATGACAGATAGGGATTCTGCCACATATCTTACAATAATAATAAATGTGTAAATTACTTTTTTTAAAAAAGGCATTGAATAGTTTTTAGAGTTTAGTGAGCTGTTCTGCAGGAGCTTGGAGGAGAGTCCCTTAAAGAGTCTTCAGGGAAGTTTGTATGATATATCTGAATTAAGAATCTGTGATGTTAGCCAGGCGTGGTGGCGCACAGCCAGGCAGAGGCAAGTGGATCTTTGTGAGTTTGAGGCCAGCCTGGTCTACAAATCGAGCCCAGGACAGTCAAGGCTACAGCAGAACACTGTACACATAATAAGTAAATAAATCTTGTGTGTGTGTGTGTGTGTGTGTGTGTGTGTGTGTGTGTGAGAGAGAGAGAGAGAGAGAGAGAGAGAGAGAGAGAGAGAGAGAGAGAGAGAGAGAGAGAGAGAGAGAGAGAGAGCACACAGCTGGGCGTGGTAGCACATGCCTTTAATCCCAACACGTGGGAGGCAGAGGCAGGTGGATCACTGTGAATTCAAGGATAGCCTGATCTACAAAGCAAGTTCAGGACAACCAAAACAACTCAGGGAAACCCTGTGTCAAAAAGGAGGAGGAGGAGGAGGAGACCAGCATCACTGAGGTGAAATCTGGGAGTGTTTCCTTAGGGTAAGCACACTAAAGCTGTGGTCCAGAGGGAGCCAAGGCTGGTAGCCAAATTTGGTAAGGTGTCAGAGTCTCTCACATCTAGCTAGCTTTGAAGGCACAGAGGGTCATGGAGAACAGCTGAGGCTTGGCACTCTGAGAGGCCAGAACAGGTCACTGGTGAAGGTGCAGCCTGGATCCCCTAGCATATTGGAGATGGCAGGATGGTGGCTGCAGCATGGAGCTGGCCTGAGCCTACGAGTTGAGTCATGTGTGCTATGAATGGCTGAGCCTGGAAGTGGAACTGCAAAGGCTCTGGAGCCCAGACTCCAGACTCCAGACTCCAGACTCCAGACTCCAGACTCCAGACTCCAGACTCCAGACTGGGGACTGAGTTATTTGCATGATTGGAGTTTGGTTTTGTTATTGTTGTTACTTTTGTGTTTTTGTTTTTGTTTTTGTTTTTCAGATTGTGACTATGCCCTCTTGAAGTGAGGAAATATTAACTTATTTTTTATTTCACAGGAGTCCAAAGTTAAGAGACTTTGAACTTTTAAAATATATTGGATTTTTAAAGAGACTTTGGAGGTTTTGGTTTTTTGTTTTGTTTTGTTTTTCTGGTTTTTTGAGATAGAGTTGTTTTCTCTGTGTAGCCTTGCCTGTGCTGGACTTGCTTTGTAGACCAGACTGGTTTTTGAACTCACAGAGACCCACCTGCCTCTGCCTCCTGAGTGCTGGGATAACAGGTGTGCGCCACTACAACTGAGGCTTTGGACTTTCAGGTGATGAAAAATTTAAAGATGGTGAAGCTTTTAAAGTTATGTTTTCTATCATGATGTTGATATAAATATGAAATATTGAGGATAAACAAGAAAGGAAGAGTTATGGTTTAATAGTAGTGTATTGGTGTGTCAAGTTGACAAGAGTCAATTGTTCTGGGTTTGTTGTTGTTGTTTTTTAACTTGACATGAGCTAGAGTCATCTAGGAAGGGAAACCTCAGTTGAGAAGATGCCTCCAGACTACATTGCCTGTGGTAAGTATGTAGGGCACTTTCTTGGACAGATGGTCCAAGTGTATAAGAATGTATAAGTGTATACATTCTGTATACTGGAGTATATAAGAATTCAAGCTGGGGCTGGAGAGATGGCTCAGAGATTAAGAGCACTGGCTGCCCTTCCAGAAGTCCTGAGTTCAATTCCCAGCAACCACATGGTAGCTCCCAAGCATCTATAATGAGATCTGGTGCCCTCTTCTGGAGTACAGGCCTACATGCAGGCAGAACACTGTACACATAATAAATAAATAAATCTTAAAAAAAAAAAAAAAAAAGAATTCAAGCTGAAGGCCAGGTATGGTGGCCCATGCCTGTAATCCCAGCACTGGAAGGCAAAGGCAGGAGGATCTCTATGAGTTCAAGGCCAGCCTGGTCTACAAACCAAGTCTCGGCCAGCTAAGTCTATATCAAGAAACCTTGTCTCAGAAAAAAAAAAAAAAATCAAGCTGAGCAAGGTAGCAGGAGCAAGCCAGTAAGCAGCACCCCTCCATGGTCTGTACCTCACTTCCTCCCCCGGGATCCGCCTTTAATTCCTGCCCTGACTGCCCTTCAAGATGGACTATAAACCATAAACCGAAATGAACCCTTTCCTCCCTAGGTTGTCTTTTGATCAGTGTTTTATCACAGCGGCAGGAAAGTAAGTCACTGTCTTCTTCCCATAAGAAGTCATGACACCGTTCCCCCATTTGACACTCCAGATTGTTCAGTTGAGGACCACTTCCTCTCCTGTGCTGACAACAGCCAGGCCCATCTTTGCAGATACTTTCTTTTGACACATCTTCCTTTGAAAAGGAAGTGCTCTGATGAATCATGTCATGATAATGACCCAAACTGCTATGGCCATTTTTCAAAAATGGAAACTAATTAAAAGGATGTCATGGATAAATGGGACCCAGATTCATCTTGGAGCCCTTAATTCAGTACTGGGGAGGGTGAAGTTCAGAGCTGAAGCCATGCAGCTCCCCCCTAGAGACACATATGACTTACCGGTAGCCAAATGCATCCTCTGCACTGGGTCAGGCATGGCAGCTGATTTGCTTTTGGATACTGGCAGAGCCATGCCTCCTTCCCCAGCATGTTTCCTCACTGCCAAAAAGGGAGGCAAATGTGAGACAGAAACTGCTAGTTGCTTTTCTTTCTTTCTTTTCTTTCTTCTTTCTTTCCTCCTCCTCTTTCTTCTTCTAAGAAAAAGATCCTAGCCAGGTGGTGGTGGCACACGCCTTTAATCCCAGCACTCGGGAGGCAGAGGCAGGAGGATCTCTGTGAGTTCAAGGCCAGCCTGGTCTACAGAGAGAGTTCCAGAACAACTAAAGAAACCCTGTCTCGAAGAACCAAAAAAAAAAAAAAAAAAAAGAAAGAGAAAATGTGTTTGACTGTTTTGCCTGCATGTATGTAAGTGCATCATCTGTGCGCCTGGTGTCTGTGGATGCCGGAAGAGTACGATCCTCTGGAGCTGGAGTGACAAACAGCTGTGAGCTACCATGTGGGATCTGGGAACTGAACCCAGCTCCTCTACAAGAGCAAAAAATATCTCTTAACTGCTGAGCCATCATCTCTCCAGTCCTCCCTGCCTGGTTTTTTTGTTTTGTTTTGTTTTGTTTTTTTGTTTTTTCAAGACAGGGTCTCTCTGTGCAGCCTTGGCTGTCCTAGACTCATTTTGTAGACCAGGCTGTCTTCCAACTCACAGTGATCCACCTGCCTCTGCCTCCTGAGTGCTGGGATGAAAGGCGTGCACCACCACGTCCGGCATCTCTGCCTGCTCTTAAACATTTATTTTAACTTCAGTTGTGCACTCTCTCATCTGAGTCATCTGAATGTTGTCAGCATAGGAGAGTCCCTGGTAAGGACGAAAAGGAAGTGATCCTCAACTGTGGACGATCTGGAGTGTCAAATGGGGAAACAGTGCCATGACCACTCATGAGAAGGAGACAGTGTCTTAGTTACTTTTCTATGACTGTGATAATACACTGACCAGATGACGAAGTGAACATTTGAAGTGAAAATAAACATTTAAGGCCAGGCAGAGAGGGGGTTGGGGATTTAGCTCAGTGGTAGAGCCTTGGGTTCTGTCCTCAGCTCTGGAAGGAAAAAAAAAAAAAAAAAAGACCAGGCAGAGAGGACTGGAGAGATGGCTGGATGGTCAGAGCTCATCTAGGGCAGGGTTTCTCAACCTGTGGATTGTGACCCCCAATCAGACATCCTGCATATCAGATATTTACATTACAATTCATAACAGTAGCAACATCACAGTTATGAAGTAGCAACCAAATAATTTTATGGTTGGAGGTTACCCCAACATGAGCTGTGTTAAAGGGTCATCACAGTGTCAGAGGGGAGCTAACCACTGCCCCAAGAGAAAGTTGAGGCACCTACATAGCTTTAATTACAGCTGGCTCACTGCCTGCAGATGCATCATGACATCGTGGGCTTAAAGCAACAGGCATGCAGATGTAAAGAAGGTCAAAAGGAGCAGCAGGCTCGGCTCTTAGGAGATGAGTGACAGCAGCCTGGAAGACAGGACATTTGTCAGAAGAAGGTGAGCCCGGAAGCACCCAAGAAAAAATAGCAAGTTGTTGCCATTAAATGCACTTTGCATGTTGCGTGATGTCACTAACGGATTCCAGGGCCTTCTCAGGGCACTGCTGCTCAGCAGAGATGAAGACAGATGGCCCCAGAGCTTGTGCAGGGTCTTATCAGTGTCAACAGATTCTCCAGGATTTATCTTTTTCTTTCTCCTTGTTTTTTTTGTTTGTTTGTTTGGTTGGTTGGTTGGTTTGGTTTGGCTTGTTGTTTTGTTTTGAGACAGAAAGCCTCACTTTGTAGCTCACAATAGACTGGCTTCCTCATGTAGCCTGGGTTGACCTTACGTTTTGTGACAGGGCTCCTGCCTCAGCTTTCCAAGTGTTGAGATTGCAGGTGCACCTGGTGTGTGCTTTCCTTTGCTGGCCACTAAAGTGACTCGGTGTCTCAGTTACTGTTCTATACTGTGCTACATACCATGCCCAAGGCAGCCTATCAAAGAAAGTTTACTTGGCCTTCTTTTTCCAGAGGGTTAGAGTCTCTGATGGTGGAGTGATGGCATGGTGACAGGCAGCTAAAGCAGCCCTGGGTGTCACAGCTTGATTGGCAAGTAGGAGGCAGAGAAGAAACTCTGGGGAAGGCAGGAGTATCTTGCAACTCAAAAACCATCCCCCATAACACACCTCCTCCAGCAAAGGCCACACCCCCTAACTCCACCAATATTCAAATAGATGAGAATGTGGGGACCATTCTCATTCAAACCACCACACTGGGATGCTGGCAGCCTCTCTCTCATGCGCACTTGCTCATTGAAACATCTGTGCCTAGGCCTCCTGCCTGCTAAAATAATTTAATAGCACACCGGCTTGCCTAACAACGAACTCCCAACAAGCTGCATTTCTCAAGACTGGATCCAGAGAACTTAACAGGAACTGAGTCTAAGGCCAGATTTAATAATTCTCTAGGAGTATATTTAACCAGAACAAATTGGATAACCAGCAGTGAACAAACATGGTGCCCCCCAGACCATCCAGCCATTGGGCCAGTGATCCCTGAGAACAGAGCGCTCCTCACAGTGGCCTGTGTAGCTCCCAGGATCCAGACACCAGTGAGACAGTCCCTTTCCCCAGGGACTTCACAGTCTGGTGGAGACAGACAATGGACCAAGGAAAACATACAGATGAGGAAGCAAGCAATGAAAGGTGCCAGTGGGCTGAGCGAGCTTCAGAGGACATGGACCATGGTGTGGATGAGAAAGCCAGAGCCAGCGAGGCTGAAAGTGCCAGTAAGAGTCGGTAGGGAAGATGCTTGTGCCAAGTAGAGAGCACAGATTATATACGGGGCTTTAGCCCTGGATGAGATATGGAAGACTGAGGGAGTCAGTGGGCATCTCCAGAACTGCAGGTGTTAGGATTCGGCTTCAGTCATACCGTGACGTCATTGCCTACCTGCCATGGGGGCGTGGCCCTGCCCAGTATATAAAAGGACAGACAGACCTAGCTCCTCCTCCTCCTCTTGCCCCCTTACTCCCTCGCTCTTCTTCTTCTTCTTCTTCTTCTTCTTCTTCTTCTTCTTCTTCTTCTTCTTCTTCTTCTTCTTCTTCTTCCTCCTCCTCCTCCTCCTCCTCCTCCTCCTCCTCCTCCTCTTCTTCTTCTTCTTCTTCTGTCTCTATCTTTCTCTGGGGTACCTCTCCTGTGCCCCCTTTCCTTCTTGCCCCATGCTCATTTAATAAACCTCATATGTTCTAATATCTGCTGCCTGGTATCATATCTTATTCTGGCATCTGATTGCCTTCTTTCTTTCTTCCTTCCTTCTTTCCTTTCTTTTTTTAAAAGATTTATTTATTTATTATATATACCGTGTTCTGTCTACATGTATGCTTGCAGGCCAGAAGAGGGCACCAGGTCTCATTACAGATGGCTGTGAGCCACCATGTGGATGCTGGGAATTAAACTCAGGACCTCTAGAAGTGCATCCAGGGCTCTTAACTGCTGAGTCTTATTTCTTATTAAACACAAAAGCAAGACACCCTCTAGGAGGTCCCTGGGATGCTGGCTCAGGCCCCATCCAGGTCACTCTTGCCAGTTACCACCCTGCTCCCACCTTCTCCCATCCTTTAGAATATGTCACCTCAGCTCTAGGAGGCAGAGGTAGGGACTTTCTATAGCTCTGTTATGAACATAGTGCCTGGAAAACGGTGGTCTCACCATGTTCTATGGTGTTGTTCACAAATGCATAAGTAAACAAAAGAATGAGGGACTGAGTCGGAGCATGGAAGATATGGTAAGATGTGCGCAGCCACTACTGTTCTTGTCCCGAGGGTTTCAGGGAGATGACGTCACACATTGTCCGGGTTAGGGTCACAAATGCTGTGATGAAACACCATGACCAAAAGCAACTTGGGGAGGAAAGGGTTTATTTGGCTTATGCTTCCTTATCACAGACTATCTGAAGGAAGTCAGGACAGGAACTCAAGCAGGGCAGGAAGCTGGAGACAGGAACAGGTGCAGAGGCCATGGAGGGGTGCTGCTTGCTTAGCCTGCTTTCTTTTTCTTTTCCTTTTTTTTTTTTTTTTTTTTTTTGAAAAATGATTTATTTATTATTATGTATACAGTGTCAGAAGAGGCAGGCCGGAAGAAGGCACCAGATCACATTATGGATAGTTGTGAGCCACCATGTGGTTGCTGGGAATTGAACTCAGGACCTCTGGAAGAGCAGTCAGTGCTCTTAACCTCTGAGCCATCTCTCCAGCCCCCTCACCTGCCTTCTTTTTTCTTTCTTTTTCTTTCTTTCTTTCTTTCTTTCTGTCTGTCTTTCTTTCTTAGATTTATTTATTTATTATGTATACAGTGTTATGACTGCATGTGTGTGGAAAGAGGCTATTAGGTCTCATAGATGGTTATGAGCCATCATGTGGTTGCTGGGAATTGAACTAAGGACCTTTGGAAGAGCAGCCTATCCGCTTAACCTCTGAGCTATCACTCCAGTCCCTCCCCCAGCCTGCTTTCTTATAGAACGCAGGACCACCAGCCCAGGGATGGCCCCACCCACAATGGGCTGGGCCCTCCCTCATCCATCACTAGTTAAGAAAATGTCCTATGGCTGGATCTTATGGGGCCATTTCCTCAATGGAGGTTTCCTCCCCTTGGATGACTCTAGCTTGTGTCAAGGTGACATGAGCCAGCCAGGAAACTGTGAATTTAGGGAGCAGAGAATGGGCTGGAATTGCTGAAAGCAGGAAGAAGGAATTCTGTGGTGGTGGTGGTAGAGGAGGAGGAGGAGGAGGAAGGGGAGGAAGAGGAAGGGAAGGAGGAGGAAGGGGGGAGGAGGAAGGGGAGGAGGAAGTGGAGGAGAAGGAGGAGGAGGAGGAGGAGGAGGAAGAGGTGGCCAGGACAGGTCTTGCTCTCTCAAGCACAGTGTGTAGCCTCTACTCTGGGCTTATTCTGTATCAGATGAGGGGCCATGCTTTCCCCATATGAGTTCCTTCCATCCTCAGAACCACCTGGAGGCAGATGAGACTAAGACAAGGAAAAGAGGAACAACCGGGTCTGATCTCAAGGTAAGTGAGGAAAACCTGCACCCAACGTGTGCTCTTGACCTCTGGGCTCTCCGGCCTGGTGCATGATTGTGAGGAAGGGGGACAGGTGTATGGCGAACCCACAACTGAAGGCCTGCTTGACATACATAGGATGAAGGTGTCAGGGACCCAGGGGACTGGCGGACTGACTAGAGTTCTCTCTCTCTCTCTCTCTCTCTCTCTCCCTCTCTCTCTCTCTCTCCCTCTCTCCCTCCTTCCCTATCTGCCTTAAGTGTCTTTGTTAATCTTTTGGGGAATGCATGGGAAAGTCACCCCTTAAAAGAGTGGGGGCTGGCCTAGCCCGTGACAGCCTGATACTCCCAGCATGCAGCTAATCTTGGGGAAGCATGCTGTGTCTTACCTGACAGAAGCAGAGCCTGTGACTCCGCCCCTGCCAGACTCCAGCTGTGACTGAAGGATCATAAGTTACAGCTTCACCTCAGCCATGGTGCAGCACAGCTGCTGTTCTCAGGTGCTTCTGGGCATCTCCCAGGCATGTTTTCAGATCTCAAAAGATTCTATGCACCCACACTGCTGAAGCTGGTTCCCCATGGAAGTCCCAGACTGAGGCGTCTTTGTTCCTGTTAAATGACTCATGGATGCCCTTTACAAGAGAACGAAACAGACATGTTTTGATGAGGAAAATACATGAAGAATGCAGCTAATTTTTTTCCCCCAAATAGCCATCAGCCTATCTAATTTAGGCCAATTAGGGCAAGTGCATCAAAAGCTCCCAACTGACCTACCTCATGAGGATCTTGTGTCCTGCTCCTGGGCCCAGGCTGGGGGTGAGGGCCAAGGAGTCTGACCCTGGTGGAAAACAGAAACCAGTGTCCCAAGGCTGCTTAGAAAAGATGCTTGTGTTATAGTCTGCTGTGCTTCTAAGTAAATCACTTTCTGTACCGGTGTAGTGGATAATCACGAGTCCTTTTATGTAGTGCGAACTATATGTACAGCACAGTACTAGGTATAGTAAGTAAAGTTCTCTAGCCTCCTGAAGGAAGAACTGGGGCTCAGAAAGAAATGACCTGCCCAAGATCATATAGAAGATGTCTTTGTGGGCTGGGCATGGTGGTGCACGCCTTTAATCCCAGCACTTGGGAGGCAGAGGCAGGGGGATTGCTGGGAGTTTGAGGGCAGCCTGATCTACAAAGCGAGTCCAGGACAGCCAAGGCTAACCCTGTCTCAAAAAACCAAAATTATTATTATTATTATTTCATGGTTGGGGGTCAGCACAACATGAGGTACTGTATTAAAGGGTCTAGCATTAGGAAGGCTGAGAAGCACGGCTCCAGACTATATCTGATTGATGAACATTTTCTTATATTTTATGTGCATGGGGGTTCTGCTTGCATGTATGGCTGTGTTCCACATAAGTACCTGGTGACCTCTGAGGCCCGAAGAGGGCATAGGATCCCCCTGGGCCTGGAGTTACAGATGGTTTGGAGCTGCCATGCAGGTGTTAGGAATCAAACCTGGGTCCTCTGGAACAGCAGCCAGTGCTCTTAACCACTGAGCCGTCTGGAAGAGCACTTCTATGGAGACAGGAAAACTGGCTTAGAATCTATGTTCCAACTTTTATAATCTGTGTGATCCTAGAAAATCACTTAGTGTTGGGCGTAGTGGCTCACACCTTTAATCCCAGCACTCAGGAGGCAGAGGCAGGTGGATCTCTGTTAGTTCGAGGCCAGCATGATGTACAAAGTGAGTCCAGGACAGCCAAGGCTACACAGAGAAACTCTGTCTCAAAAAACAAAAAACAAAAACAAAACAACAACAACAGCAAAACACTTAGACTTTCTTCTTCTTTTATTTTTTTAAATTTATTTACCTTTATTTTATGTGCATTAGTATTTTGCCTGCATGTATGTCTATGTGAGAGTGTCAGATCTTAGAGTTACAGACAGTTGTGAGCTGCCATGTGAGTGCTGGGATTTGAACCCAAGTCCTCTGGAAGATCAGTCAGTGCCCTTAACTGCTGAGCCATATCTCCAGCTCCAGCCTTTCTTTTCATCTTTTCTTTTTAAAAAATATGTATTTATTTTTAACTTATATGTATGAGTGTTTTTACCTGCATGCATGTACATGGGCCACATACATGCCTGCAGAGGTCCTTTAAGGCTGTCATATCCCCTGGAGCTGGACTTACAGGTGGTTAATGAACTGCCATGGGGATGCGAGGATTTGAACCCAGGTCTTCTGGAAGAAACAGCCAGTGTTCCTGACTGCTGAGCCATCTTTCCCTTCACTTAAACTCTCTAAAGCAGTAGGAAGTGGATGACAGTACCAGTAAACAGGAGTTGCTCTGGACCCTGGTGAGACCTACATGTGTGCCCTGGGCCTTATCCCATTCGCCCAGGCTTCGGGAGGCCTTGGTGTGCAATGCTGGGTGGAGAACCAGAGGACGCAGCCAAGGTTTCTATGGGCCTCCAGCACATCCTGATCTGTTGTTATGAAAACTGCCTGAGTGAATGGAGATGGTGAATGTGTCCCCCCACCCCCACCCCCCGCCACACACACACACACACACACACACACACACACACACACACACACACACACACACACACACACGCAGCCAACAGGACCCCCACCCCCGACTCCCAGCTCTGAACCACAACTCTCCCTGCCAAGCAGAGACAATTGCCAGCAGGAGTTCCTGTGGCTGTCAACCTTGGTTTCATCACCGGCTCAGCTTGTCCTGGGTTTTCAGGGGGTTTCCAGGAAATGCGACTGGTTTGCATCAACCTCTTTAAACAGGGGGAAATCCCATGTTGACAGAGGGGAAGCAAATCACAATAACAAATCCCACTGAAGGCACAGGAAGCAGCTCTCTGATTTCTGGCCTGAGTGTGTGCTCCGGCCCTGGTGCTAGCTCCCTGGCTCCTTAACAGGAAGGAAACGGTATCCACATGGAGGCCAGGGCTCGGGTAAATGACTTGCTCTGGGTACGTTATTGACCATTTTACCTCCTTTCCATGTTTGCACTGTTTCCCCCTCCATCCTTACCCCAACTAGGGAAGTCCTCTAGAAAGTCCTTAGCACCGACTAGGGGACTCCCCAAGGAGGTGGCTGTAGACTGCCCTGCCCTGCTTACGCGCACGAACGTGTGACAATGGTATCAAAGCCAGAGCACAGGACAATCAACGCCCCACCCCCAACATCTCCCATCATTCTGGTTTTTCAACCTCCCTGTGACTATGCTCAACTCAAGGTAGATCTTGCCTCGGGAAGGCAGGCATGTGGTAGCCCCCTGTGACTCCCCTGCCCTATAAATAGTCCTCTCAATAGTTGATAGGCATGTAGGCTAATCAAAGCCTCTCTCTTGTAACCGAGTCCCTTAGAATCGGGCTTTGATCTCTCAGAACAGAAAGAGCTCTGACTAATACAGAGGGATTTTATACAACGTGTGGAATGCCAAGCTGGGCAGTGTGAACACTGATTTGGTTGGAAGAGGAGAGCCCTGGGAGGTGTTGAAGTATAAAGGGGCATCCTTGTACAGGTTCTGAGAGCCAGCATGTCTCCTCGGGGTGCCTATGCCTGTGTTCTTGTGTTGTGTCCATATTCCAAGTACGGTCCTTTCTAGGAACACTTTCTCATTTTAATCTATCCTCAGTTTTTGACTTCCGGCTCTGTGTGATACTGTGTGAAGCCCTTATCCACGCTGGGTGCTTATGGCAACACTGAGGCAAAATCTATTGTTAGAAAAGCAAGCTGGTTACTGTCTTCAGGAGCTCCAGAAATCTGACCAGAGAGATAGAGGCCCCCTTTGGGTGGCTTTAAGAGCCCAGCTGTGAGGCTAGAAGGTGTCAGGAAGGACATGCAAGGTAGCCTGGTACCCCACCAAGCACAAGAGAAAAAGAGAGAGACCCACTAAGCATAAAAGGAGACAGAGCTGCTTGGAAGCAGCGTGCCGGCCACTCTGTGAGCAGCAGTGAGTCAAGGCAGGAGCAGCCCAGGACAGGTGGTGAGGCTAACAGGTAGTTAGCTTAGTCACAGGGCCCTTGAGCATCTGGTAGAGAGCTGAGAGGAAGTGCCTCCCTCTGTGCTCCAGAGACTGAGCTGGGGCACAGTGTCTAGGCAGCGCTTCAGAACCGGAAAATGAGGTCAAGCCCAGCTTTGCTCTGTGACAGTGAGTGTGCCACATCCTCTGTGACAGTGAGTGTGCCACATCACCTTTTTGAACTTTAGAGGGGGCATTAGTGACCCCATTCTGTCTACCTGCAGGTCACCCAGATGAAATCTTGTTGCTCAGCCTGGCATGGTGGCCACACCTTTAATCCCAGCACTCGGGAGGCATAGGCAGGTGGATCTCTGTGAGTTCAAGGCCACCCTGGTCTACAAAGAGAGTTCCAGGACAGCCAAGGCTACACAGAGAAACTCTGTCTCAAACCTCCCCCAAAAGAAAGAAAGAAAGAAAGAAAGAAAGAAAGAAAGAAAGAAAGAAAGAAAGAA
>OU015742.1:122368529-122397373 GCA_907169655.1 Acomys percivali
GAAAGAAAGAAAGAAAGAAAGAAAGAAAGAAAGAAAGAAAGAAAGAATCTTGTCAGCTGTTATTACAGTAATAATGTACCAAATATAGAAGCACATTTTTTTAAAAACCTAAAAATACAAGTAATAGAAATGTGTAGAGTGGGACTTCAGAGTCATTAAGTTTTCTGGGGATGTCTCTAAAGGCAGATGGAATCTAGGACCTAAGTGATGGAAATAGCCTTGCAGGTCTAAGCTGCCCCACAATGGACCCAGCGTTTGAGTGTGCATTCCTCCTATGTGGTGCTGCTGTCCCAAGGCAAAGCCTGTCACTCATGAAATGTGGCATTTTAAAACTTCATCTGTTACATGAGAAAAAAAAAAAAAGTCAATTATCTCATCCTAGACATTGCCTTCCCTGGGTGATAGATGAGAGCTATTAGCATGCCCTTGGCAAAGACCTTGCCATGTTTTAATACTGCTGTACTGTCCCTGGCCCCAACCCTTCTGAGGACCCAAGTCTGGGACCTGCCTACTCTGTAGAAACTTCCCAAGTTCACATAGGTTCACATAGGCCCCCAAAGTCTCTGCTGTGGGCCCTGGAGAGACTTTCGGTGCCCTTGGTGTCCGTTACTCTCCTGTGGGGCTTTCATTCAATCATCTGGGATCAGAACTCTTAACAGCAGGCGATGGGGAAAAATACCCCCTTGATGTGGACAGAAATCTGGGCCGGTGCCCGCTCTGCAGAGCAAACTTGAATGCGAAGATGGAACAAGCTGGTGGCTGAAACCTATTTGAAATCACATTCTATTTCAGCCAGTTCAGGCAGGCAGCTGTGTCCAGCCTCAGCGGAACCGACTGCCCATCAGCTTCCACAGAGAAACAGAGAAGTCCTTAATACTGAAGTATGTGTGTGTGTGTGTGTGTGTGTGTGTGTGTGTGTGTGTGTGTGTGTCTGCAAGGCCATGCCTACTTCTGGATTCATCTCTGGGAGAAGGAACAGTTCAGGATTAGTGTCCTCTGTCTCAGTCAGACAAGGGTGTTAAGGAGAACGCCCAAGTGCTAGTTCCAAGAGTAGGGAGGCTTTCGGCATGCCCCTCAAGTGGACAATCCCAAAACAACTGTCTTTTCTCCCATCTGATTCAGGAGGCTTGTTGTTGTTGTTTGTTGTTGTTATTGTTGTTTTCCATCTTACCAAGGAAGGCGCAATGTGGAGATAACTTAATTTGAAACAGAAAGAAAGACATTTCTGTAGCTTAGGTTTTATCACCTTAGGTAAAGAAAGCGGTATGGTTTCTATATACATTCTGACCCTTAGAGTCTGGCTTACATGGAGTGTTCACAGAAGGACACCCAGCCAGCAGGGAAGCATGTGGCTTTACACATGGGTAAACACCGATTTGAAGTTATGTTAGCTCACAGAGTCAGGTGGCTTGTTTGTAAGATGTGCATGGAAAGCCTTCCTCACAGATAGTTAGGACGATGAAATACAATAGAGTGCATGCCACGGTTCCTTTCTGTGGTGCTTTGAATGAGAAATATCGCCATAGCAGTGGTTCTCAACCTTCCTCACGGTTCAACTCTTTAATACAGTTTCTCATGTTGTGGTGACCTCCCCCCAACCATAAAATTATTTCATTTATACTTCATGACTGTAATTTTGCTACTGTTATGAGTCATAATGTAAATCTCTTATATGCAGGATATCGGATATGTGACCCCTCTGAAAGGGTCATGACCTGAGGTCGTGACCCACAGGTAGAGAACCACTGCCCTAGAGGCTCAGCAGGTCCCTAGTTGGTGGTGCTGTCAGAGGAAGCTCAGGGCGTGTGGCCTTGCTGGAGGAAGCACATTACTAGGGGCGGGCTTTCAGGGTTTATAGATGCTTCCCACTTCCAGTCTCTCTCTGCTTCCTGCACGGGGCTGGAGATGTGATCTGTCAGCCTCCTGTTCCTGACCCCCGCCATGACAGACTCTTAGCCCACTGAATCTGGAAGCGGAACTCTTTCTTCCATAATTTGCTTTTGGTCAGGAGCTTTGTCACAGTAACAGAAAAGTAACTAACACACTTTCTGTTTCTGTCCTCCTAAAGTATTGGATGCAAAAACTTTCTGAGGAATTGATGGGGATAAAACACACATAGATTTTGCTTCTCAGTCCGGCGTGGTGGCGCAAGCCTTTAATGCCAGCACTTGGGAGGCAGAGGCGGGTGGATCCCTGTGAGTTCGAGGCCAGCCTGGTCTACAATGCAATTCCAGGACAGCTAACACTGCACAGAGAAACACTGTCTTGAAAAACACCCCCCCAAAAAACCCAAAAAAACAAAAAAAGTTTTGCTTCTCGGCATGCCCCTCGAGTGGACAATCCCACAGCTGTCTTTTCTCCCATCTGATTCAGGAGGCTTGTTGTTGTTGTTTGTTGTTGTTGTTGTTGTTTTGTTTCCATCTTACCAAGGAAGGCGCAATGTGGAGATAGCATAATTTGAAACCGAAAGGAAGACATTTCTGTAGCTTAGGTTTTCTCACCTTAGGAAGAATCAATGGTAGGGTTTCCGTATGCATTCTGACCCTTAGAGTCTGACTTACGTAGAGTGTTCACACACACACACACACACACACACACACACACACACACACACACATTTTAGCATTAAGTGTGCCAGCCTAGTCTTATTAGTCTTGGAAATCCCTCCTCCTCATTGCTCTATAGCCAGCTATACAATGATGGGCCTTAGTTTCTCTCTGGACACCATACTATTTTGAGAATTCCTTCCCCAGAGAAGCATAAATAGCATTTACTCCCTCTTCCTACGGTCCCAGTGACAAACCACAGTCTGAATCCACCCAGGTTCATCCAGGGGAATCAATGATTTTATTGAGGTTCTGTCCTGGTTAGTTTTTGTCAACTTGCCACAAGATTGAGTCAGACTGAAATCAGAACCTCAACTGAGAAAATGCCTCCATCAGATGTAGGCAAGTCTGTGGGGTTATTTTCTTAACTGCTAATTGATAGAGGAAGAGCTAGCCCACCGTGGGCGGTGTTGCCCTAAGCATGTGCTCCTGAGTGGTTTAAGAAAAGAGGCTGCTAAACCGGGTGTGGTGGTGCACGCCTATAATCCCAGCACTCAGGAGGCAGAGGCAGGCGGATCGCTGTGAGTTCGAGGCCAGCCTGGACTACAAAGTGAGTCCAGGACAGTCAAGGCTACGCAGAGAAACCCTGTCTCGAAAAAACAAAAACAAAAACAAACAAACAAAAAAAGAGGCTGCTGAGTCAGGTCAGGTGTGGTGATGCACGCCTTTAATCCCAGCACTCGGGAGGCAGAGGCAGGTGGACCTCTGTGAGTTCGAGGCCAGCTTGGTCTACAAAGTGAGTCCAGGATAGCCAGGGCTACACCAGGAAACCCTGTCTTGAAAACAAAACAAAACAAACATGAACAAACAAAAGAAAAGAGGTTGTGAAATCCCATGGGGAGCAAGGCAGTAAGCAGCACTCCTCCATGGCTGCTGTTTCAGTTCCTGCCTTTAGTTCCTGCCCCGACTTCCCTTCATGATGCACTACAAGCTATAAGATGAAATAAACCCTTCCCACCCAAATTACTTTTGGTCATGACATTTTATCTTCGTAATAGCAGGCAAACTAAGACATTGTACTTACAGAGTCGGGGTGAGGAGCTACAAGCAGCTGCATGGGTGAACACAAAGCAGCCACATGAGAAACTCTTCACGTAGCTCATCTGATGTGTCTCCATAACTACATACCCTCTACAGCCTTCGTGCTCTAGGAGCCTAAGCCCCAGACCAAGTACAGTTAGGGCAGAAGTGAACTAAATGTCTTCAAAGAGAAACAAGCGTCTCAGGTGAGGGTCCAGTGACTCCTTCTCTGAGGGAATGTCCACAGGCTGCTTTTGATGGCCTCTTGAAAGCATGCATGAGCCAGGTGTGGTGATGCACGCCTTTAATCCTAGCACACATGAAACAGAGGCAGGAGGATCTCTGTAAATTCGAGTCCAGCCAGGTCGACAAAGCGAGTCCAGGACAGCCAGGGTTACACAGAGAAACCCTGTCTCAAAAAACCAGAGACAGAGAGAAACAGAGAGAGAGAGACAGAGAGAGAGAGACAGAGAGAGAGAGAGACAGAGAGAGAGAGAGAGAGCGCATGCATGTCTGATCTGACGAAGGTGGTGTCCTTTTTGGTCAGAGGACTGTGTTCTATGACAACATCCACCTGATAACAGGACCTACTGGCCAGCATTCCAGTATCACGGTCCCTGCTTTTCAGCTCAGTCCTTGGACCCAGTCCTCAGGGTCAGGCTTAGGGATGGTGTGGGACTGAACCACCCAGGTCCATCTTCTGCAAGGCCCTTTCTACTTCTCATGGCAACTGCTCTTCCCATCTTTCAGTCCAGCTACCTGGGCACCCTGAAGACAGAGGCTTGGACATGGTCTTTTTTTTTTTTTTTTTTTTAAGATTTATTTATTTATCACATAAACAGTGTTCTGCCTGCATGCGTCAAGCCCGCACACCAGAAGAGGGTACCAGATCTCATTATAGATGGTTATAAGCCACCATGTGGTTGCTGGGAATTGAACTCAGGACCTCTGGCAGAGCAGACTGTGCTCTTAACCACTGACCCATCTCTTCAGTCCTGGCTGTTCTCACCCAGCAATCCTGTCTTCTTTTTTCTGAGTACTTGTGTTTCAGACCCGGAAAACTAAGCATTACCCTTCACAAGACCTGTTCCCTGTAAGAGGCTGTTTATCACAGAAGGATAATTATCAGGCTACACGCAATAATTATTTTATTTACACGCTAAACTCTATTCAATAGATGGCCATGAAATTTTAAGATTGAAAGCAATCCCACGTGCCAAGTATTTTTGAAAGCATAATAAATCTGAATGGTAGGTAGCAAACCCCATAGGCATAAACACCATGGACCACACTAGAGCATCCATAACAGTAGAGACATAACAGGTTTCATGTAAAAACAAATCCCTAAGGACAAAGGGAGTGTCTCCCAGGGCAGTCCTGAAGTCCTGGCATGTAATCCAGACACATTCTTTTTATTTGTTTGTTTTGTTTATAATGACAGGATCTAGATGTAACTAAGGCTGACTTCCAATTTACTGAGGATGGCCTTGAACTTTCAACCTTGCCTCCACTCTCCAAAGGCTGACATGACAGGTATGTAGCACCACACCTATTTTATGCAGTAAGGGAGGGGCTTGAAGCCAGAGCTGAGCAAGCATTCTACCAGCTGAGCTATAACCCCAGTTGGACATGCATTCATTCACTGAAGGGATCTTGAAAAAGTTAAAAGAGCCTGTATGCCAAGCGTTCCACCATGAGCGTTACCATTCTAACCACACTTCCTTTTACACATCAGCCTGCTCCAGCCCCAGGGGTGCAGGCTGTGTAGTAAGCACAGCTACAATAACTGACATGCTATAAAACTCCAAAGAAATTTGAAAAGCCCACAGTCTGCCTTTCTCCTTGCTGCCAAAGAATGCGCTTCACATTTTATTGCCTAGGAAGATAAAATCGAACATGACGTCTGATCTGAAGGTAGCTCTGCTAATTCGAAGCCCTGCTCTGAAGCCCTCCCGCCTTGCATGTGCTTGGGTGGCATGAGACCCCTTCCTTGCCTCTGAAATCTTGGATCACTGGGCCAGAGGCTCTGGATTTTCAAAGGTGGGTGCCAAAGGAAAACTTGCGTAACTAAATCCCTCCACCCTTCTGTTTTCAACACCTCCTGATGTTTGCATCCTCTCAAGCCGGTGGAGCCTGAGAATGGCCAGGGTTGCATGAGATCACCTGCTTTGTGATCTCATCCCCTTCTCTGCATCTCCAAATCCTATGGAGCTGCCTCATATGCTGACAGTCAGAAAGGCCCTTCTCAGAGCCAGGGAGATGACTCAGCCATCAAGAGCTACTGCCCCTTCAGAAGATCTGAGTTCAGTTCCCAGCATTCCCATCTGGGGGCTCACAACCAGGGGGTTGCAGTCTTTCCTCTGGCTTTTATGGGAAACTACACTCATATGAACACACGGATACACACACATATACATAATCAAATCAAAAAAAATCAAAATGCTTAAAAGAAAAAAAAAAGCTAGACATAGTTGCACATACCTTTAATCTCAGCACTTTGGGAAGTGGAGGCAGGTGGATTTCTGTGAATTTGAGGCCAACCTAGTCTACATAGTGAGTTGCAGGACAGGACCTTCTATTGTAGGTCATGGTATTTCCCTGCATGCTTCAGTCCTTAAGAGGAGAGGGCCCTGCCTGAAACCCTAGTTCCATTCTGTCCTAAACTAAGCACCGTACTTTAGCTTTGTAAGACGCACAGTTATAATACATGCACTATGAAGGCTTTGTGAGGATAAAATGTGCAAAGTCATTTGCTGGGCACAAAAGTGATGGTTAGGCCAATGACACGGCTCAGTAGGTAAAAGTGCCTGCATGCAAGCCTGGCATCCTGCGCTCAATCCCTGGGACCCACAATTGAAGGAGAAAACTGACTCCTGAAAGTGATGCTCTTTTTTTTTTTTTTTTTTTTTTTTCCCGTTTTTCAAGACAGGGTCTCTCTGTGTAGCCTTGGCTGTCCTGGACTTGCTTTGTAGACCAGGCTGGCCTCGAACTCACATCGATCCGCCTGCCTCTGCCTCCTGAGTGCTGGGATTAAAGGCGTGCGCCACCACGCCCGGCTCTGAAAGTGATTCTCTGACCTTCCCATGCAATCTGTGGCGTGTGTGTACAACAACACAACAACAACAGTAATAAAAATATTAGAAAAGTGGCAGTTCATGAGCATGTTGAGCAAATGAACACGCAGGCTCTCCTGCAACCTGGAGAGCCACCTGGAGCGAGAATGAGGTCCAAAGGCTGGGCGTGGTGGCGCATTCCTTTAATCCCAACACTCCACCTGTAAATGAATCTCAGTTTTCAAGGATTTGTACATAGAGTGTGGGAAGCCACAGTATTCTACTGTGTGCCTCGCCCCAAGATGGCGCCTGGCATGTAGCCAGCTTTGCCTCAAAAGTAGTAAATAAGTCCTTATTAGGGCATGGCCAGCTGCCTGCAATAGTTCCCGCTTTCAAGAGCCAATAGCGTACGGAAACGTGGCGTTGCTTGATTGGATGCTTGGATGTCTATAAAAGGGTGTGAGGGGGAGTGGTTCGGGGGGAGAAGAGCACAAGAAGAGCCTGAATAAACTGCATGAAAGAAGAGCCGGGTGCCGAGTCTTTCTTGCTGGTCAAGTGGGACGCGACAATAGAGACCGTCTTACCATTTCAGCAAAGATGTTCAACACAGTCCAGGTTTCAGAGTCCCAACCTGCTAGGATTTACTCACAAATAACATCTCACACAAATACTCCTTCTTTTGGGGGGTGTTTTGTTTGTTTGTTGGGTGGTTTTGTTGGTGATGGTTTTTTTTCCCCCAAAACAGGGTTTCTCTGTGTAGCCCTGGCTTTCCTGGAACTCACTCTGTAGACCAGACTGACCTTGAATTCTCAGAGATCCTCCTGCCTCTGCCTCCCAAGTGCTGGGATTAAAGGTGTGCGCCATCACCGCCTGGCTCTCCTTCTGTTTTTCAAACCTCATAAGCTTTGCTGTTTCTAGCCTAAGCGGAGCCGTTTGCGCCATGGGGGAAAGTGCCAATTCCTCTCTTCTCCAGTGCCACCCAGCATCCACGGAGCCCAGGAAGTCTACAGCCCGATCCTGCTGACTGGGATGGACAGGAAGACCCCAGCGCTCTATGACACCCAGTCTAAATTCTGCCCTGCTTCACAGCAGCCCGTTGTAACCTACCCCTCCCAGGCAGGCCTGTGTCCAGATTTCTATTTCACATCATACAATATTGGGAGAATGCTCAAAGCTGTCCTCCACAGGCTGGGGAAGAGCTCAGCGGCAGAGTGCTTGTCCAGCAAGCTTAAGACCCTGGTTTGGCTGGGCGTGGTGGTACATGCCTTTAATCCCAGCCCTCGGGAGGTAGAGTCAGGTAGATCACTGTGAGTTCAAGGCCAGCCTGGTCTACAAAGTGAATCTAGGACAGCCAAGGCTACACAGAGAAACCCTGTCTCATAAAACAAAACAAAACAAAAGCCCTCGGTTTGATTCCCCGGCATGACACCACCACCAAAAACCGAACCAAACAACAAAAATAAACACCACTGAGTCTTCCTCTTCCGCCTTCCCTCTAGAGGCCTATTTGTGAAAACGTGATGCATAAGAAACACACTGGGTCTCCCATGCTATATGAGATTCCTGGGTCTAGCATAGGCAGGATCCTCCAGTAGAGAAAGACCATGAATAATTAGAATTAATCTAGGATTCAAAGGAGGACCTTTCTGTACTCCCTGCCACAGAACAAGTTTATCCATTCAAAGGACACCCTTAAAGCACGCTCTGGTTTTAGGGACACAAAGCTGAAGGGACCTGATTGCTTGCAAACTGTTCATCTAGTGACAAAGGCGGACATGTAAAAATGGAAAGTGCTGTGTGCTACTCAGTTATATGTCACTGTGACAAAATGCCTGCAAGAATCGACTTAAGAGGAGGAAAGGTTTATCTTGGCTCATGTTTTCAGTCCATGGTTGCTTGGCCCTGTAGCTTTGGGCATGTAGCAACTTAGTACGTCATGGTAGTAAGCATGTAGTAAACATGTGACATGTTTACTTCATGGCAGAGAAAAGAGGAGTGGGAGCAAGGCCCCAACGTTCCATCAAAGGCATGCTCCCAATGACCTGCCTTTCTTCCAAGGCTCACCCAGGGAGCAAGCCTTCAAAATGTGGGTCTTTGGCAGGCATTCCACACCTAAACTACCGCATGCTGTAACAGAACGAGGTGCCACGGGGACAGTGTTGAGTATATGCTCAACTGAAGCAGGGAAGAAGGGAAAGGGAACTCTTGAATTGTAAAGCTTGCAAGCTGAGTTTTTGGAACATGGGAATGAGACATCCCTAGTGAATGGAAGGCTTACAGGGTTATGTTAAGCACAGGAAGATCATATGGGAATCCGGGAAGCTATGTGTGGTTCCAAGAAGTTCTTTCTCTTTCCTGAGACAGGGTCTCACTATGTAGCCTTGGCTGTCCTGGAACTCACTCTGTAGACCAGGCTGGCCTCGAACTCACACAGACCCATCTACCTCTGCCTCTTGAGTGCTGATGGCACTAAAGGCGTGCACCACCACCGGCCGACCGCAAATCTTTCTGAAGTAGTTTGGTGACTTTCCATCAGCAGACAGCCTGAGTTTGACCCTGTGTGACCCACATTGTGGAAGGACAGAGCGGCTAGCTCCTGCAAGTCGTCCTCTGATCTCCTGCCAGAGCAAGCACACACTCCCTTGCCCATGTGTACCGCCCCCGCCCCTGTCCCTGTCCCCCACACCCTCTGCACCCCCGGACATACACTAACTATGTAATGATAAACAGAGAGCAGGCACTGAATGAAGGAATAACTGCCTATGGTTCAATCTCTGGATATATAAGCAGGGCTGGAGAAGGAATTAGGCAGTGAAGTCAGGCAGTCTGGCCTGTGAAGGGTCCCCGAGAACATATTGAAGAATTTAGAGTTTATTCGTAGACTGCAGGGAGCCAGTGGAAGATTTTAAGCCACTTAAAAGTACATTTGCGTTTTAGAAGGATCACTGTTGGAAAGATTCTGGCACCCAGGACAAAGGTGATTGGAGAGTTAATAGATAAGGGGCACAGTGGGAAATGGGGGTTCAGGACCATAGTGCCTGTGGATAATAAATGGGATATCCAATCAAGTGACAACTGGAGGAGGAAGAGGCCTCAAAGTGGTGCTGCAGCTTCTGCCCAGACAGCTAGAGGGGAAAGAACAAAGAAAATGAACAAGAGGCAAGAGATGTATCCATTCCCTGTGAGTTGGTGTTCACTGGGACCTCCATCAAAGTGAGCTGTGCTTCTACTGCCACGGGACTTAATCTGAGCAAGGGATCTGTCTTAGTTAGGGTTTCTATTGCTGTGATGAAACACCATGACTGAAGTAACTTGGGGAGAAAAGGGGTTATTTGACTTACATTTCCACATCACAGTTCATCATCAATGGAAGCCAGGACAGGAATTCAAACAGAGTAGGATCCGGGAGGCAGGAGGCTATGGAGGGGTGCTGCTTACTGGCTTGCTCCTCGTGGCTTGCTCAGACTGCTTGCTTTCATTCTTTCTTTTTTAAGATTTGTTTATTATTATGTATACAGTGCTCTGCCTGCATGAGCACCTGAAGGCTAGAAGAGGGCATCAGACCATATTATAGATGGTTGTGAGCCACCATGTGGTTGCTGGGAATTGAACTCAGCAACTCTGGAGGAGCAGTCAGTGCTCTTAACCTCTAGCCCCTCAGCCTGCTTTCTTATAGAAACCAAGACCACCAGCCCAGGGATGGCACCACCCACATTGAGCTGGACCCTCCCCTATCAATCACTAATTAAGAAAATGTCTTACAGCTGGATTTAAAAATTTTTTTTTTTTTTTTTCGAGACTGGGTTTCTCTGTGTAGCGTTGACTGTCCTGGGCTCACTTTGTAGACCAGGCTGGCCTCGAACTCATAGCGATCCACCTGCCTCTGCCTCCCGAGTGCTGGGATTAAAGGCATGTGCCACCACTGCCTGGCTTTACAGCTGGATCTTACAGAGGCATTTTCTCAATCTAAGTTTCCAATCTCAGATGACTCTAGCTTGTGTCAAGCTGACATAACACCAGGCAGGACAGGATCTGTAGGGACTTTTGCTCTGTTGAGAGTCAGACTTCAGAAAGGCGAGAACTCTGCTTATGTGAGCTTTGAGTCTCCTGAAACATGAAGGATGATGGTCATTCCTGGCTTTCCATCACTGCTCTGCCTGGTTCACAGTGGTGAGCAGCGTCTTCTGGGGGTGCTGTTGGCTCCTCAGAGCTTCAGGCTGGATTGCTGTGTCATCTTTACTGGAGCAAGGCACAAAGGCCGCATTGATCAGCTGGCGGCCCTTCTGTCAAATCCCTTGGTCTTTGCCTTGCTGGCCTCCCATATCCAGCTAATTACTCCGAGGGACCCAAAGTGCCCGCCCAACCAGCCATTTCTGGAGGTCTGGCCCAGCCAGGGGCCTTCTTTGGCACACTCAGGGTTCTGCCCAGAAGAGGTTTCAGGGCATGACCCTGGGGAGGCTGGGAACCCCTAGGAAACTTTGACCAGGACAGGAGCTAACTGCAGCGTTCAATTCTTGGCACTGCTAAGTGGGGACTCACCAAAATGCAATGCAGAGTCAGCCAGTGAGGTCAGCATTGGCTGTGAACCCCAAGCTGAGTGGGAAAGGCCAGGAGACAGAAGAGAGGGGATCCTGGAACAAACAGAATCAGAGTGTAACCCTGTTTTTAAAGCACTGACAGAAAAGGAACCATTTTGGGGGCAAAGTGCCTGGCCCCCAACTGCTGTCTTGGAGGGGCTGATGTCTGAACACCAGGTTGTTGGAGGCAGTTTTCCAGGCAAATCAGAAAGCCTCAGCAAACAATCTATAAGACCTTTGCAAAGAAAGCCCTGCACGTGGCATCAGACACTAGAAACTCCACTGGGCAGAGAAAACAGTCTGTGTAGAGACTAGAGACTAGAGACTAGGTCTGCTCTCTGGTTTGGGCATTACTTCTATTTAGAGGCAGCTTAGAATCCTACAAGGCAAGCCCCACCCCCAGACACATAGAAGGAGGATGGGGGAGTTATCTAAGTATGAATATTAGACACTTTCAGATGCACTGGGAATACTTTTGGTCTTAAAAACATTTATTTATTTATTTATTTATTTCCCCGAGACAGGGTTTCTCTGTGTAGCCTTGGCTGTCCTGGGCTCACTTTGTAGACCAGGCTGGCCTTGAACTCAAAGAGATTCACCTGCCTCCGCCTCCCAAGTGCTGGCATTAAAGGCATGTGCCAACCACGGCCGGCTCTTAAAAACGTTTCTTTTTTTTTTCTTTTTTTTTTTTTGGTTTTTCGAGACAGGATTTCTCTGTGTAGCCTTGGCTGTCCTGGACTCGCTTTGTAGACCAGGCTGGCCTCAAACTCACAGTGATCTGCCTGCCTCTGCCTCCCAAGTGCTGGGATTAAAGGTGTGCGCCACCACGCCCGGCTCTTTAAAAACGTTTCTTATTACATTTGTGTGCACACACACTTATTGTTAGGTCCTGCTGCAGGGTGTGGCTTCCCCTCTCCCTGAAACCCTTCACTATAAACACCAGACATTTTGGTCCCACTGCTCCCTTCCCCTTTTTCCCACCTCCCTGCCCTCTCTCCTTCCCTTCCTACCTGCAGCGTGATCTCTCCCTCCCCCTCCTGCGCTGCTTCCAATAACCTTGCACTGATATATTATAGCTTTGTCATCATTAGCTCATTCCGATATTTAATCAGTCACTTATGTGGAAGTCGGGGGACAATCTGCGGGAATTGGCTTTCCCTTCTACCATGTTGGTTCTGAGAATTGAATCATCAGGCTTGGTGGCAAGCGCTTTTACCCACTGGACCATCTCATTGGCTCATGTTTATCCTTGAATCACTGTTTTGTAGATGGAGCCTCAGAGGCTTGCTTGTGTGGGGGCGCTAGAATGGGCTCACTCTCACTTACAAACTTACTTCCAGGAATTACCCTGTGCCTACATACACCTATAAAGAAGTTCTCAAAGCTTTGAGTTTCTCCACCTAAATGCCACATAATGCTGCAGAAATTTGTTTGATGAAAAATCCCCTGGGGGCTGGAGAGATGGCTCAGTGGTTAAAAGCACTGGCTGCTCTTCCAAAGGTCCTGAGTTTAATTCCCAGCAACCACATGGTGGCTCACAACCATTTATAATGAGGTCTGGTGCCCTTTTCTGGTCTACATGTAGGCAGAACACTGTATACATAATAAATAAATCTTTTTTGTTTGTTTTTCGAGACAGGGTTTCTCTGTGTAGCCTTGGCTGTCCTGGACTCGATTTGTAGACCAGGCTGGCCTTGAACTCACAGCAATCCGCCTGCCTCTGCCTCCTAAGTGCTGGGATTAAAGGCGTGCACCACCACACCCAGCTAATAAATAAGTCTTTTTAAAAAAGGAAAGAAAGAAAGAAGAAAAGAAAATTCCCCAGAAGCACTAGTAAGCATACAAGATGCCTGAGCCCCTTCCCTGAAGACTAACCCCATAGGTCTAAGTAAACTCTCCCAGAATCTAGATCTTGAAAATGACTCCTGTGGCCTGGGAGCTGACTCAGTGGGCAAGTGTGCTTACACACACACATTTTAAAAAAGAAGAAATGGGCTGAAAAGATGGTTCAGCAGCTGGGTGTGGTGGTGCACACTGCCTGTAATCCCAGTACTCGGGAGGCAGAGGCAGATGGATCTCTGTGAATTCAAAGCCAGCCTGGTCTACAAAGAAAATCCAGGACAGCCAAGGCTACACAGAGAAACCCTGTCTCGAAAAACCAAAAAACAAAAAAACCGAAAAGCAAAACAAAACAAAACAAAAAGATGATTCAGCAGTCAAGAGCATCCATGAAAGGTGGTCCCAGGGCATCGGGTGCCCTCTTCTGGACTCTGCAGTACCAGCATGCCTGTGTACACATACCTATACACAGATTCACACTTATACACATAATTAAAAGTAAAATAAATCTATAAAGTAAACAAGCAAAAAGGTCCCTGGAAACGTGTGATTAGGAGAGAGCCACAATGTTTCTGAGCTGCGGAGCATGTGTTGGAGGGTGTTTTGTGTACTGTGTATTCAAATGCTCATTTCTGTACCCAGAGATCTGGTTACAGTCCTGGACTTTGGCACTGTCCTTATTAGGAAGTATCTCCCATCTTGGTATGTTGTAAACATTGTTCTCCATCACCTTTCTGATTGGTCAAATAGAACTGAACAGCCAATAGCTGGGCTGGAGAGCTAAGGCGGGGCTTCCAATCCTAGTGAGAGGGTCTCAGTTGGAACATGGATGGAGAAGGAGGTGCCAGGATGGGACTAAGATGGCAGATAAGAGGCCATGTGGCTGGGAAGCAGGCCAGGCCAGAATTCTCAGGTTAGGTTAGCATCTGCCCAGCTATTGTTCCTGAAGCTTTCTGTCATTATTCAGAACGAGGTCAGCCATAGAAAAACGGTACTTTTACACCCCTGGATCTGGACCATGGTTATTGCAATTGTAGCCCCAGAAGGCAAGAAAAGATGCTGAGGACTGGGTCTGTGGGGACCAGGGAGTAGAGAGGCCTAGGCTGGCCGTGAGGAAAGACACAGGATTCTGATGAGGTGGGGAGTGGGGGTGTTTTGCTGACTATTCTGTGCCTTAGAGTTTATAGCCCATCCCTGGATAATACCTTTGAAATAACATAGGGATGCTGCTGTTGGGGCAATGAATCCTGAGGGGAGCACTGCTCGTACAGAGCCCACTTGGGGACGAGTGGCAGGACAAAATACACTGGCCCAGAGTCAGGGAAAATGCAGTTTAGGGACAGGTTTAGCAAGCCTTCAGAGGCAGATCCTGTCAGTCCACAGAGCAGGCTGCAGTGTAACCCAGCATCTGTCTCTGGATCGTTCTGTGCCCTGCTTGGTGGGCTGAAGTTTGCCTCTGTGAAGGACATTCATGTCATGAAGACTGCAGATACTATCTCACCTTGTCACCAGGCCTCCAGGTCACACATAGCACCTAGAATGGCTATATCGCCTGCAAGTGTGGGCTGAAGGTCTCTGTAGGATTCCTCTGCGTGTGTTGATTCCCTGGGCACCTCTGGCCAGGTGGTCCTGAAATGTTTTAGCAGGATGAGCAGCTCATGAGGAGCAAGCCAGAAAGCAGCACTTCTCCATGGCCTCTGCCTCAGTTCCTGCCTTGAGTTCCTACCTCTGCCTCCTCTGACGATGAATAGTCATGTGAAAGCACAAGATGGAATAAACCCAACCTGGTTTCTCTGTGCAGCTCTGGCTGTCCTGGAACTTGCTTTGTAGATCAGGCTAGCCTCAAACTCAGACCCGCCTGCTTCTGCCTCCTAAGTGCTGGCTTAAAGGCTTGTGCCACCACTGCCTGGCTTTGGTCATGGTGTCTTATCACTGCAACAAGAACCTTAACTAAGACACAGGAGTTGTTGCATGCTAAACATAAGTCTACTATTCCCACTGAACTATACTCTGAATTCTTACTCCTCCTTCATTTTTCTAAGCTATACTCCAGTCCAGTTGGTTTACTATTTTGTTTGTGGTGACATTTTTAGATGGATACACACACACACATACACACACATGCATACACACACAGATACACATATGCATATATTCTCATATATATATATGTATCCAAATATATAGTCTCAAGGTAACCAACTTTATATACATGGAGTTGATTTGCCAATTATTTGTCAGCAAAGCTTTTAGGAAGTCACATATTGTTTTCAGAGGATGCATATGATGAAAATTAAGAAGCCAATGAAAAATTAATGCTTAATTAGGAGGCATTCTTCCAGAGTTCTGATAGGCTCCTGAAATTCATTTCAATGGAGTATCCAAAGTAAACTCCTAATTCTTGCATTCTTTCTTAAGGGCATTCTGTGCCCTGCAGCTCATCTCTATTGCTGGCTCAGCGGCAGGCAGTGGAGTCAGCACTGCCCGGGGCCTCATTTATCTGGAGCCCACTGTGGCTCCCACCTTTACTCTTGTGATGTGTGCTTTGAAGCACACACACTTTAAATTTGATAATGAAACCCATTATTTTGTACAAATAACATAAGCTAATACATTTTTTTTAAAGTTGGATACAATCCAGTATTCTATTACTAATTAGTATTTTATCCATCTGTGCTGCCTCTACCCTTGCCACATGCACTCATTTCTCTGCAAGCAGCCAAAGGAGTATTATTTTTGTGTGTGTGTGTGTGTGTGTGTGTGTGTGTGTGTGTGTAGTGTATGCATGTGTGTGCATGGACTTGTGATTGCCTGAAGACCAGAATAGATGTTGGATTCTTGGATGTCTGCCTCTACTGTCCTCTATCTTTTTGTTTTGTTTTGTTTTGTTTAAGCGGTGTCTCTTGCTCAACCTGGAGCTCACCAGTTGGCTAGAGAGCCCAGTCAGTGAACTCCTGGGATCCCCTTGTCTCTGCCCAGCACCACTCAGATGATAAGCTGCCACGCCCAGCTTTTGTACATGGGTGTTTAGGCCTCCCCCCAACTTGTGCCATCTACCCCCAACCTGGCCTTCTTCTTCTTTTTTTTTTAAGTGAAAGGCCAGGTGTATTAGTTGCTTAAGGGAAAAACATGCTCTAGAAGTTTCTAGGGCCCTGTGCAATCAGTGCCTGCCTCTGTCTTTGGCACCAACTTCCTCTTCCTTTGGGGGCAGGGCTCTAAACCAGGTAAGACCTTCTTTCTCACACCTGCTTCTGTCTCAAAGCCTTCACTCTTGCCAGTCCTTTGTCTGACTTCCCCAGCCACTCAGGAAGCCTCGTCTGAGTGCTGCCTCTAATGTCCTCACTGGGCCTCAGTTATCATTATGTCAGTCTATTACATGAGGGCTGAAGATGTAGCTCAGTTGGTAGAGTGGTATCATGTACAAAACTCTGAGTTGCAATGTGCATGGTATCATAACGCCTGTAATTCCAGCACTCGGGAGGCAGAGGCAGGTGGATCTCTGTGAGTTCTAGGCCAGTCTGGTTTACAAAGCGAATCCAGGTCAGCCAAGGCTACACAGAGAAGCTCTGTCTTGAAAAACCAAAAAACCTAAAACCAAACCAAAGGACCAAACAAACCAAAAACAAATAAAAAGCCAAACTAAACCAAACCAAAAAACTCCAAGTTGCATTCCCCCCAGCATCCCCCTATGTATGGACTTCAATCCCACACTTGAGAGGTAGAGGCAGGAGGATCAGAGTTTCAAGGTTATTCTTAGCTACGTATCAAGTTAGAGGTCAACCTAGGGGACACTTGAGGCACTGCTAAACAAACAAATAAACACACACACACACACACACATACACACACACAGGATAAGAACATTCTTGTTTTTGGTGTAGCCTTTATGCAAGCTAGAAACATGCCTGGCAAAGGTTAAGTGCAAATGGATTAGCCAGAGGTCTTCTTAAGTCTGGGTAGGAATGAGTTCTGCATTTCTACCAATCTCCCAGGTCACCGCGGCTCTACAGACCACAGTTTGAGGTAGCACAGGTGGAGAACTCAGGAGTTCCTTTATCCATATGGAACTGTGGTCATGGCTATCATCTTCAACCTTAGGCTTCCAATGGAGAGCGTGGTTTGAAAGCTACCATGTTGCCATGCGTGGTGGCACATACCTGTAATCCCAGCACAAGGGAAGCAGAGGCAGGTAGGGCTCTGTGAGTTCGAGGCTAGCCTGATCTACAAAGCGATCCTACAGAGAGACCCTGCCTTGAAAAACCAAATAAGAAAAAAAAAAAAATCCCCTAGACCAAGGATCTGGGGTGACAGTAGGAAGGTGTGTGAGGCTGGAGAAGCTCCCAACGTGTTCCAGGATCAAGGACAACTAACTAGCACGTCCTACGAGAAGCAGCTGAGAGGCAGAGCTGTGTTCAGTTGGGAAACACAGAGGGGGCCCTGTGAGCTGGGGCAAATGGCAGCTTGAAGTTGCAAGGGTGTGCCTGCCACTCTCTTCTGGGGAGGTCTAGTGTATTGCAAACACTTAAGTGTAAGGGCCCTTGGGCGTGCACTGAAACTAATGGGCTCTCTACCGAGGGCAACAGGTGAATGAATGGTGTGGCTGGGAGTCAAGACAGTTTCTCAGCCACTCACATCTGAGCTCCACAGAACTTTCCACACCTATCTGGAAACACTATGTTGTTGATGTTTTCACTATGGGACAAGGTCCAAACCGTTCTTAGTTGAAGGGCGCTACACACACAGGCAGGGTTTGGAGGTGCTCGGAGGTCATGGTGTACCTGCCTGTGTCAGAGGGAGCTGGGAGAAGGACTGGGAAAAAGGCTAGAACAGCATCAAGGAGCTTCGGCTGTATCTACAGACAATGGGGAAACACTATGGGGATTTGTGCCTCCTCCAAAGGAGCAGGAGGAAACCTATGAATGAATTTTGTTTGGTTTGGTTTGTTTGTTTGTTTGTTTGTTTTTTTTTGAGACGCAATCTCACTATGTAACTCAGTCTGGCTTCCCAGTGGCTCTGTAGCTCAGGCTACCTTCAAATTCATACGCTTCCCACTTCAGCCTCCCCAGTGCTGGTATTACAGGCGTGATCTAAGAAAATAAACTATTGCCAGCACCCTGTAAATGCTTTAGCAAAAGCTATTTGCATATGGGTGCTAATTAACCTTTTTTTTTGTTTGTTTGTTTGTTTGTTTGGTTTGCTTTCCCATGAAAACAAACTCCACCCTCCGCTGGTGCTTGTTTGTATTGTTCTAAGTACTTGAAAACAACAAAAGGCATTGTCTTAATTACTGTAAAGCAAATAATGTTTACTTGCTTGCATAATACAGTGTATGGGGCTTTAAGCCCAGGAGCATGACTCAGAGTTGGGAGGACCATCGCACTGCCTATTGGCAGGGAAGATAGAATTATATTCAAAGTGGGCTGGTAAATACTGAGAGCCTAGTCTCTGAAAATAGATGTGTGTGTATATACATAAATACACTTACTTTATGTTTGCTGTCTTTAAGGGTGGACAGCACACAGCCTACAAAGCATTCCAAGTTATTGCTACTCTACAGTGAATCCTGTATAGTTAATTGATTTTCATAGATGTTTTCATTGATTTTTGCCAAGTGCTTGCATCCACATCCAGTCTGCAGTTTAATCATGACTGCACAAAATAAGATGTGGAAGAAATGCTTATTATTCAACTCAGTCAGCAAAGAAGTTGTTGGTGTCATTGATAAATGAGTCTAGTTCTGACATCGGTGCCAGTTTGGCATTTGTTTATGTTAATGAGCGAGCAAGGCTGCAGTGAACTGGTAAAGATGTATGTTGTAACTTCATCTGCCCATGACATGAGTGGCCTCCTTGCTACAACATAAAATATTGGCACCATTTTCTCCTGGACATCTTCGCTACTCACAACGCAGTGGCTGCTGACATGCCGACTCTAAGTATAATCTTCAACACATTCAAATGCTCTGATACTTTGTTTGGCTTAGACAATCGATTATACAGTGAGTCTTGTCGTGATTGGCAGTTGCCCATTTCTCTGGTGTAAATACTCCTATAGAGCAATTTCAAGCTGTCAGAATATGGTATCGGGAAGAAGCGTGCAGTGACACACCACCATTATAGTATTACCATCAGAAACAAAAAACAACCCAAACCCAGACTTCCTGACAACGTGGCCTAAGCTCACTTGATAAGCCCCCAGAGACTCCAGTTTAAAGCGCCTTCATCTAGAACTGCCTCTTGCATTTGAACACAGAGAGTCTATTAAGACTTTATTAAGATGACAAACAACAGGCCTTGTGTGCTGTTCTATGAAATTAGCTGGGAATAAATCTGCTTGTCATCCGTTCTCTAAAATCAGTCCTAAAGACATTCAAATGTCTCGGCCTAAGCTGGGCATGGTAGCACATACTTTTAATTACAGAACTCAGGAAAGCAGAAGTGGGCAAATCTCTGTGAGTCTGATGCCAGCCTGATCTATAGGAAAATTCCAGGCTAGTCATGCTGCATAGTAGACCCTATCTCAAAAAAATAAACACAAACACAAATGTCCAGGCCCAGGGATGAGCTTCCAAGCAGCAGCGTATCTCTTCTGGTATTTTCTTCCTGTGTTGAAACATACAGAAAACATGGGTAATGGAATCATGAATGCTAGAGTGAAAAGTTTGTCTGGGCCATAGCTCAGCAAAAGAACACTTTTTAAAAGGGGGTGGATAGTTCCAGGAGAGCTGACACCCTCTCTGGTCTTCAAGTGTACCAGGCACATACATGGTGTGCATAAAAATAAATATAAGTAAATCTTGTTTTAAAATAAAGCTAGTAAGGGGCGGGTGTGGTGGCATAGGCCTTTAATCCCAGCACTTGGGAGGCAGAGGCAGGCAGATCACTGTGAGTTCGAGACCAGCCTGGTCTACAAAGTGAGTCCAGGACAGCCAAAGCTAACACAGAGAGAACCTGTCTCGAAAAACCAAAAAAATAAAAAATAATAAAAATAAAAAAATAAGGGGGCTGGTGAGATGGCTCAGCAGTTAGGAGCACTGTTTGCTTTTCCTAAGGACCTGGGTTCAATTCCCAGTACCCATATGGCAGCTCACAATTGTCTGTAACTCCAGTTCTAGGGATTCTGACACCTTCAGACAAATGCACATAGAATAAAATTAAATAATTATTAAAAAATAAAGCTAGTGTAAGTTGCTGGTATTATTTTATGTGTGAATTAACTGAAACTCAAGGAAGCTAATTTACTCAGCAGAAAGTTGACACCAAGATCTAATTTTTTGTTTGTTTGTGTTTTTTTGAGACAGGGTTTCTCTGTGTAGCCTTGGCTGTCCTGGACTCACTTTGTAGACCAGGCTGGCCTCAAGCTCACAGAGATCCACCTGCCTCAGCCTCCCGAGTGCTGGGATAAAAAGCGTGAAATACCATGCTCACTCGGTTGTAAGATCTAACTTTTCTTTCTTTCGTTTTATTAATTTTAATAATTTATTCGGATTACATCTCAATTGTTATCCCCTCACTTGTAACTTTTCGTTTGTGCTATAGTTGTGTTCTGCCAAGCCCTTCCCTGCCTCTGACCTCAATGCATAAAAAGTGAGGTAAGTGACAGGTACATGCAGCTCTCAGTCACCTTGGGGGCAACTGGGTCCTTTTTACAACATTATTTTGGGGAAAGTGCTTTATGAGGAGGAGAAAGTCCCAGCAACATTTCCCTGTTCACATCACGGGGTGCTTTTAGGTGTTTTTATTTTATTGCCTTGTTTACCACATTAGTTCCTTTAAGCCACAAATCTGTTCTTTCTGAGAGTAATCATTTACAAGTTAACTGCAAGTGAACCGGAAAGGCCTGTGTTAAACCAGTCAAGCCTCCAGAAAAATTCAGAGCTAAGAACATTGCTTTTTCCTTTGGTGGGACAGTGAAAAATCTCAGGTTCTTGTGAACTCCTAGAGGCAGAGCATTCCTCTGGAACATGCGTGGCTAGCCAGTCTTTGTGGGCTACCTGCCTGGGCTTTTCTCCTATTCTTCCTTTTGGGTTCCTGAGGTGAATTAGTGTAAAGGACGAAGGTTTGATGTAATCAGAGGCTTCAGTCCTCTGTTGATTGGCTCTGCCGCTTTGGGGCCGGTAGGTGAGGCAAGATAATCATGGTGAAAGAATGCAACAGAGGGGCTGGAGAAATGGCTCAGCGGTTAAAAGCACCGTCTGCTCTTCCAGAGGTCCTGAGTTCAATTCCCAGCACCCACACGGTGGCTCACAACCATCTATCATGAGATCTGGTGCCCTCTTCTGGTGTGCAGGTGTACATGCAGGCAGAACACTGTATATGTAATAAATAACCTTAAAAAAAAAAAAAAAAAGAATGCAATGCAACAGAGGGAAGCTGCTCTCTTCATGAGAGGGGAATCAGAGAGAGGACAGAAGCCAGACTCCCAGAATCCTTTTGATGAGCAGGCCTGTAGGGATCTAGTAACTCTTCCTCCAACAAGGTCCCACCTGCTAACTTCCATTACTTCCCAGAAACACCTTTCGAGGATGCTGATGTCACCAGAGGCCTACACGCTTTTATCCAGAACCTTTTTAACTCTTCAAAGTCTCAAAAGAATCGAGTTGTTTCTGACAGAGGGTCTCACTGGGTAGCCTAGGTTAGCTACAGATTTAGAGAGATCAACCTATCTCTGTCTTCAGAATGTCGGGCTTAAAGGTGTAGCTACCACAACTGGCAAGGTTCTAGTTTTTGTTTTTACTTATTTATTTATTTATTTATTTATTTATTTATTTATTTATTGTGTATGAATGCTCTGCCTGCATGTACACCTACATGCCAGAGAGAACATCAGATCTCATTATAGATGGTTGTGAGCCACCATGAGGTTGCTGGGAATTGAACTCAGAACCTCTGGAAGAACAGCCAGTGGTCTTTTTTTTTTTCTTTTTCCGGTTTTTCAAGACAGGGTTTCTTTGTGTAGCCTTGGCTGTCATGGCCTCGCTCTGTAGTCCAGGCTGGCCTCGAACTCACAGTGATCCACCTGCCTCTGCCTCCCAAGTGCTGGGATTAAAGCATGCGCAACCACGCCTGGCACAGCCAGCAGTCTTAACCCTTAATTGCTGAGCCATCTCTTCAGCTCCAAGGATCTAATTTTTAATAATAACTCTCAGTGGTAAAATTGATCTGAAATGAACTAGTGAGAACTTATACATAGTTCTTGCTTATCCCAACTTCAATGATAACAACCCATTCCTCTCTTTGATACTGTTCTGGTGTGGTTTGTCCCCTAATGGCTCATGTTGGAGCCTTGGCCTTGGTGTAGGGGTGGGATTGAGGTTAGGGCCTGGTAGGAGGTAGTTAGGGAACTGAAGATACTATCCTTGGAAGCAATTAAGGTAGATTTCTTGGGACCTCTATTAGTTCTCCTTAAAGAGAGTTCTAAAATAGAGAGTGACACCTGTCTTTCCGGCTCCCAGTCTGTGACCAATCTTACAGGTAGCATAACGTTGAAATTATGCTACCACCTACCATGAAGCCACATTGATGGGGCTGTTTGACCCTAGGCTGTAGGCCTCTGCCCTAGTTTGTTTTCTGTTGTTGTGATAAAACACTGACGAAAACCACCTTAAGGAAGGAAAGGGTTTAACTGGGTTACAGGTTATAAAGCATCATTCGGGAAAGTCAAGGCAGGAGGAACCTGGAGACAGGAACTAAAGCAGAGACCTTTCATGGAGGAATGTGGCTTGTCTTCCTTGGTTTACTCAGCCCCTTTCTTACCCAGCCCAGGCTCACCTACCTAAGGATGGCACCGCCCACAGTGGACTGGGCCCTCCTACAGCAATGAACAGTCAAGAAAATGCTCTACAGACAAGTCCACATCCCGACTCTACAGACAAGCCCACCTCTTCCCAGGTGTAGCTATGTTTGTGTCAAGTTGACAAAACTAACCAGGCAGCCTCCAAAGGCATTAGCTAAAGAGCGCCTTCCTTCCTCCTTCCTTTCCTTCCCCCTTCCTTCTTCTTCCTCTTCCCTCCCCTTGCTGTTCTAGTTTTCTTCCAGTGCTAGAGCTGACCCTACAGGTCCTGTACACTCCAGGCAAGCATTATTACTCTGCCATTGGTTGGCATCTCAGTCAATCTCCTCTTCTTCATAAAATTTCCAAGTTCAGGTTATGTTATAGCAACAAAAACAGATCAATACACTCAAGGTAAAATACAATACAGTATGCCTTGGGTGGGGCTGGAGAGATGGCTCAGTGGTTAAGAGTGCCACCTGCTCTTCCAAAGGTCCTCCTGAGTTCAATTCCCAGCAACCATAAGGTGGCTCACAACCATCTGTAATGTGATATGGTGCCCTCTTCTGGCTTGCAGGAGTACATGCAAGCAGAACAGTGTATATATAGTTATAATAAATAAATAAATTAAAAAAAAATATGCCTGCTTTGCCACCAGGATGGCCTTGAACTCACAGAGATCTACCTGCCTCTATCTCACAAGTGCTGTGATTAAAGGCGTGTGCCATCACACCTAGCAAGAATTATTTTTTAAAATAGTTTTTCCCCCCCCAGGATTTGTTATAAACTTTGTGGTGTCCAGGCCTCTAATGGTAATATCAGCATCTTCTTCTCTTCCTGCATTAAAAATATGTAAATGAGGGGTGGGGGAGTAGGTCATTGGTGAAGCACTTGTCTCGTAGGCTCAAGGCCTTGGATTCAGCCCTCAATACCACATGCAAAGGAGGAGTGTGTAGTGTTTCCTAGACTCATGTTGAACATGTAAGCTTTAAATTATATTCATGTTTATGTGTTATAGACACATCGATTAGTTTGACTGGTAGTGTATTAGATGTTAAGGAAAACATTATTTTAATTTCCCAAGGCATCCCAGAGACCAGGCCTCCAAAGGTAAAGTTTTGAAAAGTTACAGGGAATATTCTTCAACTTCAGAGAAGAACAAAAGGACTCACAGGTGGGAAGAGAGGCAGAGGGAACAGAAGACGGCCTCGTGGAGGAAAACGTAACACAATGCTCTCGAGCTATGCATGCTTCTGATAGGTTTGTCCCTGAGACACTAAAAGGATGGAAACTCACAAAGGTAGAAAAATGGTAGAAAGATGCACAGTTTGGGGATTGCAATTTATTGCCTAGCGCAGGAATAAAAGCTACCCACTGGCACAGCTATTTTTGAAAGCTGAACTTATTCACACGCAGTGCTAGTAAAATACCAGAAGCCATACATAATGTCTGGCCCCAGCTGCCACCTCATACAGCAAATTTGTACATGGGAGCTTTAAAAAGATTGACTGGTCTACTGTCCTGCAGCAGCGGGAGACCACTTTTGTCTCTCATGTTGGGTCTCCAATGTCTCTCACACTCCCTCCTTTTCAGACACACAAAAGGTTTTTTGTAAAGTTTCTCTAGGCTGTATTGTTGGCAGCAGCAGTAACCATGCCACATGCCTGGGGGAGTTATAGGGTGTGATTTTTGACTAGTGTCTCCAGAACTTCTGGGTTTTAAAATACAGCTGAGAATTTCTTTTACGGGCTATAAACGAAAACGTGTACTAATTAAGATGCTTTATTGGTCCAGTCTTGTCTGTGATCAGCCAGCTGGGGTTTTAAGTATTTTCTCCGAGAACCATCAGAAACAATAGGCTCCCTCTTCTAATACTCTACCTCTGGTCCTCTTGGGAAACCCCCCAATTCCGAGAGCAATATCATTGCAGTGGGTTCGTGATCGTCTCGGGTGAAGCCTGGCCTAGCACCCTAAAACTGTTTACAAGTAACCGGGAGTACCACTATTGTACATGACGTTCACTTAGAGGCTGGAAGTACTCTTCCAAGTCGAAGGACATGGGTTTGAATTCCCATTCGGCTTTATATCATGTGATCTTTGGCTAACTCTATGTAAAATACCTATCTTTACCTGGCTTCTTAAAGCTGCGAGGAGGCGAACAGACAGAACACGGTTCCTGTCATTGCATCCCAAACTGCCCGGGTGGCTAGTCCCGGTAGGGTGCAGGAGAGGTGCCCCGGCGGATTTCACAGTCCTGTAGGGGGCGAGCTAGCCACACAGCCTTCTTATTTTAGCCCTTCCTTGATGTTTAGCCCTTCCTTGATGTTCTGGTGGGGAAATTGGGGGCTCTTCGCCCAGGGGTGGGATTAGGGAGTAGAAGGGTAGACCCCTGCCGCCTCCGGTTCCAGTTCACGCCCACTGGGGAATGTGTGCCAGGGCTCCGGGTGGAAGCGGAGGGGCCTGGGCACCGCAGCCCGGGAGAGGGCGCGCCCTCGAACCCCTGCACACCCCGAAGGCAGACACAATGCGGCAGCCCCCGAGCGTGCACGGCCCTCCTTCCTGCGGCCTCCGCTTCCCGGCGGCGCGGTGGCGGCGAGCGCGCCGATTGGCGGCTGGGCCCGCGCCCCGCCCCGCCCCGCCCCGCGCCCCGCCGGCCACCGCCCCCTCGGCCGGGACCCGCCCCTCTCCGCGGGAGGCGTCGGGGCCCGCGGCTGGGTGGCGGGCAGTTCCCGCCGGCTGTGCGTGCCCGCGTCTGGGCTCGCTCGGAGAGGACGCGGCGGCAGCTCCCGGAGCACAGCCGGCAGAGCTGCGGGCTGCGCGCGCCCCTGCTCCCGCCGCGCGTCCCGCGGTGGCTCCAGCGCCCTGCGGCGGCTCCCGTGCCCCGCGCTCCCCTTTGTCCGCGGCCCGGAGCGGCGGCGGCGGCGGGGTCGGAGCCCGCGCCCTGGGCGACTGAGGCGGCGGCGGTGGTTCGCGCCCGGGTGCCGCGGCGATGCCGGACCAGATCTCCGTGTCGGAATTCGTGGCCGAGACCCATGAGGACTACAAGGCGCCCACGGCCTCTAGCTTCACCACGCGCACGGCCCAGTGCCGGAACACCGTGGCGGCCATCGAGGAGGTGAGCGGCAGCCTTGGCGGTGCTGGGCGGGAGGCTAGGGCGGCGGGGATAGCGCTGCGCCCTGGGGACCCGCCAGGCATCCGCGCCTGGTGCCTGATGCCCTGTGCCGCCGCCCGTCGCCCGCCGCCTAGGTCCACACCAGGGAAAAGTTTCAGGTCCCCCCAGAGCCGGACGCGGCCGGGCCAGCAGTGCCCGACACAGAAGCCCTTTGTTCCCTGAGAGGTGGCTCTGGGGAGAGGCTGGTTGGCCACCTTGGGCCTTTTGGGGGGAACCCTGTCTGCTCTCATTTCCCTCGCAGAGTTCCAGGTCTTTTGCTCCCATCCTCCCGGAGGTCAACTTCGGCCGCAGAGTGCGTAGCGGCAGCGAGCCGGGGACCCCTGCTAGCTCTGAGGCCCCGGGGTGATGAGTCCCCCTGCGCGGACCTCTCCAACTTGTTCCAGAAGTGGCCCGGCGGGGGCAGTTGTGCGCCCTGAACCAACAGTGGAGCAGGTCCAGGGGGACCCCAAAGCTGCTCAGGCAGGGGTGTCCATCCCAGCCCAGGAGGCCTGGCAGCTCCCACTGCGTGCCGCAGAGCCGCGCTACCGAGGATGGAGCCGGCGCTTTGAGGTCCAAAAGGCCCTTGGTGGCCGCTCCCGGGCTACCTGTGTGGTGCCTGTTGGCAGCATGGGCATCTCCCTTGTCCTTAACCTGGAAAAGGCCTGATTTTAGTAAGGACTTTCAAGGTGCGGAGTCATCGTATTGAACGACGAAGCAGCGAGCTCTCCAGATCCCGGGGAAAAGGGACTGCAAGAGCGAAGCAGCTTGGGTTGAACATTAAAGCAGGCTAGGAAGAGGCTGTGTGAATCTAGGCTGTAGGCTGTGGCTTGGGAAAGTCTCGCTTCCGTCATTTTTTTTTTTTTTTTTTTTTAAACCTCACAAACAGAATTTACAGTAGCATCTTTTTGGCTCCGTAGGCTTTGTGCACCCAGCTGGGCTCACAATAGGTAACTGGAGAGTACCCGACACACGTGTAGCAGTCGTGAACTGATGACAACATTTCCTTTAGCCAGAATTTTAAGATTGGGGTAGATATTTTAAAATACTTGTGCCAGTGGTTGGGGGAGGGGTTGGTCTTCAGAGAGCTTCAAATTAAGCAATGTCATTAAATCCTTTCCCCTTGCTTGAACAAAGCGTCTGCTTTAAAAAAAAAAAAAAAGTAGAATGTTTTTCTTTACTGTAAAGTAGTTGTCCTTGTAGATGTACCCAGTCAAGACTAGACTCAATGAAAAATCCTAGATTCAGCATCCTGCTGTTGGACATACAGCTAGGGTACCCTCTCCTCTTTTTAGGTCTCCTCTCCTCATCCCTCTTTCAAAAGATCTGCACCTAAGTCTTTTGTGGTGAGTTCAGTGATGTGCAGATTGCTTTATTCTACTTTTGTAAGCATGGCTTAAACAGGCCTTAAATGGGGGGGGGGGAGCTGTTGAATTGTGGGAAGCCCCTCCCCCATAAGTGCCAGCTGAAAAGCATTAGGAAAAGAATCACAATGTTTTGAAAGTACATCATTAATGCATTAAAAAGAGGTAGGGATCCTTCTGTGGGAAGGGGGCTTTGTGTGTGATGTCCTTAAAAGAAACCTTGTGTTCATAAAGTTATGATGCTTTCCTCTCTGCATTGTGTCAGTTAAATATTACTCACACTGGCAGATGTTGGGAAACCAGGCAAATAGGAGTTGCAATTAAAATTGGCATACCTTCTCTCGGATTAATTTTAGTTTGCAGTGGATGAGCCCAAAGCTGCTTTTGCCCGCAGTGCCAGAGATTACTCCAGAGCTCGGTAGATTAGAGAGGGACTGGATTTGGTCATTTTGTTAAATTGCAGGCTTGCTTTACTCGGCCTCCTAAGCAGAGAGTGGGTTCAAGTGGCAAAGAGGGAAAAATTGACATCATTGCAGGCCTCTCTCATCTTAAGCAAACCCAGTATCCACTGTAGGGTACTGTGCCTGTGAACTTGGAGTTGGAGCTAACTTGAAAGTTGAAAGGACCCAGCATGGATTGCTTAAAACAATGCTTTCTTTCCCCTCCCATATTAGTTAATGTTCACTTCCATTACAAAAAAAATCTGTGTCTAATGCCAGAACAAACGATGCTCACAGTGCTTGGATTTTAAGCTAACATCTTTTTTATGCAGAGACAATATATGAGAGTGGGTACCCTGACAGACATAAAGTTATGCATTTCACAGAAACATGATTTTAAAGTCCGTCCCTGGTCTCCTACTTAAACGAGTTATGGAATTAACAAACTGATTTAAAGCCAATTCACCTTGGCAAACCTGTCTGTTTCCAGTGGGGGAATATGTGTGGCCATAGTCCCTTTCTGACTTGAGACAGGCTTTCTTGGTTTGCACACCTGTAGCTAGAGTGTCAGTAGTAAGCGAGAGCCAGACCTGTCTTACAGGAGTCATATCTGCTGAGTTTTGTCTCTATCCCTGCTTTATAGGCGAGGAACCTGAGGCTAGAGGTTACTTCCGGTTATAGACCTGGCTAGTGGAGTTTGAACTTGGCTCCATGCTGCTTTCACAAACTACATGGCCTCAGCCAACGCATCGTAATGGCGCGTCCTCTAACTTGCCTCTCTGCCAGATCACTTTCTAGTTGTATGAAGTGGGATGAGGACCTTCCCCTCTTTTTTCCATTTTCGGTTCAGTTTGCAGTCTAGATAGTCATGCCTGTTTCTGAAGGCTGTGGTACACTGCCTGACAGATGGCTGGCTTATGGAATGCTAGCTGCTTTACCAGACTTCACTGAATGATGGAGCAAGAGAGGAGGGAATGGGGTGTGTGTGTGTGTGTGTGTGTGTGTGTGTGTGTGTGTGTGTGTGTG
>OU015742.1:122403343-122433839 GCA_907169655.1 Acomys percivali
GTGTGTGTGTGTGTGTGTGTGTGTGTGTGTGTGTGTGTGTGTGTGTAAAGTAACAATTAATGGAAAAAGAGGCCATGAATTAGAGAACAAGCAGGGCTATATGGGAGGGTTTGGAGGGAGTAAATGATGTAATTATAATCTCAAAAATAAAGAAAAATAGTTGAAAAGCAAGAAAAAAAAAGAAACGTGCTTTTTAAAGATTATTCCTTTTGAGAGAGGACTTACTTCTTTTTCATAGTTGAAGAAATTGAGGCTCAGTGGAGTCTTGTAATCGCTTGACAGAACAAGAATCCTGACCACGGTGAGGATTAGAGCTGGGGCCTTGATGGGGCCTTGATGGTTCTTTAATGTTCTCTGTCTGTTCAAGTTGGTGTCTGTTGATCCTCTGCAGGGCAGTCTTCGTTGTCAACTTAGAGGAGGTGTGACTGACCCCTCCTGGGCTATCAAGCGCTGACCCCTGGGGAAGTACTTACCAATAGAAACCTTTTAGTTGGTCTGGACTCTCTTTGTAGACCAGGCTGGCCTTGAACTCACAGAGATCTGCCTGCCTCTTCCTCCCAGAGTGCTGGGATTACAGGCGTGTGGCACCAGTGCCAGGCTTGAGAATTATTTTTAAAAAAGCATGCCCAGCTTTGTGTCACATATATTGAATTTAGATAGGAATAAATATTTAGCAGGAAACGGCTACTCTGTAGTCCTGCAAAGGCAGGAGAGGCGCTTAACCATCTATCTTCAAGTTTAATTATTTATGTTAAAATAATTTCTTTGTCATATTGTGGTACTTTTTATTGTCACTTTAAGAAAATCAAAGTGCAACACATATGTCATAAAATTGTTCAGGCCTGGTGGTGCACACCTACAATCCTGTTATTGAAGGCAGAATGATCCCTTCAAGTTCGAGGCCAGCCTAGTGTCATGACATAGTACATTCCAGGCCAGTTACGCCTGCAGGCAAAGACTTGGTTTCCCTCTCATTACCGTTGTCCTCATAAAGCAGTGGTCCCCAAACCTTCCTGATGCTGTGACCCTTTAATACAGTTCCTCATGTTGCGGTGACTCCAGACTGTAAAATTATTTTCGTTGCTACTTCATGGCTGTGATTTTGCTACTGTTGTGAATTGCAATGTAAACATTTTGGAGCTAGAGGTTTGCTAAAGGGGTCGGGACCCACAGGTTGAGAAGCACTGTTTCAAAGTATTTAACTCTGAGTTTTAGTGTATAGTTCACTCTCACTATTCAACCCTAGACTCCGTTATTGTTGTTGTTGTTGTTTTTAATAGGAAACCCTACAGCAATCACTCTCACGCACAGCATCCATTGACCTGCTTTGGGACTCCATGGATTTGCTTACTGTGGGCATCTCATATATGAAGTCAAACGCCATGCGGCCTTGTGTTGTCTTCTTTTGCATAACTAATGTTTTCAAGGTTCATTCATACTGTGGCATGAAACTGCGCTTCGCCCCTTCTAATGGCTGAATAGTATTTCATTGTGTGTTGCAACACGTTTTGCTTGTGCATCAGTTGGAGGATATTTGAGTTATTTCTGCTTTTTTGGCTATTCTGAATGATGCCCTGAATATTTTTTTTTTTTGCAAGTTTTTCTGTAGGCGTATATTCTCACTTCTCTCGGAGCTGAATTGCTAAGTCATAGGGTGACTCTCTCTGCATGGCAGTTTGCGAGGACTGAGGAACTGCCAGACTTTGAACTGCATATATTGTTCTGTATCCCCTCCAGCCATGTGTGAATGTCCCAGTTTCCCCACATCCTTGTCAACACTAATTATTGTCTGTCTTTTTTGATTATGTCCATTCTCACGCGTGTCAAGTTGTACCTCACTGTGAGTTAATTTGATTTGCATTTCCTTGATGGATAGATGCCTAACAGTGTCGAGCCACATCTCATGTGCCTGAGGCTGTTTATGTATCTTGTTTTCGGAGGTCTAACTTTTCAAATCCTTCGCCAATTTTCATTTCGGTTGTCTTTTTATTATTGAGTTATATGCACACACACACACACACACAATATATATATATATATATATATATATATATATATATATATATATTCTGGACGCTAGACAGTAATCGGATGTGCCCTGCAAATGCTCCCATTTGTAATGTCATTTCACTCACTTGAAGGTATCCTTTGAAACAAAACATCTAAAATGTTTATTTAAAATGTTTATTATGTGTGTGTGTGTATGTGTGCATGTGCATGTATGACTGCAGTGCCCAGAGTTCAGAAGGGAGGATTAGATCCCCTGGAGTTGGCTTATATATAGGCAGTTGTAAACTGCCTGATTTGGGTACAGGGCATCAAACTGGGGTCCTCTGCTTCACACACCTTGTGCAGTTAGTTTCTTTTCACCTTGACCGAACCTAGGGTTCTCTGGGGAGAGGGAACCTCAACTGAGCAATTATCTACATCAGAGTGGCCCGTGAGCAGGTGTGTGGGGCATAGTCCTCATTAGTGATTGGTGTGGGAGGGCCCAGCCCACTGCAGCAGGGCCATCCTTATCCTTGGGCAGGTGGTCCTGGGCTAGATGGATGAGAAGGCAGGCCGGACAAGCCACGGAGAGCAAGCCATGCTCCTTTACAGCCTCTGCTCAGTTCCAGTCCCCAGGTTCCTGCCTACGTTTCCCTTGGAGATGGACTGTAAGCTGACAGATGAAATAAACCCTTTCCTCCCAAAGTCATTTTTGGTCATTGTGTCTATCACAGTAGTAGAAAGAGCAAACTAGGATATCCTCTTAATGGCTCAGCCATCCCTCCAGTCTCGAAACGTAAATTTAAAGACTTTGATGAACCTCTATGGACTCTTACTGACTCCCTTGCCCTTCTGTGTACGAGGCAGGCTCCATGGCTGTAGGTTTAGGGGTTAGTTTGGAAAGGAGGAAGTAAGAATTCTAACTGTTCTTAAACTGTTCTGGATCCCTGGCAGCTCTGCAGGAACATGTTCAGCATCTGCAATTAAGCCAGCTAGGAGGCGCAGGGAGTTCTATGGACGCCACAGATCAGTTTGAGGAGTATGGTCGCCAGGAAAGCATCCTTCTCCTATGCACTTGGGGTGTTTTGCCATTGAAGTCTTTTTGACATAACAATGTTTTATGGTTTTTACTGTACACATCTTTGCATTACTGTGGTTAAACCTTTTGTTTGTTTTTGTTTTTTGAGACAGGGTTTCTCTGTGTAATAGCCTTGGCTGTCATGGAACTCTCTTTGTAGACCAGGCTGGCCTCAAACTCACAGAGATCAGCCTGCCTCTACCTCCCAAGTGCTGGGATTAAAAGTGTGCACCGCCGCACCCACTTGTTGTTAAATATTTTGTTCTTCTGGATGCTATTGTGAATGGAATTGTTCTTTTAAATTTCATTTCTAGATTATCACTAGTATATAGAAACACAACTGATGCTTGTATACTAGTTGAAGCTGCACTTTGATGAATTTATTTACTGGCTCATACTGTATTGTGTGCACAGTCTTAGGATACTTTTGTAATAAGCACCATAGATAGCGATAGCTGTAAGACGAGCTGGCTGCTTTATTTCTTTTTCTTGCCTAATTGCTGGATCAGGGTTTAGTCATGTATCAATTGGTTTAGAGAATAATAGCTTAATAATTAATTTACTGAATGATTGACCTAGGTATGTTTTTTTGTTTGTTTGTTTGGTTTTTGAGACAAGGGTTTCTTTGTGTAGCCTTGGCTATCCTGGACTTGCTTTGTAGACCAGGCTGGCCTTGAACTCACAGAGATCCTCCTGCTTCTGCCTTCTAAGTGCTAGGATTAAAGGTGCACACTACCACGCCAGGCTCTAGATATGTTTTTAAACCTTATTTATTAATTGTGGTGTGTGTGTACACACATCATGGTGCACGTCCCATGCATATGTGTAGAGGTTATGGGACAACTTGAAGAGGTCTGTTCCTCTGCCGCATGTGGTGATACACGCCTTTAATCCCAGCGCGTGGGGAGCAGAGGCACGTGAGCCCTTTTGAGTTTGATGTCAACCTGGTCTACACTGTGAGTTCCAAGACAGCCAAGGCGATGTAGAGAGAGAACCTTTCCCAAAACAAGTCTGTTCTCACTTTCATTACATGGGCCCTGGGGACTATTGAGCTGGGGTGGTCAGGCATAGCTTCAGACGCCTCTCCTGACTGGGCCATCTCTTCAGCCCTGACTTTAATATGAAAATAACTATTTTTATGTGTGGCTGAAATTGCTTCTGTCTAGTTGGATTTCATCTTCCTTCTCGTTTGGGTTTTCTGTGTCCTGAAAAACTGGGAAGACTCAGTAGCATTTAGTGCAAAGGAAGATGGTAGGAGGTCTCTGCTCTTATTCCGAGGGCTGAGGTGCTCACCTCATTTGGCTGTGGTGGTTGGGGGTCGCCTGGTCCTAGTTCAGTGGGAACTAGGGCTGTGTGCTCCCCGCAACATCCAACTCCATATCCCCTGTTGCTAATGGGTCTGTCCTGCTGGGTCTTCTATGATTCTTTTTGTTGTTGTTGTTTTTGTTTTTCGAGACGGGGTTTCACTGTGTGGCTTTGGCTGTCTTGGACTAATTTTGTAGACCAGGCTGACCTCAAACTTACAGCAATCCTCCTGCCTCTGCCTCCTGAGTGCTGGGATTAAAGGCGTGCGCCACCACCGCCCGGCCCTGCAGGGTCTTCTTTGCAGGACTGTCTCTCTGATTTGCTCTGTGAGGGCAGCCGCTCTTCTCCACTCAAGGTCAAGGTTGCAGGTCCTTGTCTCACCGTTTCCTCTCCCGTTTGTTCCCTTTTGGAAATTAATGATGATGCGGTTTACTACCAGCACAGTCAGGCTGTCAGAACCTGTTGCTTTTGTTTGCCTCCGCTGAAGCTTGTTGGGGCACCGACTTGCCTTTTGCAAGATCTAAAAGGTTCTGCTTGATTTGGTTGCTAGTGGGGGCGGTTCCCCCTTCAGGATGGCTAGCTTGCAGTGTCTGAAGCCTGGGTTTCTCTCTCCTACTCTTTCTCCTGGTGTATTTCCAGGCCCACTGTGCTCATGTTGTCTACTAGAGAGGGTGGTCCTATGATATAGGGCTCTAGGATGAAGCTGTAGGATTTCCGGCAACAACCCCCTGCCTCTTTCCAGTCACTCGGCAGTGACAGTGAACACTGGCTTCTGTTCACACCGCTCTGCCTCCTCACAGCCTTCCAGAGCGGAGGCCTATTGCTCTAGCCTTTCCAAGGATTTATTATCTTCAGATAGCCATGTTGGAGCTTAATTTTCGGAGTGTACAATATCTTTATGGCCAAAGCAAAAAGTAAGAGAGGCCTTGATTGATCCCAGGACAAGATGGCTTTAGTTATCATCAATATGAAATCCCTTAAGGGCCGCTGTTTCATTTGCTCTTTTAATTTATGAGCCTTTATGCATCTATATACTAGCCAGGAAGGCCGCAGCCTGTCTCAGACTGAGCTTAATTTCTGCCTCAGACACAGCATGGGCTGCTGTACTCAGTATGTAGCTGACACTCTGCTAGGGTTTGGGCTGAATTATGGAGCAGCAGTGCCAGCAGATGAATGGGTATTTCAGACATTTGTTAACTGTTTTTCCAAAGGAAAATGTACTGTGAGCTGAAGTAAGCTATCAGCCACAGTGCACGCATGCATGAGAGCTTGGGGGTGAACAAGAAAGACACTGTGATCTGAGAGCAACAGAAAGCCGCAGATCTGTGTTCTGTTGCAGAGGCCCAGTGGAAAGGAAAAGTCAAAATTAGTCCAGAACAGAAGGGCAAGACCACCCCTCACCCCTGAAATCCCAAAGAAGTCCCACTAAGACACATTTCCTGATGTGTAGGTTGTCATTAAGATGACCTGAAGTCAGGGACTGGGCTATGACACTAGGAGACAGCTTGCCTAATGCAGAGGAAGCCCTGGTGCTGGTCCCTAATATTTCTTTTTTCTTTTTCTTTTTGGTTTTTAGAGACAGAGTCTTTCTGTGTGTCCTTGATTGTCCTGGAATCACTTTGTAGACCAGGCTGGCCCCGAACTCACAGCAATCCCCCTGCCTCTGCCTCCTGGAGTGCTGGGATTAAAGGTGTGCGCCACCACGCCCAGCGGTCCCTAATATTTCAAAGCTGCTCCCTAAACTCAAACGACAAACAGAAACTGAACCCACATCAGGGAAATGCTGCTTCAGTGGCCTGAGAACCATGTAATCTCTCAAGGAAAGTTGCCGTGAAAATAGATGATAAGTTTTGCTGTGTAATTTATGAGCTCATTGTCACTGGGGAAATGAGTCCATGCCAACAGCCCCTTCCTGCAGTGCCGACTCAGAGGCTTCTGTGTCTCTTTGAGGGTTTCATTTGGTCAATGGCGGAATCATGCTGACATGGGTTTCTGTGATGCGTGGTTAGGCTTTGGCCTGCGTGTGTCTGTGTCAAGTATGAGGAGAGAAAGCTCTCATCCTGTGAGGGAGTGTGCCAGTGTGTGCTTCTATCTCTGTCCTCATGCCCAAGATAAAGATGAGGTTTCACTCTTGCATTCCACACAGCTCAACATGGTGTCCAGCGTGTGGCTCAGAGGGTGTGTGCCAGGCGGGCCCACTTAAAAGGCTTGGTGCAGTTGCCATAATCAAGGTTCTCACGGTACATTTGGAAACAGAGAAATAGGAAAGTATTTCAAGTATTATTGAAGATTCTGCTCTGTATAGTATTCCAATTAATATCTAATTTCTTCACTGAAAAATATCGATCCTCTTCCATCTAACTCTTAGTTCTTAATCTATTAGAGCCATTTTCTTGTCTTAATTCTTTTTCTTTCCTTCTTTCTTTCTTTCTTTCTTTCTTTCTTTCTTTCTTTCTTTCTTTCTTTCTTTCTTTCTTCTTTTCCTCTTTGAGCCAGGTTTCTCTATGTAGCCCTGGCTATTCTGGAATGCTCTCAATGTAGATTAGGCTGGCCTTTAATTCAGAAATCCTCCTGCTTCTGCCTCTGAGTGCTGGGATTAAAAGCATGTACCACCACCATCCAGCTCTTCTCTAAGTACTCTTTGATGTACTTGGGTAGCTTTTTTGTTCACCCACCCACCCATCTGGCTGCCTGCCTGTCTGCCTGCCTGCCTGTCTGCCTGTCTGTCTGTCTGTTGTCATCCAGTCATGACTCCATCACAGAGGCGGACCTAAAACGTCTGTCCTCAGAATCACAAAGCACTGTGAGGTGTGTGTGTGGTACCCACACAGCTCCGGGTGCCCCTCTGGGCTGGGGGTAGGTCCCAGCTTCTCTCCCTTTTAGCATGGGAATCTCAGAGGATGAGATGTGAACTCTTAGCTCGAGTTGAAGTCTCATGCAGGCTGGTTTGGGACACTCAGAAGAGCGAACTACATCTTGCAGTTTGTTTTCTGGGTGTACTTGCAGTGGTCCATGTGACTCATGCATGGACCCCTCTTTAAATATTTGCCTGCTGCAATGACCAGGTGCTTAGCTGCCTGTGGAAGCAGCCATTTCTACCCTTGGAAGTTTATAGTCAATGAAAGCAAGCACTTTTTCCTTCTGCCTCTTTATTTCCGATTTTATGTCTTGAGATCATACATAAGCCGGACAAGAGGGTCAGAGCTGGGTTCTGAGGGCTGAGCTTGACTCTTGGAAATGGAATCAGGAGTTTGTGGGACTTACGGAAGATGGGTCTAGCATGCAGCTGAGGGCGGAGAAGGGGAGAAAAGCCAGAGTCAGGGAGAAGTCTTGTAGGAGACAGTAGCCATTGTAAGGCGATCCGGCGCCTGTGCCAAGGCAGGAATGTGTGTCAGAACAGCTATCCGCTGTCAGGCCTGGCGCGCAGCTCTGGCGTTGTTGGGCTGTTGTTGGTTTGTTTAGGCCTTCAGTCCTTCCCTCATTGTAGCCTTACAGGCCTCAGATGCCCAGAGCTCCTGCCTTGTAGGAGCTCCAGAGCTGGGGCAAGGAAAAGCAGTGGGAACCCGGCGGGGGGTGGGGGTAATGAAGCACACTTGAGGGGAAAAGTCCTCAAGTGGGACTCACTTGACTCCCATGTATCTGAACATGTGACTTTCTGCCCCCCCCCCCCCCCCCCCCCCACACACACACGAGAGAGGAGCTTCGAAGCTTGAGGAGGCTCAGCTGGCTGTAAAGGTACTTTATAATAAGAATATTGAAATGCCATCTTGTCCCTGCACTTAAGGAACCTGTTTTAAAAATCAATGATCAATACTAGTTTATTTATAAGACACCTGCTGGAGAGCTGTGCACCCTGCAGGGAGCAGGGCTTTCCCTTGAGGCCACAGTAGGGACCGCCTTGCCAGTTTTCTCAACCTCTTCCTCCCCTCAATTACCATATGCCTGTTTCTTTTTCTTTTTCTTTTTTTTTTAAGTTTAAACATTTTTAAAGAATTTATTATTTATTTATTTATTGTGTATCAGTGTTTTGCCTGTATGCATGCTTGTGTGAGGGTGTCAGATCCTGGAGTTACAGACAGTTGTGAGCTACCACGGGTGCTGGGAATTGAACCCAGGTCCTCAGGAAGAGCAACCAGTGCTCTTGACCATCGAGCCATCTCTCCAGCCCCCATGTTCCTATTTCTTGTTCTGAGACTCAGGCAGTGACTTCAAATGCACCTTTCAGCCTGGGGAGTCTGTGCTTTGGTAATTTTAGCTCCCTGCTGCTGCTGCAGGCCTCTCCTACAGAAGGCCCCCACAGCACTCACGCTGCAGCCCTGCTTCCTGCGTTTGTTCTCAGCTCTTACTTCAACTTGGTTATTTTCTAAACACTGTTTAGATAGAATAAATCTTTTGCAACCTTTGCAGCCAACCAGATGCCCCCAGATGGTGTTTAAGGCTTTATAACTTAAGATACTGAGTCAGGGTTGTCCCAGAGTCTGGAACCAGGACCTCAGGGCGGGGCTTGTCCGGTGAGTGACCATATTGTTTTCCAGAACCAACTGAGTGTCTGAGATTCTTCAGTAGTGACTATGTAGAGTTAGCACACAGACACAAATGTGCACACATGTTACGAGCTCTCCACCCCCCCCCCCCACATTACAGGCTCACACACCTGTAATTACAAAGCTCTCTAGGGGGCTAATACAGGAGACTGATGATGAAGGCCATGAGTTTACTGAGTAAAAAGAACAAACAAAAAACCAAAAAAACAAACAAACAAAAAAAAACCAAACAAACAAAAAAACCAAATCCCACAACGCAAAAAAGCCCAGAAAGCATAAAATCAACAATAACAAAAACCTCCCCCCAAAAGTGTTACTACCAAGTCAGTGTGTGGGCGCCCAGCTCCTCCACATGTGCACATGTCCGTGTTAGGGGATTTCATGTTCAGTGTGTGCACCGATGGCTGACGCCGATTCCTCTTAACACTGGGTGTAATAGCTGCTCTGGGAAGAGGCGTTGCTTCTTCATGAAAATTGCTGCAGACTGGGGAGAGCAGCTGAGAAGGAGACCGGCCTTGTGAGTGGAGGGCTAATTACAACTTACAGGGAGTGGGGTGAATCTTTTGATGCGAGGCGTTAGGAGTGCCAGCGTCTTGGTGTACGGGGCAGTGTGTGGTGGTGTCTATTTGATAAGGAGGCATGCGCAGCCACACAACCCCAAGGAAGTCCTAATCTCAAATTGTCTGTCAGGGGAACGGAGCATCTGGAGAGGCTCTCATCCTCCCTCGCGCTAACAATATGCTCATGTCATCTGTTGTAGTGGGTATTCATTCTCATTCAATGCGTATTTCTGTCTTTGCTTCCTGCCCACTCACTCACTGTTATTCTTGAAAGAGAAAGGGGTTCAGAATGAGAGCTAAGTGGTTCCTGGTCTTTGAGGCTATTTCGAGGATGCCCTCAACTGCTTTTTTTTTTTTTCCCCACTTTCCCACCTCTGTTTGCTATGTTTTCATCTTGGTCTCTGCCGTCTCCCGGGTGGGGGACTGGGTGGCTGATGAAGGAGTGATTTTATTTGGTGTCGGTAGCAGGAATATTTGCATTGCTCTGGACAGGGTGACAGCACCCTTCCTGTGTGAGGTAGACGGAGTAGTCTCTTTCTACTGCCCTTGGGACACGGAACTTTTCAGACTCAGGCAACAGCATGTTTGTGTGTGTGTGTGTGTGTGTGTGTGTGTGTGTGTGTGTGTGTGTGTGTATGCCCTGGGCTGCTCAAATGCAAATTCTTTCTGTTGGTACTCAATGTATGCAAATTTATGCGGCTTAGTTGACAATGACATTATGCAACATAAATGAAATTTCAGTTTTTCCCACCTCGGTATTCAGGTGTGTTGGGAGTCCTATTTCCTGTGGACTTTTTGTGATGTTTCTACAGCTCAGAAGGCTGCTGTGGGGTAGGGCCAGCATCTGTCTGTCATGGGTGGCACGTGGCTGCCATCAGAACGCTCTAGCCATCTTTATAGGGTATAGAAGCCCCCAGAAAAGAGGAGGAGTGGAGTGCTGAGAGGGGAAGGAGTCGATGTGCCTCACTGTCGTCATTTCACATTCAGAGACAGAACCCGGGAGATTTGGGGACAGAATAGGTTGTGGGTGAGGCAGCGTGTGCTGGAGAGTTCCGTGCTGTCTGTGTGCCTTCTAGGGTCTGCTTTGTTCTTGGTCTGGAGACTGGCCGCCGCGTGGCCTCTGGATCAAGGCAGTACTCAGTGGCCTCCACAGAGCAAGCTTGGCTCCACCTCTACTGTTCACACTGCCCTGAAAGCTCCATGGTGGAGCAACTGTAGACACAACAGCCCCTCACTCACTCAGCTGGGCAGCAGGGGAGGACAAAGCAGATAGGAGATGCGTACCTAGCCCAGTGGGTCTAGAGCAAAGTGGAAGAGTGCTGCTGGCTGAGAAATGGCAGGTGTCCGATTAGGAGCCCGAAGCTGTGTTGGGCCAGCAAAGTTAAGTATTTCAGGTGATCCTGACTCACCTGCACATAAAACCACTGGAAGCCACATGTGGAGCACTAGGATTTCAGGGCAGGGGCAGGGTGCATGTAGCCTAAGGCTGTGTGGGTTGGAGGAGAGATGGATCCGGTGGTGGCAGCAGCAAGGAGAGGCCCTAGCCTTGCCCCAGAGGGTAAGAAAGGTGTTGGTTGAGAATAGCTTCATAATTCCTGTGGAAGGGATTGCCAAGTTTTGTCTCCTACTCCTTCGTTGGCAGCCTGTCTGTCCTCTCCAGCCACGAGGCCATTTACTAATGTGAGCAGAGGCCAGGATTTCTGTGAGGTCACTTTCAGAATAAACAGACATGTAAACAGATGATTACAGACCACAGGGGCAGTTGCTACGACAACAGCGCATTCATCATAACAACCTGTGGGAATGAACAGGGTCTGGCAGGAGATCCGGAGGACCAGCGATGGGGACGTGTGCAGACTGTCATAGGCCAGCACCAACATGGCTGGCATGTTTACCATATAGAGGTGTGTCAGGAACCCTGGGCTGAGCTCAGGGCCTGGGGTGGAGTTGGGACCTGTCTCCCTAGAGGGCAAGCCCATGGCTGCACCACACTGGGCTCCTAAGGGAGGGGTGGAGGGAGAGAGATGAGTCCACACGTGTACCAGCAGCAACTGCTGCTGCTGCTTCTGAGAGCGGGGATGCTAAATATAGCACCAGCATCTTCCCGCTACCTGCAGACACCAGCAAGGAAAGGCAGCTTTATTCTCTCGGAAGGCAAGGTTGTCAGGAAAATACCTGCTTTTCTAGTCACCAGAGGGTTTTGGTAAAGCATGGAGACGCGGTGTCCACAACGACAGCCGGGTCAGGTGCAGTGTTCACTTTCTCCCCGGAAGCGTGGGGCGGAGCCTGTGGTGGCAGGAAAGTTGTCTTTGGCTTACTGCGGGACTGTGTGGTGGATGATGGGCCAGCTTCTTCCTGGCAGCAACCCCCCCCTTCACCCCCATCCCCAGGGAGATGGCTGGTTTGTGGTTCTGGGTCGGTGACTTTTCTTGAGCCACTTCCTTCCTTTTTTTTCCCTGCAGGGGGGCGGGGTGTGGAGGGGTTGGGGAGGGAAGACATGTGCAGAAGGAATTTCCTCTTCCCACCAGGGGAATGAAAAGGAAGGGAAGGGAGCCTTGCTCATTTCTGTCTGCTGGTGAGAATCCTCAGTCAAAGAGAACTGTTTCTTCCAGGCCGCAGGTGACAGTCCTTCATCTTCAGCTTCAGTGGGGAGGGGCATGGGGGGGGGCTTCTTGCCCTGCCCTCTTCTCTGACCTTGGCCAAGAGGAGTCTGATGTAGGACCTAATGTACACTTGGTGTGGTGGGGGCTGGGCTTGTGTCACACCATGTGGTTTTTCTAGTGAGATGCCCAGGGAACACTTGTCATTGTTAATTTGCAGCTCCTGCCTCCTCCACAGCTCCAGGTCAGATCCTGGCTCCTGCCCAGCTCAGGCCACACTGTCTTGATCCCAGCTTCGCCATGGGCCCGCCTGGTATTTGGATGTCTCTGGCAGCTACACCCTGTCCCCAAACTCATGTTGTTGTTTGAAACAATCCCTGCCTTCTCTTCTTGGTGGAGATGTGCCTTCCTTGGGGTTCTCCCTTGAGGGTCAGGTGCCCCTCCTGCAGTAGGTAAGGGATTCCTTCTCCCCTCAAACCTGAGGCATCGCTGCCCCTGATTCAGTATCCTTCAGGAAGTGACATCTGTAGCCAGCACCTCTGGCCTCCTGTTGCATCTCCTAGTCTGTAATTTATCCTGTTGCTTTGATTTTCCTGGACACTGTCCCCTTTCTCCCTTCCTGCAGCCCAGCTCTCAGCCTGGCCGTTTATCAGTCAGATTAATTATTCAACAGCCTCTGTCCCCACTGCCGTTCAGGACTTGACCTTTTCAGTAAGGACCCCAGTCTGGTCCCATCACTCCTAAATCCTGTCTGCTTTCTTTTCTCCTAGTCAGCTGAGCTATACCCTCAGTCTTATTATTTTTATCTTTCTATCTCTTTCTGCTCTATTACATCATAAACTTCGTAGGGACAGGGACCTGTGATCATGTCCTCAGCACCCTGAAGTGTGCCTTGGACATCATCACACATGCTTAAGAAATATTTATGACCTGCTGTGGTGGTCCACATTTGCAGTTTTGTTTTGTTTTTGTTTTTCGAGACAGGGTTTCTCTCTGTAGCCCTGGCTGTCCTGGAACTCACTATGTACACCAGGCTGGCCTTGAACTCAGAAATTCACCTGCCTCTGCCTCCTGAGTGCTGGGATTAAAGGTGTGCACTGCCCCCACCCCCACCTCTGGCTGGTGGCTCACATTTGTAATTCCAGCACCTAGGGAGCTCACAAGAGGGATGTTGAATGTTTAAGGCTGGTCTGAATGAGATGCTCAGCCATAGCCCAACAAGAGACAAGAAAGTGTTTGTTAAATACATAAAACTAACCAGCAAGTCTAGCTTGGTTGGAACTTCCTTCCTGGGAGTTGTGGAGTTACGGGTTTTATGAGAACCTGCAATTTAAAACTTGAATTTAGCAGAGTGAGGTGGCTCTGCCTGTAATCCCAGCACTTGGGGAGGCAGAGGCAAGTGGATCTTTGTGAGTTGGAAGGGAGCCTGGTCTACAAAGCAAGTCCAAAACAGCCCAGGCTACACAGAGAAACTCTGTCTTGAAAAAAACCAACCAACCAAAACCTCAAAACAAATAAAACTTGAACTGGTTGAATATAGATCCCTCCCCCCCCCAAAAAAAAGCAAGCACCTCTTTGACTCTGTCTCACCCTGTGTGGGAGGAGTAATCTTGGCCTTGGGGAGGAAGGAATTCATGGTTAAACACACTCCCACCTGCAGTTTATTCCAGAGCAGTGGCTAGCAGAGCTCCAAATTGCTGCCAGTCTGTGCTCCGCATTTCTTTTACTTGGTGAGAGCAAGGCCGCCCCGTGTTAGGAGATTGAGAGATAGGGCTTTGAAAGGGTCTGATTCATCCAGTCATTGTTTGGGAGGTTAACTCTGGCGGTAGCTTCTGATAGTGATCGACAGCTCTAATGGAGTCCGCCATTATGCCAGGTCTTTGAAGAGTCTGTGGAGCAGTGATGAGGCCCGGGTACCACCTGCGCTCTCACCCCGCTCTCCAGTCCCTCACATTGTCTCGTGGCAATCTACTTATTTATCAGCATGAAGACTGCAGCACAGGTTACAGGGTTACATTGATGAGGGGCTTTTACTAAACGCTCTTTGTTTCTTTATCGGTCCAGTAGCTTTTTAGTGCTCGTGACCTTTTTTTTTCTTTCCCTCCAGAGGTGGCTTTTTATAAATTGTCCAGATTTCACTCTTTAGCAACACTTGTAAGATGGGTATGGTGGGCTGGGACCACTACTTTTTGCAAGAAAAGGGCAGAGAAGGGTACAAATGGCCTGTTTTCTACAGAGCTTGGGTTCAGCTTAGCCTGAACAGGACCAGAGCATCTAGCTCCTCCCATGAAGCCTGCTGAATCTGAGCTCAATCTCTGCTTTCACCGGCTGACACTGATGTGGTCCTGGGCTCACAGCCTCTTTACTTTAAGAAATACTTACATTGGCTGGGCATAGTGGCGCACACCTGTAGTCCCAGCACTCAGGGAGGCAGAGGCAGGCAGATCTCTGTGAGCTCGAGGCCAGCCTGGTCTACAGAGGAAGCCCAGGACAGCCAGGACTACACAGAAAAACCCTGTCTTCAAACAAACAAACAAAATACTTACATTGCACTTACTGCGTTCCCGGCCCAGTGCTCAGGGAATGTTAAGCACACTTAATTTGTACTCAAACTTTGTGAGTATGTGTTGTCATCACATCCAACGGATGTTGAGAAGCCAGAGTCCCAAGACAACTCAGTCTTCGGTTCCCGCTTTGTCCTGACCCTGTGTTTGAACTTAGAATCTGTAAGGTGAGAGACACTCATCGGCTGCCTTGAGACGGGACTGCCATTAGAGCAGTTGGCCCACGAGCCCTGTTGAATGGTAAGAGTGTCTCAAAATGACACCAGGAGCCGGAAGCTGCAGGGGACTCGGGAAGCTAACCTGTAGGACTGGATGAGATACCCAGGGCCTGGCCAAAGTCTCCGAGGCAGGCTCTCTGCCCATGGCATGAGACTCTAGGAGCTGTGCTGCTCTCATTCCAAGCCCCAGGCCTGCCAGAGCTGAGGAGCAGGAAGGTGTACACGGCTGGCACCATATGACTGCATTGTTGTGTCAGACACATCCGTGGCAGTCCAGCGCACAGGCTGATCAGCCAGCAGCTGGGGGGCTCTTTGCAAAAGCCCAGCCAGCAGCCACTTCCGGCCCTGCAGGTTCCTGATTAGCTTTCCATATTGTCTTTTTGTTCACTCTCTTTAGAAATTCGCTCCCACACCTTCCTTCCATTGGATTTCTAGAAATACCCGCTTTTCATGACTCACTGATTGAACATATCCTGTTTGGGGAAGTGTTCAGAGGAATTTCAGAGCAGGCGTGTTGACTGCCAGTGATAAGTGGTGCAGACAGGAGCCTGTGAGGTGGCTCTCCCAGCCTTCCCGAGGCCCCAGAGAAGCAGTGCCTCTTTCACCTGCAGTCTCCATCTTTTACTCCAGGCGCTCATTGCAGTTTTCCCCTCAGGTTATGATAGGGATCTGAGCGTGGCTAGAGTGACTAATGGTCAACCGAATCAAATTAGAGCCGGGGCCTGGAGTTTGAACCTAGCTGGGTGGGGTGACCCTTCGAACCACGCAGACGGCCTGTCTTCCTGGTACCGGGATTATATCATGGAGCAGGGAGGGGCTGTGCTCTTGAGGACACAGTTGCCCTCCGAGCCACAGGTAGAAGTGAGGAGGCCTTGCAGCCATGGCAGTATTGCACATGAGTGCGGGATACCAGTCTTGTCTTTAGATGCTCCGATTTTGCCCCTGGCTTGCTGTTATTTCAACAAGCTAGAATGCTGCTCCTGGTCGCCAAGGCTGGGTGTGTGACTCATGCCAAAGCAATTCTCTTTTGTATAGCCAGAGGCCCTTGGCAGGCCTACACTGGTGCAGGGAGCGGGCAGTGAAGTAGCAGGAAGAAGAAAAGGTGCAGGCACAGGGGAGGCCATGATGTGTTGGAGACATGGGGTGAAAAGTAGCTGGATGCTGAGATGCTGGTCCTGCTGACTGGCAGTGTAGCCAGATAGGCTGTGTGGATGGCGTCGAAGAAGCAGGCAGCCATTTTTATGTCTGGTGCTTTGAATTCAAAGGTGCCTCAAGAAGAGGTATCTGCAGAAACCGGTTGAAAGGCAAACTGCTGACGTCCCCCCATGAACCGTGAAGGTGTTGAGGCAAGAGCAGTGCTCCCCAATCTGGCAAGACTCCTGGCAACGTCTTGAGGGTCATGGCTGAGGCAGAGAGGTGCTTCTGGCATCTCGTGAGTGAAGCCAGAGGTGCGACCCAATGTTCTGCTGTACATGAGAATGCCTCGGCCACAAAGAATGCTGCCGTTCTAAGTGCTGTTAGTTCTGAGGTTCAGAGACCCTGAGCTGGGAGCTTAGGAGGGTGGGTTAGGTTATAAAGGGTGACTTCTGTACCCAAACTTCTCATGAGTCCCAGGTCCCCGGAGAAAGAGGAGTGTCTTAGTGGGTCTGAGTGTGTATGTATTCAAGTGAGTTTGAGTGTGTGGTGTGTGAATGTGTATGTGTTTGCTGTGCACATGTGTGGAGGCCAGAGGCTGATGTTAGCTGTCTTCCTTGATTGAGTCCATATATATATTTGTTATATATATTATGAATTCTATATATGTGAAGTAATATAATTACATTATGAAAATTATTAAAATTATTATAATAATTATTATAATTATTATAAATAGTCTCTCACTGAACCCAAATCTCACTGATTTGGTAACACTGGCCAACTTGCAGGGATTTGCCAGTCTTCCCAGCAGTTACAGGCGTGTGTCATTTTATGTGTGTGCTAGGGATCCAAACTCAGGGCCGCATACATTTGTGGTCAGTGCTTTACCAACAGAGCCCCTCTCCAGATCTGTGTAAGCTGAAGCTGAGAGGTTACTAAGCACCATAAGGCAAAGACCATGGTTTCAGACTGCCGGGTAACATTAAGTCTGCGGAGCCCTTCAAAGAGTTGGATTAAAGCGATGATTCTCTTAGGCTCCTGCCATTCCACCATCTTTTTTATTATTACATTTATTTATGTGTATGTGTGTACACACTTGCCTGTACCCACGGAATCACCTTGCTCACTCCTATATTCTCATCTTTGCCTATATTATATTATTGTTGTTGTTGTTATTATTATTATTGCTACTATATCTTTTGGGGAATGTGTTTTGATATCTCCCTTTTGTGTTAAGAAGGTTAATCAAGCTAAAACTTATATAAAACTAGAACTTAATTTAATTTTATAATTGTATAAACATTCTTAATTCGATGCTTATTAAGTAGGAGGAATTTATCAAAGAGCCAAAGGGAATTTAAAGATTGGTAGAATTAATTTAAAATATTAAAAGCTGCTACATCATTGTGTATGCCCTTCCCCGTGTGTGTGTGTGTGTGTGTGTGTGTGTGTGTGTGTGTGTGTGTGTATGGGAGAAACACAGTGCATTTTCCTTTTATTTTTTTTGGGACAGGATCTCTACAGCCTAGGTTGGTTTCAAATTCTCAAGGCTCCCGACTCAGCTAGCATCATGGACATGCATCACCTCACCTGGCCACAGTTAATTATTATTATTTGTGTTCTTTTCTTAAAATATAAAAAAAAGATTTATCTGTTTTCTCGTATGTGCACAAGTGTTTTGCCCGTGTGTATGTATGTGTAGCGCATTCGTGCCTGGAGCCTGCAGAAGTCAGAAGGAGAGCATCAGGAGTTAGGGACGGCTGAGAACCGAGCCAGGGGCCTTTGCAAAAGCAGGGAGTGCTCTTAACCCCTGAACCATCTCTCCAGACACCCCCTTCACCCCCCCCCCAGCCCCCCAAATGCCTCTGTCTGTGCCAGGGAACAGGTTTCTTTGCTTCTAAGTGGTGCCCACTGCTGCTGGTCTACTTCTCCTTAGTGCTCTGCGCCAAGCGGATGCCTTGGGCTGCAGCCTCCTCTGAGAGAGCTGCCGAGGGAGTGTTAGCAAGATGCCTCTGAGCCAGTGTGGGTGCAGACAGGGCTGGGGCGGCAGAGGGCTAGGTGTCTGACCAGAGGAGAGAGAGGGAGGGAGGGCCAGGAGGAACAATCTGATCTCAAGTTGTGGGAGCTGAGGAAGGGGCGGAGCCCAGCAAAAACCCCTTTCTGGTTTGAGTGGGTGGACAATTTAAAAATTGTTAAGAAAGAGGAAAAAGCCTGTCTTTGGCATACTTCGATAGTTACTGTTGCCTTGGGACTTTTGCTTTTCAAAGAGTCAGTGAAAATGGAGAAGTTTGACCAGGCTGGATTAGGACATTTCTCTCTCATTGATGTAAGTTTTACATGAAAATAGACTTGATACTTTTGGCCAGAGGAAGTCAGTTCTGCTTATTTCTGGACTCTGCTTGGTCTCAGCTGTGGCCAAAAGGCTCAGTGGTGAGTTCCCAGGAGCAAGGTTGCTCTTGCTTCTGTCTGGGATAGCTCACTTCTGCACCCCACACAGCCTGTATCTTTCTTCCTTTTGATTGGCAGAGTAAGACGCCCCATGTCTTCACACACAGGTAGATGTGAACATAGTGTGTGCACATTTCAAAGCCTGAGTGGTAGGCAAGGTAACCGTGATGGAAGTAAGTCCAGGGTCTAACCTGTGGTTCCACGTGTACAGTTCTGCAGACAGGCGTGTGCCCTGAACGCAGGGCGGCTCCTTCCACAGGGAGAGGCAGTGAGCAGAGGGGGAGCAGTCGCAGCGCTCCTGGGGTACATGGATGGAGTTAACTGGTTATGCATATAAACCACAAGTTCAAATTCTATGCGGCTCTGTATTCATTTCACCTTAACAACCGCTGTCTGATCTTTGGCAGAAATTTGAATGCTATCTTGGGCAAGTCATTTTTTCTCTGCTGGAGCCTCAGTTTCTTTATTGTGACACTGCAGAACTAGGCTCTGGGAAGCCCTTCAGTGTGTGGCAGTTTGAGTTCTGACACTGTACTCTTGGGCTTCTGTTGGCCCTTATCCACACACTTTTGATTTTTTGCTCTGGGCCTCACTCTTGAGATGACCGTCCTGCCTCAGCCTGCAGGCTTGAGATGCTACACTTGATGGTGGCTCACGGCTGGGATGCGATGCAGCCCATTCACTTTATAAGGCCTGTGTGGAGCCCCAGCATGCTTGTGTAGCTTCACGGACGCCGGGAGCCTTGCCTCCCTTGTATTAATTAATTTCAGATACCTTCCCTGGGACCTCTTCTGACTCACAGGTCCCTACTCAGGATGCTGGCTTGGGGTGGGGGTGGGACTGAGGATGGGGGAGGGGGAACTACTGCCTCCTGCAGCATTGTAGGAATAAGTTCATGCTGCCTTGCATGGGGAAGACAGTGGCTGGGCTGCAGCCTGTTGGCTGTGGAGTTAGTAAGACATTTCTTTCCTTTCTCACAACCCTTTATTTGGTGGTGTAATTTATATGCATTAAAGGTTACCAGTTTCTGATTTTGAGAGTGCTCTCTGGGACTCCCTACCATAATTATCCTATAGACACGTCCTTGAAGAGACTTTTTAAGAGCCCTCTTGTTGGTTTGGTGGTTTCCATGGCATTGTGTAGATTGCTTGGCGTTTTCCACGGATGTGATCAATGTCTTTTTTAGACACCAAGTTTGACTCCTTCCTTTCCAATCTGTTTGCCTCTTCTCTTTCCCTCGTGCTGCCCTGAATTGCTGTAGGACCTGGTGTCGGGTGGGGGTGGGTTATTGCCCCTACCTTGGTCCCATGTCTTTCACTGCTCCCTGCCTTAGCTGCGGGAATACTGTGGCTGTGCTTTGGCGGCGTGTGTTTCCTTTCCTTGCCGGAGGGCTGGGCTTTTGTCGTGCATGGGTGTCATTTTGTCGGATGCTGCTTGTGCCCCGGCTGAGCTGACCATATGGCTTTCCCTTTTTAGCCCGTTCGTGTGCTGAGCTGTACTTCTAGAGGCTACTCACTCTGCTTTGCCCGCCGTGGAAGCCGTATGCGTAAGGGAAGCGCAGAGTCCAGTGTCTTGTGTTGGTGCTTGTGGATTCTTTGGCTACAGCACATGCAGAGTTACTGACATAAGCAGTGCCACGGGAATACTCCGAGTTATTGAATTATGACTGTTGCTGTTTTGCTATTTCAGTGTATTTTAAGTGAAGTGACGGGTCTGCGAGTGCGTGTGAGGCTAATTATTATCACAACTCAAGCTTATAAGTAGCATTTACTTGCTTAATTTTACAAAGGAGGAAACTGAGGGCCTGCCTCTTGGAAGATTCGAGAATCCCATTTTCTCTACACTAACGGTGTACCATTCAAGCATCGACCATTTTGACTCCTGTGCATGGCACCAAGATGACCAATAGCTGTGTCTTTATTTTGAAAGAGTTCACTGGCCAGAGGATGAGTAAAGTAACCTCCCCAGGCTTCAATACCGCGGAGACACAAGTCTCCTGTTGCCGAGTTGTGTTCTTTGCCCCGGCCCCGCTGCCATGGAAGGGCAGTGGAAAGGACCTGAGTCAAGATGAAAAAACAAACCAGATGGTTTCCTAGCATGATTCAGGCAAGGTTTTCATAGTTGGTCCCCGTAGACTTATCTGTATCAGAAAAAGTGCACGATCACACTCCAGAGTGAGCTAGTGTGCACCCACTTGTTAATCTTTTAGGACAACAGTCTTCCTTCCTTCAGCCGTGTCCCAGAAGGGACGTCCTCCATGTAAAGTAATGATACTGCAGAATTTTGGCTGGACTGTGTTAATGCTCCGTGTTTGCGGTTTTTTGAGTGACGGGTTTTCTGCCCAGTGGTTATCCAGTTGCTGCTTGGTGCGCGTGCGTGGCAACGGGGCATTGCCCGCCATTTGTGTGGTGTTGGAGTAGAGGCATCTGTATCTGGAAACAAAATGGATTTGTTCAAGTTAATGCTTGTGCGTGAAGACACTGTAGCTATCCTATTGCAGACACGTGTGTTTTCAACTCTGCCCACATATCATAGTGAACATCTGTGGTGTGCTAGCCACTGTGGAATCCAGGCAAGAGTGGGGACAGAAAGGAGTGCCATGTTGATGTAGGCCTCAGGATGAGCCTATGGGCAGGGAACAGGCAGAGGTACAGGACTTTTGTCACTGCATGGGAATTTGTGAATTTCATATATGTTTCTGTTGTTGGGTACTCCTGGGCCAGGTGCCTCCTTCAGCTTGAATTTTCTCACAGACACAGAGCTGAAGGTCTGCGTGTCCTTCAAGGCATCTGGTGAGAATGTATCCCTGTTTCAGAAATGAGACCGAAGGTCTGGGCTCTCTGCTGGAATGACACTTTCATCCTGGCCAGACAGCCGGGTGGGTGGGTAGGTGTTTGGACTGTGGCCTTCTGGGAGCATGCATTGGTGCTTCAAAGATGGAGATCTGGACTGAGCTCCAAGAGGGCACAGGTTCAGGGCCTTCTGACTGTCCGGGCGCTTCGCCCAGTGCTGGCACAGTAGTTGTGTTTGGTCAGTTTGTAGATTAGTAGACTGGGGTTTACAGGCCACAAGTTGGGACACTGGGTGCTGGGGACTGAATAGCCCCAGAATCCTGCAGCAGAGTGTCCAGTTGTATGGTGAACTGGCTGCCCGGTGTTGGGACCGTGTGGTTCTGAGTCCGTTCAGAAGCTGTAAGGGAGAAGAGCTGGTGACCAGACGGGTCACTGTCAGAGACAAACTCAACATGTGTGATTCCTCTGAATGCCAGGGTAGGCTCAGGAGAGAAAGTCTTTCTTTGGGTGATAATCATTTGGATTACCTTTTCTGTTTCTTCTGTTCCAACTCTTTCTTCTTTTTCTTTTTCTCCTTCTCCTCCTCCTCCTCTTCCTCCTCCTCCTTCTTCTTCACTTGTGGCTGGAATTTAGTCCCTTTGGGCAGCATGATGCTAAGAAGGTAGACTTCTGTTGTGTGGTGGTCCTGGAGGCTGTTAGATTGGTGTGGGACCCTGGTGTTTATTAGCTCCTGCCTGAATACGGCAGAGACTCATAACAAACAGCGAAGAACAGAATTTTGTTCTAAAAATAAAAAAGGCATCGAAACACAATTATGTGCATGTATAGAAATGTTTCCACTGAAACCCACTAATTTGTACAATTAATATGATTGAATAATTGTAGTTTAGAAACCAGTGAAAGAAACGGAGGCATAAGAGGCTTGTGTGGCTGCTTCTTCTGGGCTGCCCTCGATAATGCTGTAGTATTACTGAGAGAATGCATCTGAGAGTTGGTTCCACGCCTAGCGTGTGGACTCAGGCGATGGATATGATTTAACAGAAATCTTCCCCTAGTTTTCAAGAATAGGAATGCTTTGCCCTTGGCAAACCTTGGCATTTGGGGGTAAGGTACAGATAGTAATCACTGTTGGTTTAGGAACTCCGATGGAAAGTGTGACTCAATCAGAGAAGTAGCTGTTAAAAAGTCATATTTTATTTAAAAAGCAGCTGTTTGCTGTATGCTATGCAGATGAATTTAATGAAAATACTTCCCAGCTCTAGGTTGGGAGAAGATCAAAGATGTAAGTGTGTTTCTTCAGGAGAGGTGGGGGCTGGGCTAGGCTGAAGCTTGTTTTGATAGTTTATAGATAAAGCTAAGGCAGAGTCTTCATAAGTAGGGCATCTTGGCATGCATTCTTGGTTTTGTTCTTGTTTTTTTTTTTTTTTTTTGCTTTTTGGTTTTTTTAGACAGGGTTTCTCTGTGTCTCCTTGACTGTCCTGGACTCACTTTGTAGACCAGGCTGGCCTGGAACTCACAGCGATCTACCTGCTTTTGCCTCCCAAGTGCTGGCCACCACCACCCGGCATTGGCACGCATTCTTTATCTATTCCCTCTATGTTTGTTCATTCATGAAGCAATTTGAATTATGACCCCAGTCTCCCAGGATTCTGAATCTGTGCCTTCTGGTGTTCACAGTCCAGCGTTCAGAGAGAGGCTGAAATAGCAAAGAAGGTGGGTGAGCTTGATGGTGAGTTTTGGCCTCGCTGACCTGCCCTCCGTGAGAAGTAGGAATGCATGCTTTTATGAAGTAGCTGTATAAGCCTTTCCTTGGGGAATTGGTAGAACATTACGTTATAGTCAACACTCTGCCAAAAGAATTGTAACACATTGAAATTTTACGTATTGACCAGTCAAAATGCCTGCTTTTGCAAGACTTCAGTGGATGCTAACCTGCACAGGGACAGTGGGTTCTGTTAAATCCATGAATGAAATTCTAGGCTTCCTTGATGCACAGTAAACAGATAATCGGAGAAGGAAACACATGCACACGCCCTCTTGCATACACACACACACACACATGCACACATACCACACATGCATGCTCGCACGTGCATGCTGCTTGCAGAGCAGTTTATGAGAGTTGGTGCTCACCCATGCATAACACACTCTAGATACCAAATGGAGTCAAGAGTGTTCACATGAAGCCCTTCTGTCACGACCAGAGGTCTTGGTATTTGCTACCTCAGGGGACAGAATTGCTCACTTGGGATTGTGACTACGGTTGACTCACAGTGTCACCAGTGCCTTTGACTGCCAGTTACCACCCGGGTGTGTTACTAGGCAGAGTAGGCAGTGGGTTTATAGTCCATAAGGATATGTAACATTAGGATGAGTACGGTGGCGCACACCTTTAGTCCTTTAATCTCAGCACTTGGAGGCAGAGGCAGGTGGCTCTCTGTGAGTGTGAGGACAGCCTGGTCTACATAGCGAGTTCCAGGATACCAAGAAATACTCTTATTTTAAAGGATATGTTATGGTACATTTTACCAGGATAGGAATGGCTCATGGCTTCATGTAGCCTTAGGTCAGATGTGAGCTTTCATCTGTGGCCTGGGAGGACAAGTCACTTGGCTACCTACTCTGTTGGGCTGTGGTGGGGGAGGCTTGTATTCAGTACATGATAGGTGTCATGGAGGGTGGTGATGATGTTAATGGTATATCTAACAGGAGCTCCGCACACTGGCATCTGAGGTTTTCCTGGGCTACTGGTTTGAGGACACCTGGCCCTTGCTTTGTTGAGTACTGTGTTTTCCCAGACCTAGAGGCTGATTGGTGTGGAGCTCTTGCTGTGCTCTGGAGACAGTTGGGGTGACTTTGGGGTCCCTGAGACATGGCCAGCCTGCATAGCTATGGTCTTATCTGGGCTTCCTCAGGCTATTTACTATGCTGGGTGTGGAGAGCTCTGTGCAAATAAACCCTAAAGCCATTAGTCATATATTTATTTCTGGTTGTTTGTCGAAGTGATGACAGTTCCCCTCTGTAACCTAAACTTAGTTTCCAAGTCTTTTTTTTTTTTCTTTCCAAATGTGTCTTGCTTAAATGTCACTTTCCTTCCCAAGTAGCACCTTCTCATTCATTCTTTCAGTCACCAAATGCTACTGGGTGCTGCTGCTGCGCCATTGAAGGGAGCCTACAGAGAGGCCCCCATGGCGGGCCGGCCGTATTCTGCCTTTGTTTCTCCTTCCTGCCACTGTACACCATGCATTTGTTGGTCCATGTTTCTCCACTGGCATGACCCTTGGTGCACCCTGTGGGCAGAGCCTTTGCTTCCTGTGGCTCAGCTGCCAGCACCCAGAGTATTGCCTGGGATGGTACTCAGTCACGGTGAACACTTTGTTGTGGTGGTGTGTGGGACCCAAGGTAAAGAAATAGACCCCCGTGCTTGATTGTATGTTAAATCTAAGCTCAGGGAGGGCATGATTATTTTAGTTCAAAAGGACAGAGAGTGATGTGGCCTAAGATGAGGGAGAAATATGGTCAAGTGGCGAGAGACCTGGTTTGGGGCCTTGGCTTTGGGGCAAGGCTTTACATTATATGTGTGTGTGTGTATGTGTGTGTGTGTGTGTGTGTGTGTGTCTGTCTGTCTGTCTGTCTATGTGTCTGTGTATAATTTTCTAAAATTAATTTTTAAAAAGTCAGACTAGATTAAAAAAGATTTATTATTTTTATTGTCTGTATAATGAGTGTTTTACTCACACATATGTATGTGAACCATTTGCATGCCAGGGGGCTGCAGAACCCAGGAGAGAATGCCAGATTCCCTGTAACTGGCATTCGAGATGGTTGTAAGCTGCCAGGTGATGATGGGACCCCTGCAGGAGCAACAAGTGCTCTTAACTGAGCCATCTCTCCAGCCTCCATACTTGACTTAAAAAAAAAAAGGCACCTTGTTTGCTGTTGTTCTTAATGGGGTGCTGGGTCCAGAACCCAGGGTTTCCTACCTGCTAGGGCCTGGTGTCTTCCTCAGTTTTTCTCCACATTATTATTTTATTTTTAAACAAATTTTGAGACATGTTCTCTCTTACCTATTTGGCCAGACTGGCTGGCTAGCAAGCCCTGGGTATCTTCCTGTCTCTGCCTCCCAGCACGGGGATTACAGGAGCTCATTATTGTGGCCAGTTTTTAACATCAGCTGGGGGATGGAAATCACGTCCTTACACCTGTGTGGTAAGCGTTTCACTGGACCATATCTCCAGCCCCCAAGTAGGCGTAACTACACAGAACTGGTGAGCATATGTGCTATTTTATTCATTCTGTGGTGTATAAGGTTTCATCCTGTCTCCAGTATAAAACGAAGTGTGGGAAGTCTTCAGCACAGGCGTTCAGCCTTCGGCACAACACGCCTGCCTTCCTTGTGTTTCTCCTGATCTTGTTTGCATCTAAATTGCTCAGCCCATCTTTGTTCCTGATGAGGAGGTTTTCACACAAGGCTGCTTATCCTGGGTCTGTCAGCTCCAGACTTCTGAGGCACAGGCTGTACAGATCTGGTGCTGGGGTGGCAGCGTGAGTTCTCTGCACCTCAATTTAAGGAGACTGACTTGCCCTTCACCAGAATGGCCGCCATCTTGGACCGATTTCAAGCCACCAGATGCTTCGGGAGTCTCAGACGGTGTGCACTACTCATTTGCACGGGGTGGACCAGTTTAGCAATTTGCCTGCCTAATCGGATATTGGCCTCGGGACCTCATCACCTTGGACTGTTTTCTGCCACAGGTTACAGTCTTTTGATTAGAGTGTTTTGTGGATGTGTTGGAAGCTCCTGTTAGGATAGTCAGGATATTAGCTAGAATGGACTACTACTGTTTAGTGGGAGGAGCGTGGATGCTGAACACATCAGCTGGTGTGTCTGGGCTCAAAAGTCCCTCTGGCCCCCAGATTCCTCATCGTGAGTTTGAGGATGCTACTAAGTCATCAGAGAAATGCAGGCGGCTTGGGCAATACATTAGCCCCAAGTAGGTGCCCAGGGCTTGCAGCAGTGGCTTTCCCCTTTAGCTCTGGACATGCTGAAAGTTCCCAGCCGTGGCAGTTTGTCTTTTAAGTTTTGTGTCTCTTATCTTTAAAATCTGTTACTAAGCTTGATGGGACCAGGAAACTGTCACTCTCTGGCCCTCTTCCTCTTTTCTACCCTCCCCCTGCTCTGATAACCTCTCCACAGTGTGCGTCCTCCCCAAGCTCTTAGTCACAATTATGCTCCACTTATCCAGAGGTCAGACTCTTAGCAACCTCTGCCATCTGGAATGTATCCATGAACCAGACAGAAAAGGCCTGCGCGCTCAGCTGCCCTGGAGCCTCACCCCGGCTGATGGGAGGATAGCCAGCTGACAGCAGTGAGAGGAGGCAGGTGGTGAAGAAGGTGACCACCGCAGAGCGGGCTGTTTGTGCACCGCACAGTCACGCTGAGACCAAACCATTAGCCTTCCGAGTGAGAAGCCTCAATGCGCCCAGTAGTCTCGAGCATTGACATAGCGTCGAAGCCTTCTGACTTCTGTGGACACCAGACACACATGTAGTGCACAGATAGGCATGCAGGCAGCATATCCATACAAATAAAATAAATCTAAAGAAGGAAGGAAGAAAGAAACAGGAGACTATATGTTTGTCCAGGACAGCCAAGGGTACACAGAGGTACACAAAGAAACCCTGTCTCAAAGAACTTTAAAAAAAAAATATATATATATATATTGCAAATATATATATATGCAAAGATATTAGGGTATGGAAGAAGGTAGGTGTGAGGGTCACTTATGCCTACCATTGCTGCCTGGCTGCCCACTGGATGCTAGCCTTTTGGGGCTCAGCTTCTCTGTCCATGTCTGAACTTCTTCTAGGGTTGCTGGGAAGACATTTTCAAGGGTCCAAGCCTCTCTGGTGTGGGAGTCCCTCCTCCTTCCTCCTGCTCCTCACCTCCACTCATGTCTCCTGGTCAGATACTTGGAAATTTTTCTTAGCTTGGATTTGTAGATTAAAGGCAGTGTTGAGTGGCAGTAGGGCTGGCCTTCGTGTGCTTCTGTCACAGAGACGTTTCCATCTATGATGCTGAGCCCAAAAGGATGTGTTGTATAGTAAAAAGTGCAGTTCCACCTGTGCATTACATCTTGCACGCCTAGACTGTTAGGTTTCCAGGCGATTTAGTTTTGGTATTCTCACGGACAGATTGCATGTTTCAGACCCATGTAAGGGCTAAGAGGCTGTCACTTGGCCAAGGCCATTCTGGTGGACTCTGGCTGGTCCTTAGGGTTGGAGGCTTGCTTTGCTTTTGCGTGATTTTCTTTGCTCTGTGGTCTAGTGCAGTCTTTCCCTGCTGCAAAGCTTCTGTGTTACACTTACCTGCTGAGTAAGTATGGGGTGACGTTAAAATGGAGTTGATCTTGTACTAAGGTCTGGGCCTCAGCCCTGCCTGTAGCCTCCTTCCTTTTGCCTCCTTCTGCCGTCCCAGCTCCAAGGGAACAGCACTGCCTTCCTTACACACTAAGTTTCATTTCTGTGATGCTGCTGTGTCTAATGGTTTCATACTTATAAACTCGAATCACACATTTGGGTTTAATCTTATGCTCAGATGGAGCATGATTGATGAGGACTCATAAGGTTGTGTCTGCCATAAAGACTTCATGAGAGCCAACCAGACTCGTTCTAGAGCAGTGGTTCTTGACCTGTGGGTTGCAACTCCTTTGGAGGTCACATAAGACCGTCAGAAAAGACAGATATTTACATTATGATTCATCCCAGTTATGAGGTAGCAGTGAAAATAATTTTATGGCTGTGGGTCGCCACAACATGAGGAACCGAGTATGAAAGAGTCAAAGCGTTAGCAAAGTGGAGGACACTGTACTAGAGGAAAGGTGTTGCCCAGGTCAGGGATGACTCCCTAAGAGGAAATGGCAGGTGGACTCCTCACCTGGATCATACATCTGATTTACCAGGGTGGGGCAGTGTAGGTGGCAGGCAGAGGAAAGGTCACAGAAATTGCAGGCACCTGGCAGAGGCTTGTTTGTCCCTGTAGGCCAGTGTTCCGGGACCCACCGTAGCCCTGCTTGCACTGACACTTCCAGGAGAATGGGCCTTGGGAAAGTGCTGATGGCAGCGTGCATGGGGTGTGGTTAGGCAAGGGGTCATTCTGGAAACACTGCTGTGGTTCCCAGGTTTTGCAGTAGGTTGGTCCTGTTGAGGAATATTAGGCTCCCATCTGTGCCGTCAAAAGACCATGGGTTGCTGGGCGTGGTTGCTCACGCCTGTAATCCCAGCATTTAAGGAAGCAGAGGTAGGCAAATCTCTGTGAGTTCGAGGCTAGCCTGGTCTACAAAGCGAATCCAGGGCAGCCAAGGCTACACAGAGAAACCCTGTCTCAAAAAAAACAAAACAAAACCAAAAAACAAAAAAACCCTAAAAAAGGAAAAGATCATGGGTTGTGGTGGAAGGACATACAGATGGCAGGGCAGGATTTTTACATCCAATCTGGGTTGACACCTATTAATTGGAAAGTTTACTTTAAAAAAAAAAAGATTTATTTTTAAGTGTGTGTGTGTGTGTGTGTGTGTGTGTGTGTGAGTGCAGGTGTCCACGGAGGCCAGTGTTGTACAGGTAGTTGTGAGCTGCCCAGCATGGGTGCTGGGAACCCAGGTCTGGTCCTCTGCAAGAGCAGTCTGTGCTCTTAGCCGCTGCGCCATCTGTCAGCCCTGCATGCTTCCTTATCCTTGAGCCTTGCTTTAGCCTCCACTGTGAGAACCCTGCTGCGACTGCCTTGCGCAGCTGATGCGAGTTGTAGTGCATGCGATCTTGGGGCAGGAACACTGCCTTCCTTACCATGTGACATCCAGCCTGACACACAAAGGACATTTACTATTTTGACAGTTTTTAAAAATTTTACGTGCATGTTGTGTGTTCTTGAATTCGTTTATATGCACCATGTGATACAGGAGCCTGTGGAGGCCAGATCAGGGCCTCAGATCGCTGAAAGCTGGAATTGTAGATAGGTGTGAACTGCCCTGTGCGTACCGGGAGGCAAAGCTGTATCCTGTATAGAGGTCAAAGGATGCCGTGTGGGAGTTAGTTCCTCCCTTCTACCTTGTGGTCCAGGGGTTGGAGCTCATGCAGGGTGGCTTAGCAGAAGTGGATTTCTGTACTGAGTCATTTCACCGGCCTGATCTTTATCCTTTTGTAATAAATCAGGTGCATTTTGGGAAGTATTGACTAATGGGAAGGAATTAGGATGCCAGTGTGCAAAATACTACACAGGAGGGAGGGCCCCCGTAGTGTTGAGAACGCTTTTAACATGCTGTATAGATGCCAACAGATGTCCTGTGGAGGGACATCAGAGGGGCCAGACCAGGCCACAGGTGTTGAAGCACTGATATGGGAGTGACACGACCAAGGTGAGGTCCATGGAAAGAACTGACAGATCAGCGTATGAGGGGAAACACTTAAAAGGTCTTAATAAGGCGCTAAGAATTCAGGCGTGCATGCTGTGGTGTGTGCCCATCTTCAGCACTGTGCCAACTGCCTTGACTTTTAATAGTTCGTTATAGCCCCAGATGCCACCAATACTTCCTACCCTTAATCCCAGCTTGTCCCGAGGTGCCAAAAAAGCAGAGTTGTTTTTGAAAGTTAACAAAAACAACACCAAAAACAAACAAACAAACAAACAAACAAACAAAACAAAAAACCCCAAACCAAACCAACAACAACTAACCTGGCTCAATGGCGATATGTTTTACGCGCAGTGCAATTTTGCATTTACTGAGTTTGCTCAAGGGTCTCATTGTGTAACCACCTCTCCTGTGCTCATCTCCTTCTGTACGCAGTACACACGCGGTCATCTCACAACTGCCCCACTGGAGATGAGCCCCTAGTCCTGCCCTGGCAGCCAGTGCTTTTTGGTTTTGTTTCTTAGTTTTATATCATGAAGTCAAGGTGTACAGCCCCCTCAGTGAACTGAATACGCTGTAGTTGTCTGTTCGTGCTGCCGGCTTTCTTAGACCACTCTGCTTTACAGCTGAGCACCGTCACATGGGCATGCCATAGTTTTAAAGCCAATTTTATTAAGTGATGGACAGTTGAGTTTCTCTAGGTTTTAGCTGTAATGACTACGAGTGGCTAGGAACATCCAAGTTCAAATCTTTGTGCGAACAGATGTCTGTCTGTCTGTCTGTCTGTCTGTCTGTCTGTCTGTCTGTCTGTCTCTCTCTCTCTCTCTCTCTCTCTCTCTCTCTCTCTCTCTCTCTC
>OU015742.1:122433849-122459494 GCA_907169655.1 Acomys percivali
CTTGAACTTGTGACTGGCCCACAGGTGTGCACTGCTTGCTGTGGCCGGGTGCTTGTTTTATTGTTGACTTGGGTAAGCACTTAGGGGCGAGGTTAGAGCTGAGTGGATGTAAGGTAGTATAAAGCCTGTCTGCCCTTCTGTTTTCTCAAGCTGCAGTTCATTTCCAGTTTCACTCGTAACATGCAAGGGTTCCAGGCACTCCATCTCCGCCTCAGCAGTTGTCAGTACTATCAGCTACTTTTGTCATTTTAGGGCATACAGGGGAATCTCACTGGGATTTAACTAACATATCCCTGGTGACCACCGTATTCGGCTTGCCATGTTTTCACTGGCCTCTGAGCATTCTATCTGATGTAGTGTAGCTGTCTGAACTTACACTATGTATATAGGGTTTTTGTTGTTGTTGTTGTTGTTTGTTTTTATGAAATGCATCACAAGAGTGGAGATGCTGAGGTTGTTGAGTGTCTCTCACCGGAGGGAACAGTCAAGAGAAAATCAATGTTTCTGTGGTTCTCAGCCTTCCTGATGCTCCGGCCCTTTAATACAGCTACGCATGTTGTGGTGACCTGCAACCATAAAATTATTTTGTTACTACTTCATAATTGTAATTTTGCTACTGTTAAGAATCATAATATAAATATAAGATATGCAGGATATCGGATATGTGACCCCAAAAGGGGCAGTGACCCATAGGTCGAGAACCACTGGTTTAAGTAGTGATGGTGTAAGACAAGTTTGTTCAAGATTTATTAGGCAAAACAAGTGTTACAGGTTTTCTGTGAGCTGGATTAAATCACCCTTACCGAAAGAAGTTAAATGATTTAATGGGCTGTGATTTATTTTTTAAAAATTGAGGTGGAACAGGTTGGAGAGATGGTGGCTCAATGATGAAAAGCTCTTGCTGTTCTTCCAGAGGACTTGGGTTCCCAGCACCCACATCATCTCTTATGAGCTGTCTATAGCTCCACTTCCAGGGCAGACGGCACTCTGCTCTGGTCTCCGCAGGCACTACACACAAGTGCTGCACAGACATGCATGAAGGTACTACACACAAGTGCTGCACAGACATGCATGCAGGCACTATACACAAGTGCTACACAGACATGCATGCAGGCACTACACACAAGTGCTGCACAGACATGCATGCAGGCACTACACACAAGTGCTACACAGACATGCATGCAGGCACTACACACAAGTGCTGCACAGACTTGCATGCAGGCACTACACACAAGTGCTACACAGACATGCAGGCACCACACACAAGTGCTGTACAGACATGCATACAGGCAAAATACCCACACACATAAACAATAAAAATAAAGGAAAGAACTGAAAGTCTTCTGGCATCTTTAAAGAGACTGTGAACCTGGAGAGGTAGCTGTCCTGTTTGTGTATCTGTGGATTTGTCAGCTGGTTAGAGAACACAGTCAGACTTTCTGTCCATCAAAGGTGTAAGCACTTACCCAAGATTATGAAGGTAATGCCATTAGAACTAATGAGGCCTGAGATTCCTCAAAGGTTCCTGAGAGAGTCTATAGCATGCCTACAGTTTTTTTAAGAACCTGTAATATATCTAATAGTTGCTAAGAATTTCAAATTTACATGCTGGCACTGGAGAGATGGCTCAGAGGTTAAGAGTAAGTACTGATCTTGCAGAAGACTTGAGTTCAGTTCCAAGCACCCACACTGGGTGGCTTACAGCCTCCTGTACCTTAAGCTCCAGATGACCTGATGCCTCCGGCCTCCAAAGGCATCTGCAGTCACATGCACATATATGTAGGTGCATACTCATGCATGTAATTGACAATAATACATTTTTAAAAAAGATTTGCCTGCTAAGGCATACTTCCCCAGGCATTAGGGGCTACTACTAAGCATTCTAAGCTTTCCATAAGCCATGGATGGAGGGGTGTGAGGGCATCGGAGTTGTTTGCATGCCTGTTGGCATACACTGGGTGTTACGGGACTTATGAACTAGAGTTCATAGGTTAGAGTTGCTCCAGTTACACAGCTCTGCTGGTTTAATGAAGCCACTTGTGTAGACATGAAATGTTGGACAACAGTCAGCGTGCAATTGTAGTCATTCTTTTCAATGACACATCCCTAGATGCTGATCCTCACAGAAATTTGGGAGTAAAGCCATCTTAGGGTGTGTGGTGTGTGTATATGGTATGTATATATGCTGTGTGTATATGTGTGTGTGCATCACAGACAGCTGTACACAGAGAAGTTAATGCTTGACTTATGTCCACTGTGATAATATGGCCCACAGGTCTGTCCAGCAGGGACTTCTGGGTGCATCCTGTTCCGTACATTTACAATAAGGATTGCAAGGACATGCTGCATGGCCAGCGGTGGAGCTCAAACCAATTTCCTACTACTTCAGAGTGTGTCTTTTTTTTTTTCTCCAAACAAAGGATGTTTTATATCTTATGTAATTCAAAGACTTCTGAAAGCATAGTGTGGGCCACTGGCATCAGTGCTCCTAGTTCCAGATGAATGGCAGTGGCCTCTGTGTTCTCAGTGATGCAGCTCGGAGGACAGGATGCCATACATTTAGACAATCCATGTTCTAGCTAGAGCACCTCTTCATCCATTGTGCGCAGAGGAGCTGGTTCAGGAAGACATCGGTCCCCCTGATCCCTCCACCCCTCTCCAGCTCTGATCCCAGCCATATGCTGGGAGGGGCTGGCACAGCCCCTCTGGCTACATTCATGCAACCTGCCTGCCTGTTAACAACTTGTCACTTTCATCAGGACGTCACTGTGTCATCTGTTCCAGGGTGTCTCTCCTTAGAGGCAGTCACAGCAGTGTTAGGTATAAAGTTCAGGACTGAATGCTCCAATCATCTCACCTTCCCAAAGCACGTGCCTGTGAGGGAAGAGACCTGGCTGCTTGCCTTGGAAGAAGTGCCCTCAGGGTCTCACCTTTGTCTTCCGTAGTTCTGTTAGAGGGTTCAGTGGCCCCAGGAAGTCTTAAGTTTCTGAAAGCAAGGTCTCTTTCACAGTAACCTCAGGCAGCTTGTCTGCCCAATAGACATTGTAAAGTAGGAACTCCAGGACTTTCAAAGGTCCTCCCACCCCCCAAATTAAATAATGTTCTTTTCTTTTTTCTTTTTCTCTTTCTTTCTTTTTCTTTTTTCTTTTCTTTTTTTTGAGATAGGGTTTTTCTGTGTAGCCTTGGCTGTCCCGGACTCCCTTTGTAGACTAGGCTGGCCTCCAACTCACAGCAATCCCTTGCCTCGCACCTCCCCAGTGCTGGGATTAAAGGTGTCTGCCACCATGCCCGGCAAATAGCTTTATTTTCATGATCTGTGGTTCCTGGACTTTTTAATAGTAGTTGACTGTGAGGCAGACTAAGGAAACTGTGCTGCTTTGAGAAAATACATAGGCTGAGAGAATACGACAGACAGGAAGCCACTTTAGCTTATCTTTAACTCCCCCCCCACCTCCCACCCCGGCCTTGGGAAATATGTGGTCTCTCTGAGCCTCGGTGGGTGCATTCTTACAATCTTACTGTCTGGGTTACCCACTGTCACGTCAGATCGCTTTGTACTGCAAGTGTCATGTGGACTAAAGGTGAGTTACTACTGCCTCTCACCTCGTGCCGTGGGTTGGTTGATGGTGCCCTGACTTTCATACAAGTGGTACTCACATAGGCCTTCTGGTTTTTTGCTATATATTTTAAGGCATTCACGCCAGGGAAATACAGCAGCAGCTTTAGTGTAAAAAGTGCTTTCTGCCTTTATTGACTTTATTTTTAGTCTCTTGTTCACAGTAATAATAATTAATCATTGAATTTTTTTGTTGAAAATTTCAGGCATAAGTCTTTTTTCCCTAAGAAAAACAACCCATTATTACATCATGTATTTGAATGTACTATTAATATTTTCTCCGCATGTATGGAAAACATAACAGGAGTCAGTTCTCTGCGTGCCATGTGGGTCCTGGGTGTTGAATTCTGATTGGGTGCAAATGCCTTTACTCCCTGAGACAGCCCAGGCCGTGTGTCTGGGAGGCATCCCTCACGTTGCGTGAAGTGGAATGACTACTGTGCATGTTAGTTTTAGAGCAGACGGTATACTGGTTTCAACTGTGTCTGTGCCTGTCCGTCCATTCTGTCCCATTCTTCCGTGTCAGCCCCCCACCCATCAAACCAAACACAGCAGCAGCGTGTTTAGTCTCTGTGGCCTTTTGGAGCTGGCCCACCATTGTTCATCGAGCTTGTTAACCGTGAGCTGGGGTTTGCCCCTCCTTGGGTACTGTCCATGGGCCTGCACTTTGGGATGGTGCTTCATACATGAGACAGTTAGGCATTGTGTCCAGGAGCGGGTCAGGGACCCTTGGCTTTTTTTCTCCGTCGGGAGTTATCTCAGATGTGCCCGCGGGGGAGGGGCAGTCTGGTCTCACCGTTTTGCATGTAGAAGGCTCTGCCATTGCTTCCCACTTTCCCTTTTGTTCTCTTCCCTAGGGTTTCCAGGATTTTCCCCCTCCTCTGTACTGAAAACAAAAGGTTAGCATAACTAATGGCCAGAGCCCTTCCTTGGGGGGCGGGACCTGAATCCTCCAGGGAAGAAAGTAAACTGCACTTCTGACCCTCCCAGCAAATCCGAGAGCTGCCTCTGCCCTGTGCTGCACTTCCTGTCCCCTCCTGGTCCATTCCTCAGTGACAGGGGCCCAGCTCACGCTTACCTTTGCCCCGCGCCTGGCCTTGTGCCCACAGCCTCATCCTGATCCTGCTTGCCTGCCTTCCTGCCTAACCAACCCCCTCACCAGGCTCCTGTTCATCTAGTGCCAGTCACATCTCTCTTCTGCTTACGGCCCCTACTCATTCTCTATGCTGCAACCTTGGAGTGGGGGTAGGGGCTGGGGTGCTATCTGAAGGCTTGGTGGTTTACAAAAATTAAATTAAATTCATTTTCATTAAAATTAAATTTAAAAAGTGGGGAGCTGGAGAGATGGCTCAGTGGGTAAGAGCACTGCCTACTCTACCAGCGGTCCTGAGTTCAGTTCCCTGCAACCACATGGTGGCTCACAGCCATCTGTAATGAGATCTGGTGCCCTTTTCTGGCCTGCAGGTGACCTCCAGATAGAGTGTTCATATATGTAAAATAAAATAACAATTAAAAAGATGGACTCTACAGTCCCTACCGGCCTTTTCCTCCCAAATGAACGGGGCTGGAGAGATGGCTGAGCTATTTTAAAAGTACTTGGTGCACTTGCAGAGGACTCTGAGCAGCCCTGGCTGTCCTGGAACTCACTATGTAGACCAGGCTGGCCTCTAGCTCACAGAGATCCTCCTGCCTCTGACTCCCGAGTGTTGGGATTAAAGGTGTGTGCCACCACCACCTGACAATAAATCTTAAAAAACAATTAGCAGGAGCTTCTTTATCTCTTGGGGGGTGCCCCAAAACTCTGTCCACGCCTTGTTTCTTGTGGCTCTTAGGGCCCTTTGCTGCAACCAAGCCGAGGTCAGAAGTGTGCCACCAGTGTGTTACTCCCTTCTGCACTGGAATGGAGGGATGTGGTCTTTTTGAGTGTTTTTTAGCAACACTGCCTCTTCACCTGAAAGCATTTGAGGCCCAACAGCAAAGCAAGCTGCGTTTTGGGGAGCTGGGGCCTGGAGCCAGTTCTGTCTTTTCCCTATGACTTCTGGGACCTTGACTTACATTGTCCTGGAGCTAAATGGAGCAAACTGTGAGTCCTCAGTTTGTATCTAGGAGTAGCCCCTGGGTGTCTGCCTAGACCCTTCCCCAGGGGACTCTAATTATAAAACAAGGGCCTAAGCAGGCTCCCCTCCCCTCTCTAGCCAGTCACTGTCAGGGGGCCTGGCTGCTTTGCTATTTGTTTTCAGGGGTGGGGTGGAGTGGAGTAGGATGGTCCTTGCCTTAATCAGGATGCTTCATGGCACCCCAGCAATTCAATTTCAAGCAGATACTGTTGTTCTATTTTAGGAATACGGTAAATGCGGCCAGGAGATTAAATAATTGTTGTGCAGAGATGTGGGAATGGAAATGCCAGTGGCCCTCGCAGGAAGTCTGGGTCTCAAGATGAAGAGAGGGTGCGTGCAAAATTGCCTGGAGCAAGAAAGATACCCAGGTGGTTTCGGCACATCCTCCACCCTTCCTCAGTCCATCTTTGTACTGCACGGATTACAGCGTAATATAAGATTAGTGTTCCTAGATATGGCAGATGTGGGCTGGAGGCTATGGAGGGAGACTAGCTCAGGGCTCAGTGTCAGTTACTGTGTGGTCCTTGGAGTTGGGCCCCAAGCTGTCTTGTTAAACTATGCATCTTCTATGTCAGTGTGTTTCTCCGGTGCTAACAGAGCTCCCAAGGACGCATACTCTGTTCCATCTAGTTCCAGGCCCCAGAAGGAGACACAGGGGAAGGATAGACCAGACCCAGTGTGTGAGAGGGTACATGGCCATTCAGCACTTTCAAAGGCATCTGAATCCTTGACTCCTTTGAATAAAAATGATTCCTGTGGTAGACAGCTTGTGATGGGGGCAGCGGGCAGCTGGTGATTTCTTCCTTAGCTTCTTTACCCTCCGGATTTTGGGCTGTCCCAGTTGCAAAGGACCAGGTCTTTGGGGGGTGGGGTGGGGTGGAGGTGGGAGTTGGGAAACAGGAACTCAGGAATGGAAGTCCAAGAAATAGACCAAAGGTAGCAGTGATCTGTAATTTCCTCCCTTGAGAAGTCCAGTAGTCGATGTTGTATTCTAGCACAGGCAAGTCTTGACGCCTCCCGAGGGCTGGGATGAAAGACATGCACCACCACCGCCTGGCTAGTGCAGATGGTTTAAAGAAGGCATTGGGAGGACCGGAGGGGGGTGCTCAGGAGTGGGGGTGGGAAGGTATTATTTTCCTCAGGCTCTAGAGAGCAGCAAAAGTGAGGTGAGGGCTATCTGTGGCCTCCTAGCTCTGGCAGGGACACTGTTAAGAAACTGGGTAGGGGTGCAGCTCTGGGAACTAGCCTATGTTTTTCCTAAATTTGCTGTTGCTCTCCAAACTCTTTGATCAGTTAAAAGCCAAATAAACGGTCTCTCTTAAGGTATTTGAGTCATTCTCTTCTGCTTTGAGTTGGGGAAGTGAATGAGGACTTTGCAAACTGTTTGATGCGATGGAGATCAGGCACGCAGCGTCAGTCGCTGTATGGTACTTGGAGTTGAGCCCCTAACTGTCTTGTTAGCGTATACACTCTGTGGCAGTTATACTACAGTGTGTTTCCCTGATGCTGACAGAGTTCCTGAGTGGTGATGATGTCCTGTCGTTCATGCAAAGGGCTTTGGTGCGGGTGGGGATTGCAGGACAGGGTAGGTGTGGGTGGGGCATCGTCATCTCTGCCACCTGACTTTGACACTTATGGCTACTGTAGAGGGAGAGAGGACAGGCGAGGGTAGGGTAGGTGGGGCACATTAGGCCTGGCTGGATCCCCTTTGCACAGGGAAAGGCCCTGAGTAATAAGAAAGCAGAGCTTGCTAGGAAACATATTTCATAGTGGAGACCCCCAACACAGAGTCTCTGGCTTAGTGGGAGAGGGTTTCATGGACTCTGGGTGGCCACTCCCTCTCATCCCTGCACTTTAAACTACACTTTACTCATTTAACCCTAAATGTTAAAGCTAAGAGGACAAAGGGCCTTCCTTCTACCAGGCTGGTTCAGGGACCCACTGGTTGCCCTTGTGGGGATCCTGCAAGAAATGCCAGGAAATGCTCTTAAAAACTTAAAACAAACAAACAAAAAATCCTCTTGAGCCGGGTGGTGGTGGCGCACGCTTTTAATCCCAGCACTCCGGAGGCAGAGGCAGGCGGATCGCTGTAAATTCGAGGCCAGCCTGGTCTACAGAGTGTGAACTGGGTCCCCCCTCACCCCTACCCCCTTCCTCCCTTACCCTACCTCCTCATCTATACATCATCATCATAATCTAAGTCCACTTAGTGCTGCGTGATGGAATATTGACTGGTCTGTTTAGCCTGACCCTGTGCATATAAAGGAACTGCAGTGAACTCGGGTGCAATGGCCACGTCATGTCCAGAAGACAGTGTTTTACCAAATTCGTCCCCACCTTCTTCCTCTTTTTTTGAGACAGGGTTTCTCTGTGTAGCCTTGGCTGTCCTAGACTCGCTTTGTAGACCAGGCTGGCCTCGAACTCACAGCGATCCGCCTGCCTCTGCCTCCCGAGTGCTGGGATTAAAGGTGTGTGCCACCATGCCCGGCTCTTCCTCCTCTTAATACTTTTTGCATCCCCTTTTCAGCCATGTTCCTATGGATGTTATTTTTGGAGACGTTTTTTCCCTCTGAATTTATCCTGATGATATGGACAGGCCTTGGTGGAAGGCGTGTCCCTAACAGTTACCTTAATTGGCATGCTTTAGCCTGTGCCCCTCTGAGAAGCGGCGGCCCGAGGTTGGTGCTGTTCTCGACTGTGCCAGCTGTATGTGGAACACTCCGCTGGTGACTCTGGCTGAGGAAGCAAGCCTTGTTAGACTCAGTGTAGGAAGCCAGGAGATGCTCTTCAGAAGCCAAGGATTCCTGGAGAATTCCTGTTTTGTTGGGGTCCGTTTTCTCGATAGTCTGATAGTCAAGATGGAGAGACAAGTGTCTGTTCAGCACATCTTCATTGCTGTTACATTCTCTTCTTCAAAGACATCCAGTACCTCTTTGCCACATTTTGGTTTTTTGTTTAGTTTTTTTTTTTGTGTGTGTGTGTGTTTTAAGACAAAGTTTCTCTCTGTAGCCTTGGCTGTCCTGAACTTGCTTTGTAGACCAGGCTGGTCTCGAACTCACAGAGATTCATCTGCCTCTTCCTCTGTGAGTGCAGGGATTGCAGGCATGCGCCACCTTGCCCTGCTCTGCCCCCATGTATTGCTTTAAGCATCTGGTCACAGTTACACGATGTTCCTCAGAAAGAACACATAAAACACAAATATGACAGCTTGTGGACAACAGGAAGGCATCTGTGTGGCCTGGCATGCTGGCCTGGATGAGGTGTAGGGGGTAGAGCCAATGGTGTGTGATCTGTGTGAACGTGTCCCCAGGCAGACTCCATTGCCTCAAGGATACCCTTCTTAGTTCTGAAGACTCAGCAGAGGGGAGGTGGGAGATCGCCTCCCTCCCCTCTTTATGTCACCCAAGTGAAGTTCATGTGCCTTGAGCCTAGTTTCCTGGGGAAGTCAGTCTGACCTAGGATCTCATTGTCTTGTGGGCCTGAGAAGATAACAGAAGGCTGACCTCAGCCACCAGCTGATGCTCACCTTCCCAGGCCCTGCGCCTGTCTCTGTCCCCTGTCTCTTCAGCAATGGCTGGGCATCTTCTGGGATGGTACCCCCTGGGCCCCTGCGTGGTTCCTCTCCTGCCATTGCTCACTTCCCGCCTCCCCTCTGTGCTCTGCTTTCATTTGGAGGGGCACCATGTAAGATTGTCAGTGCCAGAGGCACTAGAACCTTGGACCATCCTGGGCCTCTTGTATCCCACTGGCTTCTCCCTGGGAAGGGCACCGCACAGGCTGTGCCAGGAGTCTCTGCGTGCCACCTCTGTGTGGCCACTGTGTAACCAACCTTCTTGTCAGCGTGCTTTCCTAGTCACTTATTCCTTTCAGTATTAGTTGTGAAGCATGACAAAGCTTGGGCTCATGTGTTTCTGTGTCCTTTTCTCTAAATAGTGACTGTAGCATAGGCAAATTATCAGTTGGATGTGTCCCATGGGCATCTGCAGGGGATAGTTGTTTTTGAAAGTTGATGAAACCACAGCTGCTCCTTGTTGATCCATCATTTCTACCTGGGATGTGTGAGCCATCTGGAGACTGGCATTCGCTTGTCCTTTACTGGTCCATTCCACGGGGCCCTGTCTTGAATCTTTAGTCACAGCGGAGTGCTGCCACTGAGCACCCTAATAGTTTCTGTTCTGTGTAGTTGTTTCTCTCAGGTGATGTCATCTTTGGGGCTTCCTCTTACTTATTTTCCCAGTTCTAAAAGCATTACTGAGAATATATTTGAATTTGTGGGGAAGTAGGGAAGTGGTGCTCAGCCGTGGAACGGCAAGGTGAAGGCGAGACACGAGGCTCCCTCCTCCCCATTGTGTCCCAAGCCTGGACCGAGTGCCAGGTGCAAACAGAGCCCCAGAGCCTGCTGGGGTTCCCCACGGTGGGCCTGCGCACCTGACTTCTTCGTTGGTCAGAGCTCCTGGCTGCCCTGGGTCTCCTGCCGTTTCATACTTCATGGACTCCCAGCCTTCTGTGTCCACGTCCAGAGAGCTTCAGGCGAGGTTCCTGCCCACAGGCTGGGTTAGCTCACCCTCCTCTGCATCCCACAGAGCTGTTTCCACATTAATCATTTATTTATCCTTAAATAAACGAATGTATAAGTACACCCTGGTAAATCTTTCAAAGGGTGCCAAAAATTGAGTCTCTTGGCACCACTTTCTACCTCTCCTGCGGAGCCACGTGATGGCTTCCTGTACCGCCTAACCAAGGAGTCTCTGTTTATTTTTGTATGTGAGAACACGAAGCTTTGAGTACCGCTGTTTTCTTTACTGCTTAATCTGTTCCATCTATTTTTGTGGTCAAAAGTAAGCAAATCCTCAATGGCTGGATAGTAGAAAAGGAGACAAGTGTAGAATATCGACGTCCTTTTCATTCGGCTTTGTCCAAACGTCAAGCACAGTGAATGCGCCGAGGCCCGTTACCTGTTATTGTGCTGTGGCTGTCTTGCTTTCCAGCTTTTTGTTTTATCTGTTTGTGTGAGACAGTCTAACACTGTAGGCCATGCTGACCCTTAAATTGTAGCGTTCTCCTGTCTTGGCCTTCTACGTGCTGGGATTTCAGGAGTGAGTTACCATGCCTGGCATGCTCTCTCTCTTATTTCTCTGTCTGTCTCTGTCTGTCTGTCTCTGTCTCTGTCTCTGTCTCCCCCCCCCCCCCCCCTCTCTGTGTTGTGTGTGTGTGTGTGTGTGTGTGTGTGTGTGTGTGTGTGTGTCCTTTTTCTGAAGGTGTGCTCTGCTCAGGCTGTGATGGGAATGGAGTCCGACATGTAGAAACTATGAACAGGACAACCATGGAGCGAGCGTTTGTTTTTCATTACCTGTACTCCGGTGTCACGTACTTCAGTATTAGATTGAGTCTTGCCACCCATGGCACAATGATGCATCTAGCTTGGCCTTTCATTTTGAGATGTTTTCACAGCATAGCATTGCGTGTTGATGTTAACATTTTTGTCAAAACCTCTTGTATTCTGTGTACACAACGGCTGTCCTTTCATTGCTTTGTAGCCCTGTTTGGTGCAAATGCATAGGGGTTTGTGGGTTTGTCCACTTTAGGGATGTATTGAAGGGTGTTGTGTGTATCCGTGTGTTTAGCTTCTGTGTCATTAGGTAATAGCCACGTGTTCCCGCCCTTCTAGCTTGTCCCAAGGCGCACACATTTCACGCAGCTGCGGCTTGGCTTGGCTTGGGCATGAATTTGATCTTAATTTTGAATGACACCCGCTCTTCTCCTGGCCTCACTTAATTCCCAGAAGGAGGTAGGCCCGTTATTGGCCTGCTTTACAGCAAGCTCACGGCCGCTCTGTGATTATGTGCCTCCCTGATGGCTTCTGCAAACGTTCGCCACTCTCCTTAATGCACTGTACTTTGCTCAAAGTCAAATGTGTGAAGAGGCCGGGCTGCCATTACTGTTCACGTGACTGTCCTGGCAGAGCTGCCCTTGGGTGTGCCTGGGTTTATCAGGTAGCTTTCAAACTCATTTCCTCTCAGGATGGTCCTTTGTAAATAGAGTCAGGGGAGATGGGGTGGGCTAGGAGGGGAGAACTTGGAGGGGGCCTGCCCAGCGGGGGCAGCTGTGTTCTGTAGGCCTCCTGTCCTTTGGGTTCTAGGAAAGAAGATTGGCCCCTTCCCTTCCGGGTTGGCCCTGTTTGAGATCCCAGGGTGCTGGTGGGTCCTGGGCTGGTAGGACCTAGTGCTTCTAGGCCAGGGCTGAAGGGACAGGCCTGGGTCATACCATGGAAAGATGCTCTGCGTGGATTGTCTAAGTCAGAGGCAGCAAACTTTTCCTGTAAAGGGCCAGATGGTAATTAAATAAACTCCCACAAATATTTATAGTGAAATTCAAAACACAGCTAATAGCCAAGGCCTGTGATTGAGAAAAGCTGGATTGTTTTCCTCAGTAGGGTGAGAGTAAGCCTTCCCTCACCCGTTAACACATCCAACTGGACATATCTACCCATCAGAACCCTTAGGCTGTGACCAAATGAGAGGCAGGACCTCTTTGCCTTGTGGCTCATTCGTTTCCCCAGCTCCTTAGGCCGACAGTGGAGGCTGCCCCTCCACCCAGCCTCCCTATCAGGGTGAAGGTACCCGCCTGTCAGGGTTGTGGAACCCAAGGGGAGAAGGTAGTGTGTGACAGCACTGAGTCATGGAACAAGGAGGGCCAGGCTGCTTGGCTTGTTTCCCTCCCCCTGGGACAGGCCCACAAGTGCACAGAAGGACCTTCAGAGGCAGAGGAAAAGAGCCTGATGACATTCTGGAACCATCAGCATGGACGCCTGTGTGGCTGGAGCTCTCTAGGAAGGCAGCAAGGCATGCAGAAGTGAACTATTTTTCCTTTTAATTGAATACCCTGCAGCTTGTGGCTACTGTGCAGGGCAACGAGGTGTGACCAGGCAGTGAATGGGGAGGTGAGGGACTTTCTAGTGGCAGGTTAGACATGACCCCTACCCTCACCGTCTCCGCGCACCGTCTCCACTTACCACTCCAAACAGTTACTTATTTTCCTTGGAAAATATCTGAGACACATCCCTACAGTCTTGTTTATGTAATAAATTTAATCTGTTAAGCTTGTTTTACAAAGTAGAGGTCAGCTTGAGTCCAGCCCCTCCAAGTTTTTTATAGGGCTTGGCCAGACATCAGCTGCGGGGCGGGCCAGCCCTCTGTCTTTATTGACATTTACATCTCCACGTGCTTGGAATTTGCCCACACATTTTGGTGTAGGTTTTCTCCCTTTTCCTTCCAGGCCTGAGTAGTTGTGGCAGAAGGGGGTGGTGGGAGGCGAGTTACAGTCAGAAGTCTCAGCCACACTGCAGCTACTTTCAGTTTCTGGGGACCACCAAAAGCCTTACATTGCTCTCGCTTTAAGGTTTTGGGAAAGCTTTTTTTTTTTTTTTAAGATTTATTTATTTATTACTATGTTTACAGTGTTCTGTCTGCATGTACACCTAAACACCAGAAGAGGGCATTCGATCACATTATAGATGGTTGTGAACCCCCATGTGGTTGCTGGGAATTGAACTCAGGACCTTTGGAAGAACAGGCTGCGCTCTTAACCACCGAGCCATCTCTCCAGCCCGGCAAAACTTTTTTAAAAAAAAATACGTCACGGATCCAAGACTTCTTAGTCGTGCTCACTCCTGATGATCTATAAATACCCTCTGTGATGGAGGGGGCATTTCTGAGTAGGGAGGGAATTGCTTGTCCCTCGTGTGGATTTTAATTATAATTACCTCTGCTGCCAACACACCTTCATGCTAGTCTCTGCTGGATAGATAGGGGAAAGCAGCAGCTAGCGTTTGTTTATCTGCTCACTCCCGAGTCAGGAAACAGCTTCCCTACAACAGCAGGGACCGAAGGACTCCTCCGATGGAGTGTATTTTTATAAGGCTTCTGCGCTGTCCTTGATAGGAAAGGCCTGTGGTCCTCCGGAGCACTGTGTGGGGTGTTGTCCGAGTTGAGCCCGTTGCAGAGTGCCAGCCCCTGGTACCTCAGTGGATCACCACCTCCAGCCCCTACTTCTGAGCGGGCCTGAGCGATGCCCGCAGACACAGGTGTGCCCTGTGCCCTGGGCTTACCAATGGGCAGAGCGCTTGGGTGTACTGGAGAGAGGCTGGCTAATAGCTGATTAATTAATTACCCAGGAGGCCAACTTGCAAACGGGGCCTGGCTGGTTTCTGAACCAGTGTGGCAACAGCTAATTCCTTCAGCTGTGGGTGCCCACTCCCAGGATCGTTTCCTGCCTGCCCCTCGTAGCCCTGAAAGTACTACAGCCCACGCCTGTCTGGTCAGGGGAACCCTGAGGCTTGGTCCTGAGTCCCCGTTCCTTGGCAGGTTATCTGGTGCTCAATGGGACGAGAATGCAGCCCCTGGCCTTAGAGAAGGGCGCTGGGGAAAGTAACAAGCAGTGAAAGTCTGGGAAGGTAGTTGCCAGAACTCAGCGTGCTCACACGCTAGTTAGTAGGTGCTCCGTAGTAGCCATCGTGGTCATCTGTGCAGGTGTCTTTTCCAGCTGAGTCCTGGCCTTCTGCCCTCACCAGTTTATCTGTTGCTGGATCCTTGTTTCGGGTTTCTCCCCGCTGCATCTCCACTATCAGCTTTAGTGCTCAGCAAATCTCATCTGAAACCCTGAGCAAGCACAGAAGCTGTGGGCCGGACCTATAATGAGTGATTAACCCTTCCCGTGGAGGGTTACCCGGTGGCTTTGCTGGAGGACCAGATACCTGTGAACCAGTCTGTGAAGCTGGGGGTGTTGGGAAGGGGAAGAAAACAGTGAGTTGGGCTTCAATGGGATGAGAGCTCAGGGGTCGGGGTGGAGGGGGTGGGAGTAACCAGAAGTGACAGGGGGGGGGGGGGCATCGATGGGTGAGCGAGGAAAGCTTAGATAGAGCACAGGAGGGGATTGATTCTACAGCTTATTTGTGTTGGGCATTATGGATGCCAGGAGCCTCCCTGATGATCCGAGCTGCCTTGGAAGTTTGCTTTCTGCTTCTCTGTCGTTTCTCAAGTGATGTTTCCTCCTTTCACACCTTGCATTCAAGGAAGCTTTTCGGCAAGTGTTGTTGTTGAGTGACTTCCAGACAGCTCTGCCCTGCTGCTGTGGGTATCCTCGCGTGGGGGAGGGTGGCTCTTCTTGTTTGAATGCAGGTCAGGTACTGTTCTGGTCAGTTGCAGAGACTGGCCAGGGTAGATTCTTTAGCAGAGGCCCTGGTCTGCGTGTTTACCTCATCAAATGTGTTTTGCAGCAAGGACCCGTCACTTGGGACGAGAACACTCAGCTGTGACAGCACACTGATTCATGGCTGTGTGTCAGGCTCTGCTCCCTGATGCGTGGGCGGTGGCGCTTCAGGATCCAGTGTTTCTGAAAAAGTCTGAGCAAACACTACTTGGAGGCTGGAAGGCTGAGGAGGACCGGGAGGACTGGGGACAACCGGGGAGGACCAGGAGGCTGAGAGGGAGAGGTCTGTGGGTTCCCAAATCCCTTTTTATATTTCAAGGTCAAGAGTAGATTAGAGATGACCACCCAGGAATGTTAAGCGTTTACTTGGGAGGTTAGGGACATGGCTCAGTAGGTGAGAGAGTTTGCTATACTAGCATGAGGCCCTGAGTTAAAAACAAACAAACAAAACAAAACCAAAGCCCACACCATAAAACAGCCAGGCATAGCCATGGCCGCAGTGCTGCAAGATGGATCATGGCAGTTAGATGGCCAAAACAAATCTGTGCTAAGGGAATAGGGTAGAAAGTGATGAAGGAGGGCATCAAGTGTCCTTTTCTGACTTCCACAGGTGCGCACCCCCATCCACACACCGTGTGATCCCACAGGAAAAGCCAGGTGTGGTAGCAGGTGCCTGTAACCCCAACACTGAGACGGGAGTGTCTCTGAGGCACAGTCACTTAAAATCTTTCCCTATATACAAAAAGCTAACTCATTATAAGAAGTTCTGATTGAAGGCCAGCCTGAGTTGTACAATATAGCATGGCTGTCTTTAAAAAAATATGTATGTATGTATGTATGTATGTATGTATGTATGTATGTATCGACAGACAGATAGCTCTGAGAGTGCAAGCCTACGGCCCCAGGGTTGACCTGTTCATTCAGAGACAAACACATAGTAATGTGATAAGGACTTTCCCCCCCACTATGCCTGATGCCTTTTGATCATTGTTCCATTTAAAATTGTCAACTCCAATCTCATCTGTTCTTAAACAGAAAGTAGCTACTGTGGTATCAGAACAAGGACTTACAAAGGCTGGTTCTGGAAGCAGATTCTAAAGGCTGGGCTTCTCAGTGTTTTCAGAAGACAGGTCACTGGTATTTTAAATAGTCACCCCCATTACCGCATAGTTGGCCTCGCTTTCATGGGTCCCAGATGTGTGCAGCCTCCTGTCACAACCATTTGGCGTCCTTTGATCTGCCGAGCTGTGGAACTGACTTCTGGGAAAGTGCTTACCCTGTCTCTTTGGTGGACACTTAGCTGTGAGTCAGTCCCCAGGTTTGATGAATCACTGTACATACTGCTGAGCACCTACTATGTACAGAGGTTGTGAGTGCTGCCTATTGCTGCCACGTGATGGTTGCGCTATTGGTATTTGCTGAATATTAACCATGCGAGTGTTTGTTTAATCATTCAGTCATACAAAGCTGCTGCAGCTGGATTCTGGGAGAGAAATCTGAGGCTTGGAGAGGATTAGAGACAAACCTCCTCAACACAGCTAATACCTTCACAAATCCAAAGCACCAATTTGTGTGGGGCAGGTCTGACTCTGTGTCTGTCCTTTGCAACCTGCAGGTCAGCATGCTCCTTGTGGGGGAGGGGCACCTGGTATCCTTGAGTCTGCCCTTTCCTTCAAGGTGAGAAGGGCAGATAGGGCTTAGGGACTGCCCAGATGCCACAGAGCCATCTGTCCAGGTTCACTTGCCTTGCTGTAGAGTGCTGTGCCCGGCAGGTGATATGGGCAGGAGCAGCTTGTATGCTTCACGTGCCTGAGATACGTGAGTTGGTTTTCTGTGAACCAGTCAAACTGCTGCTCCATGTGCTTTGAAAAACAATTTTTCGTACTAGGCAAAGACTCTGCCCACAGAAGCAGCCCAGGGGCCTTGTAGTAAGAAGCCAGACAGTTCTCACTACTGCTGCCTGTAGTTATGGTCTATGTGCAAACATGTTTTAATTCATATATTCTCTGTGTTGTAGGCTTTGGACGTGGACCGGATGGTTCTCTACAAAATGAAGAAATCTGTGAAGGCAATCAATATCTCTGGGCTGGGTGAGTCCTCACCATTCCTCGGGGACAGAGATAGGGGGTTTCTTAGTGAAAATACTACATTTAAACTCCTGATGGTTATCGTTTGCCAGTGAGTGTTGAACCTCTTGCACTGAGCATACAGACCAGAGACACTGGGATGCCTACTCCAGAAATAGTCTTTATTTGTTTGTTGTACCCATCAGCTCCATTATGCCAAGTTTAAATTATCTTAAGGTTGTGTGTCTGGATTTTTTTTTTTTAAGTCGGAGTACTGTCTTGCAATCTTTGAGAACAAGTGTCGTCTGCTCGGAAAGTCACCTGAGGAGACTGTGCTTTCCTCTGATGTTGACGTTGGTCATAGCAGTTTATAGAGTTCCTTTGTAACTGCTGTGTTGTGGCTCATTGGTTAGAATATATTTAGTAGAGGAGTCTAAGGATAGTTTAAACTATTTTAGATCTAGTCAGGAATAAGTCAGAACATTCAGTGAGGGATTAAGCTGATGGCTACCAGTTGGCTGGCTGCATTCTAGCTTGGCCAGCTTCTGTTCCAAAGCCTGTCGGTCCCCAAAGATGAGTTCCTAGGATTGATTCTAGTGTTAGTGTCTCAGGATGGCTCCTTGTCCAGAAAGAGTGGTCCTTTTGCTGATGTTTGAAACAACAGGCGGAAGAGTTCAGCATTTACACCTCGCCTGCCCTATGACCTCTCTGCGCTCACCCTCCTGAGTCTGTCCTGATTTATCACAGACTGACCCCATATGACCTCTTGCCTTGCCTGGCCCAGTTGTGTCTACTGCAACTTGGCTACTTCCATTGTTTCCTGAGCATGTGGTTGCTGTCTGTGCCTTTATCCACACTCCCTGGCTCCAGTCACCTGGGTGTGACCTTGCCAGCCGTCTCACCCCTACTCTCTTTCAGGCTGAGACTTGAGACAGGGTAAGCGTTTCTTGACTCCTGTTTCCTCTTGCTTCTGTAGCATCCTTCTCTCTGCCCAGTGGCTTAATGTAGCATTCATTCTTCCTTCAGATTTGCAGGTGGGAAGTGCAGCCTGGGTCTCTAAGCTCAAAGCATCTTCAAGGCCCCTTCTCTTGCCTGCTTCTTCTAGAGGCCAGCTGCACTCCTTGGCTCTCAGCCCCTTGTAGCTCTAGAACCAGCAAATGGCAGGTGGAGTCTTCCCACAGGCCATGCCTGAGAGCCTGAGCTTGTTATCACTGCACAAGGCCACATATCCATGGCTTGAACAAGAGAAAGCTTATTTCTGTTCCGGAAACTGGAAGTGCTAGGTTAGGCCACCATGGTAGTCAGGTCCTTGGGTGGGCCCTCTTGGTTTATAGACAGTTTAGCTTCTGTGTTTTGAGAGACAGTAGCCCAGTAGCCCTGTCTGGCCTGGAACATGTTATGTAGACCGAATTGGCTGAGAACTCAAAAGAGACACACCTGCCTCCACCTCCCGTGTGCCACCACACGTGGCCAACAGTTATTTTCTTGGGATACAGGAAGCAAATTCCCTTGGGATCTCTGCTCACAGGAGCATCAGTCCCATGAGGGCCTTGCCCTCTGATGGTTTCCTAGTGGCTTCCTCTCTTCACGTCAACACATTGAAGGTTTGAACTTCAGCCTTGGGGGTGCAGTGTTAGTCCCTCCAGCAGACAGCAAATCCCTGGTCTCCCTCCCTCTTTCACATTTAAGTGCCTTAAAATTTTAAAGTTATGTTATTTAGTATTATTATTTTGTGTGTGGTGGAGCAGGGGCTATGTGCCATGGTGCACACAGGATAACTTTCAGGGTTCAATTCTCTCTTTCCATCATGAGGGCCCTTGGGATGGGACACATGTTGTCGGGTTTGGTGGCAAGTGCCTGTACCTGCTGAGCGGTCCTGCTGGGCCTTAACCACCCCATTTTCTAGAGTCTCAAATTGCTTAGCAAGTGTAATCCATCTATTCTCATTTCCTTTTGTCACGCAGCATAACTATACGCATGGGCTCAGGGGTTATGATGTGAAGGGTAGGACATTCTTTTCCCCACATAGAACCTCTGGGCAGTTTTGAGGTTGCTTCACTTTAGACTTCTGGTGAGCCCCATGTTAATGGATCCTTAATGTTCAGACACCGTTAACAGCTGCATAGAGGTGCCCAGTAGATCCCCAGCTGTGTAATGTTTCCATTGCAGGTTCTTAAGAATACCCTCCTAGTGTAGAAGAGGAAGGCTTACTGATAATTTTAAATTTGAGCCCTGTCTTTTATGGCAGACACAGTCCGCCCTTCATGGATCTCTGTGGGTTTGTATGGAAGGAGCGCCTGAGATGTTTTGGAGCAGGGACCAGCACATTGAGTTCAGGCACCTGTGTTTTCAGCTTGTGAGCTCATAATGGTTTTTATTCTCTTACCCCATATGTACACAAATACTTCAATATTGCCTCGTAGCCTACAAAGCCTTGGGGGTGGTTGATTTTTTTCTTAACTCACCAATTCTTGCCTTAAAAGCAATATTTCTTGAAGGCCCAAAGGGCAGCGGTTCTCAACCTGTGGCTTGAAACACTTCTGGCAAACCTTCATCTCCAAAAAAACTTACATTGTGATTCATAACAGTAGTAAAATTACAGTTATGAAGTAGCAACGAAAATCATTTTATGGCTGGGGGTCACCACCAGACCTGGGGGTGGCAGCGTTAGGAAGGTTGAGAATCACTGCCCTAGGTAGATCTGGTTAAAACCATGGCTGGATCCCACCTGTGGAGTCAGGTTGGCTTAGAACTTCAGTGTTTGTTAATTAAACAGTGCCCCAGGGGTACAGCTGGTCTTTGAGAAGTCCAGCTTTGAAGTGTCCTGGGCCTGTGAGGTGTCAGTTTGTCCCCTGTATCTACTGAGCATGGGTTTTCTTACGCAGCACTGAGTGGTTGAGCTCTCAGTCGGGGATGCCTTTGTGGACGGTCTTATGAGCAGGTGTTTATGCTGATCCTTAAGAAACTGTTTCTGTAATTTTTCCAACTCAGTGGACTGCCACCTGACCCCTTAAAAAGATAAACAATCCCTACTGTATATTTATTTTAAAACTCTGTAAATTTCCCAAGTTCTGTCTCAGCATGAAGGTGTTTTCCTCTGTGCTGGGAAGTTGGAGCTAACTTTTTTTTTTTTTTTTTTTTTTTCATTTTTTTGACACATCAATTGCATTTCTGTTCACCTCCACCAAGGAGGAAGCTACAGGAAACTTCATTTTCACTTCTAGAATCACTGTGGTGGAGCAGTCCTAGGCAGAGCTAGAGTCCCCTTCACCTGGAGTCTTGAAGGCCCTACGGAACCTATCACATCCCCAAAAGAAAATGTACAGAGGAAGAAACGCTCATTTGAGCTGCAAACTTTTACTGTCTTCCACCTAGTGAAAACAGTGAGCCTTCATGTCTGCCCCTCCTCCGTGTGTGCATGTTCGCACCCACATGGGCAGGAGCCTAGAAGACAATTTGTAGGAGTTGTTCTCTTCTTCCACCTCTTGGCTTGATGCAGGCATTGCTACCTGCTGAGCCACCTCACTGGCCCCCCTTTTTTTTTTAATTAATGAGAAGCATATAATAGTTTAGGTATCGAATTTTTATTGTATATTAAGAAAGCACCACATCTGGTATGTTGTTGTTGTTTTCTTTTTTTTTAACTTGTACATGAAAAAAAAAAAAATCATGGTTCTTCTCCAACTGGGCTAAAATACTGAAAACCTGGGACTCTTGTTACCTGGCATTGTAAAATGGGCAGATGGAGTATCCAGAAATATGCAGGCAGCTCACATCACTGAAATCAGAATCTCCATGTGGAAGGATATTCTTGCACAGAGATGTTCATTGTTTTGTTGCCTTCCTTACCACGCCCCCCAAAAGAAAACCAGCATCTCCTGGGACAAAACCAGGGTCAGCTGCTTGGGTTGATGGGGCTGTTCAACCAGAAGGAAGGGCACAAAATCTGTGCACACACTTCAGTGGGCCATGGTGGCGCACGCCTTTATTCCCAGCACTTGGGAGGCAGAGGCAGGCGGATCTCTGAGTTTGAGGCCAGCCTGGTCTACAGAGTGAGTCCCGGACAGCCATGGCTACACAGAGAAACTCTGTCTTGAGGAGCGGGGGAGGAAAGAAAGAAAGAAAGAAATAGTGCACTATCACATCCTGAAATGCATACACTGTGCTGACCTTCATCAGCTTGAATAGTAGTGATTACAAAAGTCACACATTCGTGTGTTTGCTGTAAGCCAGCAGCACACTCACATGGATGTCATCCCTAGAGCAACAGTCTGAGTTAGACATTGGCAGGCAGGTACCTGGTGCACAGCCCAGGCTTGGTGAGGGAATGCACTGGAGGAAAGCATCCTCCATGAAGCTGCTTCTGAGCCTGGCAGTCCTGCTGAGCAGTCTGTAGGTGGTTCTGGCTGGTCACCAGTTCAGAATAAGGCAGTACACGCCACTTGTGCTGGAGGTGAGTCTCAGGTGACCTCAGGGAGTGTGAAGGTTGCTGTTATCGATTTATAAGACTCTTGCAGTCTCAGGGCCAGGGGAGGCTCATCTTAGGGGAACGCTGAAGTCCTTGGGACTTTCTGTGTTAGAGGGGAGAGGACACCTGTGTGGCCCTGGCTGTCCTGAAACTCGCTCTGTAGACCAGGCTGGCTTCAAACACAGAGCTTCACCTGCCTCTGCCTCCTGAGTGCTGGCATCAAAGGCACAGGCCCAGTGACTTGGTTTTTCCTGAGAGATGCTTTCAGGAGAGCAGGTTTTGACTCAAGCATAATGGAGAAGGTAACTGCGTGCGCTGCTCCTTGGAAGCTTCTAGCAGCAGGTTGGAGGAGAGGTGCTGACAAGGGATTGGAGTCTGAGAGTGTTTCCAGTTCCAGGCTCTGGCTGCTAGCTTACTCTGTCTGGTTGTCTGGTGCTTGCGCACGATGACTGGACCACACGCAGGCGGCTTGCAGGGGGAATCCTGTCAGCAGTGATTGGCATGTTAGTCACGGGAGCACCAAGCCTGAAAGTACTGGCCTGAGTCAGATTTGTGGGTATAGTTCTGTCTGGTGGGAAATTTTAGGCTCATCTGGGCCCTGGCTTCTTCAGTCCGGGCTTAATGGAAAACGTGCACCCCCAAACTCTGTACATTAAAAGCATCTAAAGCAGTGGTTCTCAACCCGTGGGTCAGGACCCCTTTGGAAGCCAAACAACCCTTTTACAGGGGTTGCCTTAGAACATCAGAAAACACAGATATTTTACATTATGATTCATAACAGTAGCGAAATTACAGTTATGAACAGCAATGGAGATTTTATGGTTGTGGGGTCCCCACAACACAAGCGTCAGTGCGTTAGGAAGGTTGAGAGCTGCTGGTCCAGAGAGACCATTGTGAATTTTGTAGGTGCCTCTGAGAGCCAGAGGTGAGGAACCACTGACTTCACAAACAATTAACTTCCCAGGTGGACGCTGTCCCGGGCACTGCAGACCACCTTGCAGAACCCGAACCTGTTTCTTCAGCTGGTAGATCTGGCAGAGAGAGCCAGGCTGCTTACCTGTTTGGTTGGCTCCTCAGCAGCAGCGGTGGCTATTGAGTGGCGCTTTGGACTCTGACTTTTGAGCGGCTATGACTTCCTCATCAAACCCCAGTTGTTGTTTTAGCTCCTTGGCACGGGGGCTAGAGGTGGGATGGGAGGATGTCTTAACAAATTGTCCTTGTAAGTAATGGGACTTGTACTCCAAGGTCGATGAAATGAAATCAAAAAGGAAAAAGCTCAAAGCAGCTTGGGTAAAGAACACATGCTGAGCTGTGACTGATCACATTGCTTGGCCAATAAGGGGGACTTCCTCCTGAAGAGGATGCAGCTGGATGTAAAGTTTGTTTCTAGTCACCTAAAGTTAATTCCCTGCCTGGGAAATACAGGCTGGAGGAGAGCTGTCTGCTCCACCCTTACTTGGGTTCTGAGCAGACTTGGGATGCAGTCAGCTCTATCAGGAAGAGTCCCTGGATGAGCCAGGTGCCCCAAGCCCATCTTCAGTCGCATCCTGTCCTGGCTTCTCTGGTTGGAAACCACCAGAAGCCTTTGTGGCCTCTGATGCTGGAGGATTTCCTCTTTTCCTTACTGTGCTGTTTCTGCCTTGTATGTTCACTGTCACTGTGTTTTTTGTTTGTTTGCTGTTTTTTTGTTTTTGTTTGTTTGTTTTTGAGACAGGGTTTCTTGTCTGTGTAGCTCTGACCTGGAACTTACTCTGTAGACTAGGATGGTCTTGAACTCAGAGATCCACATGCCTCTGCCTCCCAAGTGCTGGGATTAAAGGCCTCTGCCACCACCGCCTGGTTACTGGGGAATGTTTTAACACATTTGTACTAGCAGATTCAAGGTTTACTCATTGCTTTTTTTTTTTTTTTTTCCCCCCCAAAACATTTTTTTTTTTAAATAAAAATGTGTGAATCTTATTTCATAGCCCAGGTTTGCTTAGTCTTTACTATGTAGCTCAGGATGGCCTCCCAGCTTCTGCTTCAGCCTCTCTAGTGCTGGGATTATAGGCATGAACCACCACATTTAGCTCCCAGTCCACATTGTGTGTGTGTGTGTGTGTGTTTGTGTGTGTGTGTGTGTGTGTGTGTGTGTGTGTGTGTGTGGTGTGTCATCGGTGTGTCTGGAGGTCATCAGGGCATCAGGTGTCTTTCTCTATTGCCTTGAGACAAGCTCTCTCAGTAAACCTGAAGCTTGCCCCTTTTGGCTAGGCTGGCCAGCCAGTGGGCTCCTGGAATATGGGATCTAGCCATCTCTGCCTCTTAGTTGTGGGCCTGCAATGCTTGCATGACCAGGCCTGGCTTTCTACACAGGTGCTGGGGATATGGACTTAGGGCCTTGTGCCTGTAGGGCGACCACTCTTATACACTGAGCCATCTCTCTAGACCCCCACCCCCACCCCTCATCCATCCTCTTAATGCAGATTCCATGAGCCTTTAGATTAACTTTCAGTTCTTTCTATAACCTAGGGGGAGCACTTCATTATCTGGTCCCAGGGGCCCTCCATCACCACTGCCTCTCTCTGTCCCTGCTCTGCATACACCAAGCCCAGGACTTTCTGATGCGTCATTCTGTTTCTAGCCTTTGTGTTTGCGCAGAATGGACTTAGTTGAGCCTTTCTCAGTGATAGAGGCCTGCTCCTTGAGGGCAAAGCCTGTAACAGGAATCTTAATCATTAGCATCTTAGGCTTCTCACATGACTGGGGTTTATTCTCTTAGATGATGGGCGCTTAGGAAATACAGAATGAAAACACACACGAACGCTAACATTTTCAGCACTACACGATGAACGGGCGGGTCCACTAGCACTGCTCCCTTCGCTTGATTTCCAGTGTACTGTGGGCAGTAGGAGTTTGGAAGAGGCAACTGGGGGTTATGTTAAACTATGCGCATTGCCTCTGAGCTGTCCCTGATAGTATAGGATCATTAATAAGGCAGAATCCCAGAGATCACAGGCAGTGGGCAGTCAGTCCATGCTTGGCCACTGTGGGAGACCTCTGTTGGCCACAGCCAGACGCAGTACGGACATACCAGGGTGGCATCTCTTGGGACCAGTGTCCTTCATGGTAGTTTTGAAGTAGAAAGAGCTACAGGCATTTGAAAAAGTGCAGGGTTGGGGAGGGGTGTCTCCTGAGGCCAGTCTTGCCAGAGATGACACACTACCTTCTTGCTCATGTTGCTGCTTCCAGGGAAAGCTTTGAAAGAGAACGACAGACTACAGCGATCATCTCTGTCTGTCTATCTTTCTTTCTATCTATCTATCTTTCTTTCTATTTTGTTGTTTGTTTTTTGTTTTAGTTTTTTGAGACAGAGTTTCTCTGTGTGGCCCTGGATGTCCTGGACTCACTATATAAACCAGTCTGGTCTTGAGCTCACAGAGATCCACCTGCTCTGCCTCCTGAGTGCTAGAATTAAAGATGTATGCTATCAGACCTGGGAAGACTATAATGATCTTTAAAAAAATACTTTTACTTTATGTTTATGAGTGTTTGCCTGCCTGTGTGTCTGTGCACCGTGTGTGGGCAATGCCCGCTGAAAGCAGAAGAGGGCGACAGATCATCTGGACCTGGCTAACAGACCTTTGTGAGTTTCCATGTGGGTGCTAGGATATGAACCCAGATCCTTCAGAAGAACAGCCTGTGCTCTTAACCACTGAGCCACCTCTCCAGCCTCTACTACAGTAGCACAGGCATGGAGGGCTAAAATGACCCAGCTACTACAGCCAATGATAGTTTCTTTATGTTGCTTTCTTACTATGAGGATGTCTAATTTTGGCTTAGAAAATCTAGTTGTGCCTGCAGCCAGCTCTTCTGGTGTACAGAAACAGAGAGGTTTGGTGGGTGCTTGCTCTGAGCCACCCTGACTTAGAGGCCATGCAGCCCTTGGGCTGGCACTGTGGTGGGTTTGTTTCCTTACCTATAAGACAGCATAAAGGAAAATTTCAGAAAGTGTGGGTCTGCTGCCTAGTGTGTAAAAAGTGTGAGTCTGCTTCCTGGTGTGTAAAGTGTGGGCCTGCCACCTGGTGTGTAAAATGTGGGCCTGCCACCTGATGTGTAAAGTGTGGTTGTGCTTCCATTGAGACTGAATGTTTAATTTTATATTCTGCTCTTTTCTGTCCTCCATTCCATGTGA
>OU015742.1:122459504-122505907 GCA_907169655.1 Acomys percivali
CACACACACACACACACACACACACACACACACACACACACACACACGAACCTGCTCCAGGGAACCTAATACCCTCTGCTTGCCTTTGTGTGAACACACAAACACACACACCTCAAGTGCTGTTTAGTAGGTGTGCTTACCTTCATCCAGCTGAGCCTTGCTGGCGTGTGTACTTTTCCCATTTCCAGTCTGTAGCTCGTCTTGTGTACGGTGCTCTAGTGACCTCGGCTTTTCCCTTTAGATCAGCCGGTCTCAACCTGTGGGTCTTGGCCATCAAAAAACACATCATATTTCCAATGGCCCTGTGAACCCCCAACCATAAATTTATTTTCATCGCTACTTCATAACTGACTTTACTACTGAGCGGTGTCTCAGTTCCCAAGACCATGGGAGATGCGTGTTTTCTAATGCTCGAGACTCACAGGTTGAGACCTGCTGCTTACCATAGGTTCCTGGAAGTGGCGCTCTCAAATGGCGTGAGCACTTCACGACTTCATTACAGATCACCAAGTCATCAGCTGGAAGGTTACTCAGTCCTTCATCTGGGCCTGGTTCTAGAAATGAATTCTAAAACCAGCTCTCTGCCGGGACAGGAAATGACACGTGAGGAAGTGAGATCATCTCAGGAGCTTACCTTACTCCCTTTAGAAGTTGTGTGCTTCAGGTTAGATCTGAAACCAGGTGACACGTAGGGTCAAGGCTATGTATGACCTCACCTTTGAAGGTGAGGTGGTGAAGATATTATGTGAGCATGTGGTGCACATTTGAATATTAATCAGACTGTCTGGGGAGCGTCTCACAAAGACGCTTGCATGGAGAGTGACTGTCTCCGTGGAAGCTCCCTTTACCAGCTATCTAAGTGCCTTGAATGTGCCGCCTCAGCGGATGCACCTCAGCCAGAGTGCAGGTGGCTGAGGTCTCGTGTGGAGCAGGAGCTTGCAGTGGTCCTGGCGGTGATGCGGAGGTTGGGGCCAGCCTGGAGCATGAAGTCCTCACCTTGTTTTCTTCCTCATCTATGGTGGCGCTTTGAGCTGTTGGCCTGACTGGAAGGTGGTGGCCTTTGTTTTAGCCTAGGGCCGAAGGGAGGGGTGGGAGTAGAGCAGAGGAGCCAGCAGTTCGTGGAGGAAGAATGCCGGCTGAGAGTCACGCTTCGTACACTCACTTGCTGTCTCCCCCCGTGCCTTGGCTTGCTCTCTGTCAGTAAAGAGAGGGCTAGGATAGGTCCTCTCTCAGCATCCTTAGAACTGGACAGGGTAGCGGATATGGATGGACAGGAGATGCATGCTGCGGTTTTGGTTTCAGAGTTGAGAGCTGGATGCAGACAGGAACTTGGAGAGAGATGTTAACAGCCATCAAATACACAAGACTCTCCTGGGCTCACATACGAGTCTCCTGAGCCTCACACCTTCTTCTTTCCCCTTGGGGATTCATAGCCATCCTTGGATCCTTTGTCCAAAGGCCCCTTCTTGGCACCTGGCCTGGAGCAGTGATCAGCTTGTACATTGATGTCTCTAATACCTGCTCCCATGAACATAGTTGTCCTTGTATCATTCTAGGGCGCTGCCTTGAGCTGTTGCTGGGCTCAAAGTAATGAATGAAATGTTTGAATTGAAAATGGAGGTAGTTAAAACTGTGTTGGCCTCCGCAGGCAGAGGCAGGTAGATCTTTGTGAGTTCAAGGCCAGCCTGGTCTACAAATTGAGTCCAAGACAGCTGGGGCTACACACACACAAAAAAAACCCTGTCTCAAAAAACCAAAACAACCCCCAAAAAAACCAAAAGAAGCCCGTGTTGGCAGTTGGAGGTTAACTGGTCCCTCGCCGCCATCTTTTGTTGCTCTGTGGTGATAGATTGTACCCTCAGTGTTTTGTACCACTTTGACTCGTCAGTTGTATGTGTGTGTCCCATTAAGGAGGAGTAAGGTGCCTGTTAAAAGCCAATAAATTTTTTTTCTGAAATCACGTTCTTGGGGCCTTCTCCTTGATATACATATTTAAAACAACAAAATCAGGCAGGCCAAAAGTCACAAAACAAAGCCTAACCCTCGCCTCTAACCTTCACATCTGCTGGTACTTAAAGGCGTGGCAATACGTCCCTGGGTGACTGTACCATTGTTCATTCATCTCTTAAATAGATTGGATTTCATGCCCTGAGGTGTGGGAGACAGGAGCATTATGCCGAGGGCGGTCATGGGGTCTCATCCCAGAGTGGGTCCTACGGCTCAGATTCCTGTCCTGTAGGACAGAGGAAGAGAGTCTTGGCTCTGCATCCCACTAACTGGAGCAGAAGTATTTGAAGTAGGGGGAGGTGAGAGAGTGAGTGTCCCGTAACACAGCTTTCAGTTCTGTAAATAAAAGCTGATAGATTCACTTTGGGATCTTTCCAGAAACTTTATTCCCAGGCTATTTATTTTAGGTTCCTATTTTAAGGTTTGTGTTTTTGGCAAAGGACGATAAAGGCATTGGAGTGCTCTCAGTTCTTGGTAGGAAAATTTCCAACTTGGATGATCTGGAGCAATCAATTACCATGCTCACAGGCAAGATGGTGGTTCTCACAGCGGCGCTGCCCTGGCCATCCTAGGAAGACACAGAAAGGCAGAGCATACAGACTGGACTGTGGTGCTTCAACTCATTTGGGCCATGAAGGAAGTGCCCATTACACACACTCATACATAGACAGACAGACAGACAGACACATACACACAGAGAGAGGGCGGGGGAGAGAGGAGAGAAAGAGAAAGAGACTTTGAAATAGTTTTTTTAAAAAACAGAAAGACCTGTTCTTCATAGTTCACCACATGTGTTAGACTTATACATAGAAATAGGGATTATTGATTTGCCCGTGAAATGAAATTTTAAAAAATCTAAAAATTGAGTAATCTTAGTGTTTTAGTGAGGTAAACTATTTTTGACTTTTAAAATGTTATTTATTATTGTGTGTGAGCATATGCATGCTGCAGCACACATCCAGAAATCAGAGGGCAACTTTGTGGGACCCAATTCTCTCCTTCCATCTTTATGTGGGACCTGGGAATTGAACCCTGGCTGCCAGGTTTGCATAGAGTGTACTGCTGCCTCCCTTTCCCTTCCCTTCCCCCCTCCCCTTCCTCCTTGGGTGTTCCTCCTCCCCCTTCCTCCTTGGGTGTTCCCCCTCCCCCGTCCCCCTGGGCTATCTTGCTGGCCCAAGGTAAGCTATTTTTGGATAGGATACATCAGTGTGTCAGAGAAGGGAAGAACAGGCTGGGGAATCAGACACATTCAGGGCTGAAGCCCCACTGCACCACTCTGCAGCTTGGTTTCCTGGGACTAACCCGAATCAGATAACCATTTGATCTCTTTGAGCTCCAGTTCCTAGCAATGTACAGGAAAGTTTGATGTGTAGAAAAACAGAGCAGTTTACACTCCATATGGATGTCTGCTGCCCGTTACTGCTCTTTGTGGTGTTGGCTGTGTGCGCCGTGTGTCCTTACTCTGCATTGAATCCTTCTGTACTCCAACGCCAGGGGCCAGCAAGCCTCTGTCATTCATGAAGTGGATAGAGTAGGTTGTGTGAGTTACCCTTACCTGCCAGTCACACAGGTGCCCACGGGCAGCCGCAGACCTGGACCCAGATCTCCTGAGGGCTACTCTTGAGATACTAACATACTTTAGGGTGTGTGTGTGTGTTTGTGTGTGTGTGTGTGTTTGTGTGTGTGTGTATGTGTATTTTCATTCGTGTTCATGTTCTTAATCTAGTCTAGAATTTAATTATCTAGAATTCCGGGCCTCTTTCTGGAACCTCCCCACCCCCAGGGCTTTGTACATGCTAAGTAAGCAGTGTCACTGAGTGCCATCCGTAGCCCTGGAATGCGTCTCAAAATAAAAAGAGTGAGGCATCGAAATTTAATTTTCTCCATTGTTTGCTAGATCCCCATTAGCAACAGCCCCACAGGTTGGCAAACGGAGGCCAAGGGCGTGGTACCTCCCCGGCAGTGGGTGAACAGACCATGCATAGATCTTAGGCTTGGCTCAGCGTTTAAGACTGAGCCCCTTTGCTGGCAGCTGTAGAGCAGGCATTGGTTCCATCTTCCTGAGGAAGGCAACTGCAGAGGGCCTTCAGGGTCATTCCTTGGTGACACAGCTGGGGTATGTGGACCATCTCCAGTATCAAGGTCTACACAAATTGTGCTGTGCATTTTGCCTGCCCTGCCTCGCCTGGAAGGTGCTTGAATTTAGTTTCTAATCGAGACAAAAAGCTTAGGAAGCAAGACCCATGTGAATGATAGTTCTGCTGCCGACTGGCTAGTTTCTTTGGAAAATGCCTTTCCTGGCAGAGAGGGAAATCGAGTCAACCACGTTAGCTTGCTGGAATGACTGTGTTCCTTACCCTCACTTTGAATCAAAGAGCTCTTTTAGTTGGTAGACACCTGTGTATGACTTTATTTACCTTTTTATTTGTTTGGACATATTCGCGTGTAGTCCAGACTTGCTACATAACCAAGGATGCCCTTGAGCTGATCCTCCTGCCCAAACCTCCCAAGTAATAGGGTTATGGGGCGTGAGCCACAGCACCTGGCTTGTGTCATGCTGGGGACCCATGGCAGGACTTGGTGCATGCTAGGTGCGCACTCCACCAACTAGGCCACATCTCCAGCCCTTCTGTGCATAATCGCAATGTTCTGGACGGGTGGCGCCACTGAGCTTGGAGGCCCGAAGGTTAGGGCTTCTTACTCTTTAGGGTGCTCTCTTGAGTCTGGTGGCGAATGAATGACAGAGTTTGCTCTTTCTGTTCAGCCCATGAGTATGTGGCCTTACATTCATGATGTGGCTGAGTAGAGCCTGGCCTCCTCACCTAAGCATGCCCAATGGAAGAGAACAGGCCTACGTGACAGTTTCAGTGTGTTGGCTCTGTTTCTTAACAATTAAACTTTATTATACAACCCAACTAGCTTACACAAGAAGGAAAAAAAGTTAAAGGGATAAAAGAGTGAACCTTCCGGTATCCGTTCCACGGGATGAGTCCTTAGGTGTCTCTCTGGCCCGCGTGATAGTCCAGCCTGTTTGCTTTCTCCACACGCTCTCCCAAACCCCTGGCTGAATCTGTTGTTTTTCTCTTCCCCACCTGCCTGAGTCACATGGGAAGGGCGGTCTCCTTCTCCCGTTGAGGGTCCATTAGGAAAACAATAGCCCAGGTGGGGTTCCCAGGTCTGCTTCCTGAATTCCAGGCCCAGACTGCCTCCTCTCAGTCTATCACAAGGTATTCATGGGGTGCCCCAAGGGTAAAGCCCGCCAAGACTGCTTCCACCTGTGACAAAGCTTAATCTTTCCCACACAGTGTGATGTGTAAGTGGAGGAGAGAGGAGGGACAAACCCAGACACCCAGGTCACAGGACAGTGTTTAGGGGATAAGTGGATTGAGCGAGTGGGAGCTGGGGAGGGAGGGCCTGGGCAGAGGAGATCCAGAGCAGAGACACTGAGAACCAAGCTGGCCCCTGTTGTCCAGTCAAGGCTTCAGAGAGCATCATAGCCCCTCTGCAAGGAGGCGACAGTGGTGTGTGTCTCTGGCTGATGTCTTGAGCTTTACTGGGGGAGGAGTTGGAATCTTCTGCTGCATTTCTCGGGGTGGGTGGGTGGGGCTGGGGCCCATTCTTAGATCAGCAGCTAGTGCCATGGTCAGACTGAGGAGGAGTCTGGGGAGCCCTGGGGTGATGGGGTATCTGTGAGAGACTTCTGGTGTGCTGTAGCCTGGGGAGCCTGACGGGACACTGTCTCTCATGTCACCGACTGTTTCTTTGGGCACAATGGTTTCATCTTGGGCTAGTAATGATATTTCTGTGCACGCAACCTGACTTCTCTTCAGTGTTTATTCTGAGGGCATTCTCCGTGTTCTGGGGAATGCGTTTGGGCTTACTTGTGACTGAGCAGGACCCGACTGCTGAGTAGGTCCATTAACAGCCCCTCCGCTTGCTCTTGCAGCACACGTGGAGAATGAGGAACAGTACACCCAGGCTCTGGAGAAGTTCGGTGGCAACTGCGTGTGCAGAGATGACCCAGACTTAGGAAGCGCGTTTCTGAAGTTCTCTGTGTTCACCAAGGAGTTGACGGCACTCTTCAAAAATCTGGTCAGTGCCCACTGTGTGTGCAGTTATGGTGTGTGTGTGTGTGTGTGTGTGTCTGATGCCTGCTGTGCTCCTGCTGAGAAGACTACCTGACAACTGGTCAGGGTGGCTCATTCTTCAGCTCCCATGGAACCTAAAATAATTACACTTTATATGTATATTCACAGTGGGTAAATTTGGAACAAAGTTTATAGTTGTAATTCACCGTCCCCCCCCCCCCCAATATGGCTTAATTTTAACTTGGCATTTTAAATTCTCAGGTGCAGGATGGCATCTTATTTAAGGACCCTTGACTTTAGCTTCTAGTAGTTTTAGAACTGTAGATTAGTGTGTTCTGGGTAGCTGGATACTAGCTGGATAGCTAGTATTTTTTTTTTTTTCTTTCTGTTGCTGTGAAGAGGCTCCATGATCAAAGCAACTTATACAAGAAAGAGGTCATTGGGGGCTGGCTTACAGTCTCAGAGGTTAAAGTTCATGACCCTCATGATGGGGAGCATGACAGTAGGCAGGTAGGCATGGTGCTGGGACAATAGTTGAGAGATGCACCACATTGGGGGGGGGGTTGGTGGAAGAGAGGGGAGAGGGAGTGAGCGCTAGCTAGACCTACCTACCTGGGAATAGTGTGGGCTTTTAAAATCTCAGAGCCCAAAATAAATAAATAAATAAATAAGTAAATAAATAAATAAATAAAATCTCAGAGCCCATCCCCAGTGACACACCACCTCCAACAAGGCCACACCCTCAAATCCTTCCCATACTGATCTACCAACTGGAACCAAGCACTCAAATATACGAGTCTATGGGGGCTGTTCTCATTCAAGCCACCACATGATAGCAGGCATCCAGATTGGTAATATCCAATGAATATAATTCAGATTTATGAAGCAAGGTAACCTATACTCAAAAGACACATAGAAACCACCCTGTATGTTTAAAGACTTTCAGGACTGAAGGAAAAGCTTTGGGAGCTGATAGAAACAGAGTGGATGCCTGTGGCCAGAGCTTGGTAGCATGCGGGTGGATCAGATGTTTCTTGCACTTGGTGGCTCAGTGCTGTGGAACAGGATTCTGAAGAAGCAGGAGAGAGGGCTGTTTGTGATCCTGCCCTGGTGGGTGGTTGTTTCCCCAAGTGTGATGCGTCCTGGAGATCTCCTTCCTGTTTTTCTCTCCCAGCTTCTTGTAAAGGCTCCAGAAGGCCAGGTCAGGACTTAGTCAAGCGCTCTGTGGAGGTCACAGGCAGCAAAGTGTTTTCATTTCTCCTCTCAGCTCATGACAAGTGAAGACAGGGCTCATCGTGGAGGCGGTGGCGGCGGTAGCTGGTCTGTGAGGCGCAGGCAGTGGGCAGGAAGCCGGGAATGTAGTTGGAGTTTATGACAGGAAGGGCAGAGAGCAGGACCGTGGTGATGGTTCCCCTCGCCATCTTCACTTTAAAAATACTCGCTGACAAACAAACAGCTGCCACTGTGCTTAGGTTTGCTTGCTTCCTTGTTTGCTGCTTTGTTTTAACTTGAATGAACTTGAAACCTCTTGGCATTCTGATAAAGTCCGTCATTCTTTGTCCCAAACATGGGTAGATTGCATGCTGCTTCTTGGAGCTCACTCCCCACTCCCACCCCTCCCCTACCCCCAGTGTGGGGGAGGATTGTTGCAGACTTTGGTAGTGGGTGGCTCAAAAAGGAGGAAAGGGCCTTCTTACAGAACTCAGGGTAAAGCTCTTTAGATGTTGACCCTGCGGGTTTCCCTCGGGAAAAGTCACTGTGCTTCCGGAATGCCCAGCCCCTCAGTGCCAAGTGGTCAGTCAGCTTCTTAATGTTTCACTTTTGAGTACAAGTAAGCATCCTCAAGAATGAGAGAGTAAGCTGGTCGTGGTGACGCATGCCTGTAATCCCAGCACTCAGGAGGCAGAGGCAGGTGGATCTCTATGAGTTCGAGGCCAGCCTGGTCTACAAAGCAAATCCAGGACAATCAGGGCTGTTACACAGAGAAACCCTGTCTTGAAAACCAAAATAGAAAAAGAAAAGAGGGCAGCTTGCTGGACTCATCTGGAGATGTTGGAGGCAGGTGGGGAGGCACTTGCACTCTCTCCCCACATCCCCAGACAACTAGCTTTTGAAACGTTTGCTCACGCATCTCTGACTTCCTCAGCTAGCTTTTATATATAGACTAAAACCAGCTAGAAGCTTTCCTGCGTTTTAGTTCATTTAATCCTTATACCAATCCTGTGAGTTGAGTCAGATTCACACCCGCTGTGTATAGATTGGATAATGAAGGTCCCAGATAGTATACAGAACTGAAGTCTCTCTGTGGAGAGCCAGAGGGCTTGGCCACATTAGAGTGTGTGCTGCTAATAAAGAAGGCCACCTGCAACATTCCACACCTTAGGGTTGGCAGTTGCACAGCTAGCCCAAACAGCTTCTCTCCCGTCTTTTATTTTCTGTCAAAGCAGAGAGGAGGACAGGGCAGGACCTGGAATGCTGTGTGTGGGACATTGCTCACCATACTGTGGTGTGTACCATTTGTAGTACTTGGGGGGGAAAATTACTGAGTCCGGTTGCTATCAGACTTTGGGCAGAGTGGAAGTCTCGGAGGGTAGGACGTGGTGAACATCCATGGTGTGGCAAGTGTGGGCATTAAAGATGCTCTTGTTTCCTTTGCTTCTGGTGGCTGCAGTGCCCAAGAGCTTGTTCCCACCCCATGACATGGGGTGCATAAGCTAAGTGATTTATGGGGCCCTAGCTGGTGAGGGACTGAGTTGAGATTCAAAATGAGGCCTTACAACCCAGACTCATGGGGCTTTCCACCGTTGACATCCGACGGCGCTTGCTGGCACTTAGAGGGACAGAATGACAGAACGTGAGAGAAAGCATTGCAGGGTAGAGTGCAGTGGTCAGAGCCCAGCTGCCCAGCACCTGGGCGGTCTGTTGGAGTTGTTATGACCCGGGAACTTACAGTGAAGCTGGCCCTGGCATCTTTGAGGTCGTGCACCTTGCTTTAAGTTTTAAAGCTTTCACTTCGGAGAATGTCGATTGTTGGTTTTACTTTCCAGCAAAGATAAAGACAGAGAAAAAACATCTTCTTTGAGCCTAGATTAGCACTCACTAGGCATGGTGTGGACGCTGTCAACCACAGGCTCCTGAGCTAACTGCGGGAGAACTCACTTTTTGGAGGAATATATTCTCTTTTCATCTACCTGCCTGCCTGTCTGTCTGTCTATCTATCTTTTCTTTCTTTTTTCTTTTTATCTATCTATCTATCTATCTATCTATCTATCTATCATCCTGATTGATTGCAGTTCCCCTCCCCTCCTCTTCTCTCACTCTCTCCTTCTCCCCTCCCCCCTCTCTCCCCCATCTCCCCATCCCTTACTCCTCAGAGAAGTGGAGGCCTTCAATGGCTACCAGTTAGCCTTGGCATACATATCAAGTTGAGGTAGAACTAGGCACATCTTCTTCTATTGAGGCTAGACAAGGCAGCCCAGTTAGTGGAAAGGAATTCAAAGGCAGGCAACAGAGTCAGAGACAGCCCCTGCTCTAGTTGTTAGGGGACACACATGAGAACCAAGCTGCACATCTGTTACATACATGTAGGGGGCCTAAGTCAGTCCAATGCATGCTCTTTGGTTGGTGGTTCCGATTCTGTGAGCCCCTATGGGCCCAGGTTAGTTGCCTTCTCAACTGGTCCAGGTGTCCTTGACTTCTCTGGCTCCTTCAATCCTTTCTCTCCCTCTTCCACACGATTCCCCAAGCTCCACATAATGTTTGCATGTTGGTCTCAGCATCTGCTGTTTCCCCCAGCTGCTGGGTAAAGCCTCTCAGAAGTCAGTTATGCTAGGTTCCTGTCTACAAGTATAGCAGAGTATCATTAATAGTGTCAGGGGTTGGCTCTCTCTCTCATAGGATAGGTCTCAAGTTGGGCCAGTCATTGGTTGGCCATTTCCTCAATTTCTGTTCCATCCTTATCCCTGTGCCTTTTATAGACAGGACAGATTTTTCTCAACTATGTTCATAGCAACTTTACTTGTAATAGCCAGAAATTGGAAACAACCTAGATGTTCCTTCAACTGAAGAATGGATAAGAAATTGTGGTGCATTTACACAATGGAATACCACTCAGCTATTAAAAGTAAGGCTATCATAAAGTTAGCAAGCAAATGGATGGAACTAGAAAAGATCGTCCTGATGAGGTAACCCAGACCCAGAAAGACACACATGGTGTATATTTACTTATAAGTGAATATTAGCTATACAGCACAGGATAACCATGCTATAATCCACAGACCCAAAGAAGCGAAGTAACAAGGAAGATCCAAGGGAAGATGCTTATTTTGCACTCAGAAGGGGAAATAAAATAGACACCTGAGGTAGATGGAGGGAGGGGACTGGATGGGGCAGGAGGTGGGGAGCACAATAGGAGGGATCAAATGTAGGGAGGACTGAGGGAGAGAGAACTGGGAAAGAGAACTGAAGTTGGCCAGGGTGGTGGGGAGCTATGGGATAAGCCAGAAATCTAGGATGAGGGAAACTCCCAGGAACCTTTGAGGGTGACCCTAAGACTCCTAGCAACAGGGGATATGGGACCTGAGATGGCCTCTCGTAACCAGGCAAGATGTCCAATGGAGGGGTGGGGACACCACCCCACCCGCAAAACCTTCAGCCCAAAATTTGTCCTGCCTGTCGTGGAGGGTGGGGGTGGGGGGAGGAGAGGTATATTTTCAAAGTCTTTTTTTTTTTGGTCACACTTGTTCCATCTCATGTTCTCAGGGTCTTTTCTTTGATCCCCCACAGACATTTAAAAGGCAGCTCAGAATAGATGAGACTCAATTCCACCTCTTTCCAGAAAGAGTAATAATTACCACCTGCCTGTGTAAGGCCCAGAAGGATGGATGCTTCTAAAGCCGTGGCAACAGATCCAGGGAAGGCCGACTTACTATGAAATGAGATTTTCTTCCTAACGGGTGAGACTGTCACCCTTAAAAGGCCTGAGCAGTCGAGCAGAATAAAGGGAGAAACCAGGCAGCTTCAAATCTAACACTGTGACATTAAACAGGTTATAAAGACAGCCTGGGTTCTTAGACTCTTCCCCCTTCTCAGATGCGCATGAGAGTCCTTGAGAGTTTTTTTTCCCCCCTGAGGACTCATTCTTTCAAGAGAAGGGACATTTAAATGACAAGCTTCAAACGAGGACTGACTTCTGCCAGGTCAGCTGTAGATAAATGTTCTCATCTCTGATTGTAGAGAATGGGATGTAGACAAGGCCTCCATAGTCACAGAGCCTGCTCAAGTGAAAACCAGAGCCCAGAACAGGAGCGAGGGAGGCGGGGTGGTGGTGGTGATGGTGGTGGTGGTGGTGGTGGTGGTGGGGCTGAGGGTGGAGTTGTGATGTGAAAGCCACATGTGTGGGACCCCATCTCCCTGAGGAATTTCCATTTGGGAATTCACCAAACATCTTGTCCCTTTATCATCAGTGCTCTAGTCAGCTGCCTGGAGTTGGAGGACACCGCAGCTGTGAGTGAAGCAGGCTAATAAGCTGTTTGGATGAGCAGCAGTGAGTAGCTTTAGTATATGATGTGCCTGGCAGCCTCTCCTCCCTCTCACCGGGCACAAGGGCATCCCACTTCACCTACCTTTGCCTCCTGAATGCTGGGATTAAAGGTGTGCACCACTATGGCGGAGTCCGAGAAAGTGGGAAACACTGTTGGCGGGGAGGGGTAGGCTACCTAGGCTCCCTGGCACAGGGAGAGAAGAGCTGAGATGAGTCCTAGGAGCAGGCTGGGCACTTGCTGTACACAAGCTGGTGCTCTGTGGGCCTTTGAGTTCCACGGTACCCATCTTTTATGAGCACCTACTGTGTGCTTTGCAGGCCACTAGCAGTTCCCAGAGTCCTAGGAGCCTTGCATACTGTCCCTTTCTTACACTGGTGGGAAAGTCACCAGTGCATTTTTGGCAGCTAGTTTCATTTTGATCTTTTAGTTTGTGTTAAATACTCTGGATCAGTGTGGGCTTCCTCTCTCCTCAACACGCTGCTGCCGAAGAGACAGGATAGCAGGTATCTGCCCAGAGCACCCCCAACCCTATGTGTGTGCATGTGTGTGTGTGTGTGTGTGCGTGTGCATGTGTGCATGCATGCGAATGTGTTTTAGATAGACTAAGGCACCAGCATCCATTGCCCAGGGGAGTGTCCTATACCAAGAACAAAAGTGGGCCAGATAGTATTGCTTTGGAAGTTTCCCATACCTGTGCTGGCCACCCATGCATGCTAGGGGATCGATCATAAGGAAGCGTGATGGAGAGGATGCCAGGCTGGCTTGTCCCACATTAGTCAGGTGGGAGTCCTCTTATTCTGCAAGGGCTAGGATGCTGTGAACTGTTCTCAGTGTGAAACCGTAACAAAAACTCTGACTTTACAGGTTTCCGCCCAGCCCTACTCATTCCTAGTTGTGTGATTTGGGGGACAAGGTGAATGCTCTAAATCCCTCTTCCCATATCTCTCAGGATGGTTGTGATGGTTAAACGCCCCTGTACCATTTGGTGGTAGATTCAGCTATTCTCCAGGTTTTTTTTGGTTTTTTGTTGTTTGTTTTTTGTTTTTTGCTTAGATGCCCATTCTTTCTCACAAGCATCTTTGGGAAGGAACACAGAGAAGTATGTCCTCATAGAGAACAGAGTCCAGTGGGCGCACTTCTGCCCAGGGCCTTTGTGTCGTTAGCCATTCCCTCTGCCAAGAGCGTTCTTCTACCACACTCTCATGGTTCTCTGCCTTGTGTACTTCAAACTCAGCTTAAATATTATTATCTTCTAAGAAGGGCATCCTGACCACCTTTGAAAGAGACCTTGTCCCAGATGTGATCACAGCCATCATCACTTGTGGTATGGTTGGTAGTCATGCCTAAACTGGAGGCAACTTGAAAATCTGTCAACAGCAGGCTGAACCAGTTGTGGTGTGTCCGTACACTGGGGTAGACCTTAGGATTAAGGAGGAAGGGACCATGGGTAGATGTAGATACATCAGCGTGAGTGAATCCCAAGGAAATGATGCTCAAGGGGCCAGATGGCAAGGGGTGCATACTAAAAATTGCTGAGAGATGGAAGCGTTTGTTTGGTGTCAGGACCAGGTGAGAGGAGTTGCCTGGAGACCAGGAGTGAACACAGAGCAGCTTTGGGAGGTGACTGGCATTATAGGTTGGATGTTGGCATGATTTCATGGGTGTTTTAACCTTCATTTCATCCCATAACACATTTTTAAATGTGTGTGGTTTGTGGTATGAGTTACACCTCAGTAGGCCTGCATAGTAAATTTTGAAAGTATTGGCGTTCAGAAAAGCTTCTGCACTGATGGAAATGACTAGGCTGTGAGCCCCAGGAGGAACTTAATGCCTCACTTGGGGCCCAGTTGTGCAAATGTGGAGAGGCACAGGCAGTTGGTACCCATTCTGTAGGGCAGTACACCATGCCATCTCTTAGCGCCACATTGCACATGCATTCTAGATCTTGGGCCCAGAGATAGGTGGCTGTCTGGGGTAGGGCATGGGCAGGTGAGACACTGCTTTGTGGGCCAAGGTGTGAGGTGGGAAGAGCTATAGTTACAGAGTTTCAAGGCCAAAAGTAAAATTGGTTAGGATGGGAGTATTGTAAAGGTGGCGTGGGCAGATGCAGTGCCACACTCTTCCAGCTATTAGTTCTTGGCCTTTCCTCGCTGCGTGCCTGCCTTGCTGGCCCACCCATTTTATTTGTACTTATGAGATAGATTATATAGGCTTTTGCCTCCAATTGACTCATCTTGTCCAAATGAACTCAGGAAAGACTGGACGAGGGGAAGACAAAGGCAGAGGGGCTATTATTTTAAAAGATTGTCTATGACTAACAATAGTAACAGCCTTGATGAAGTGGTCTTTGTGTTCAAGCAATGCCTTTGCTTCCTGTTTCAAAGGCATTTTACAATACTAGTTTACAGTGCAGAAGAATGTTTTCAGTCGGCGCCCGAGGTTAAGTCAATCCTCGCCTCTGTGTTTGGGCCAAGGTGTTCATCTCTGCCCAGAAAAACTTGGCGGTCGAGTGTTAGATTGAGGAAACAGGCCTCTACAGAAGCAGGTTGTCCTTTAATGAGAATGATAAAGGGGTGGGGTTTGTGTCCCCAAGGGGGTCGAGGTCATGTGCTCAAGCACATGGAGCTTCAGGGGCATTACTGGGTAGAAAAGGGGAATTTTGTGGTAGAAGATTCCATCTGCAGATCTCTTTGCCCCGGCAGTCTCAAAGCTGTCAGTTCCAGAGGAAATTGGTGTGTGGGTCGTATCAGGAGATTCCCGGATCCTAACCCTTCCCCAGCAAAGATGTTATCATGGTGTTAGCATCCCTCCAGGAGCTTCTCCGCTGAGCTGAGGCTTTTGGGTTGGTGGCCCCATTTTGAGTCCATGCAGCAACGGCTTTGGACTTGTTGGCTTTCCTGCCAACACACATGGAGGCCCAGGCACGAGATTCCCCAGTGAAGCCACTGATGGAGGCTCTGTTATTTCTACAGTTCCTTTTTGATTTTTTAAAAAAATTTTGTTTATTTTATTCCTATGTGCAGACATGTGCATGTGTGCCGAGCTTGCTTGTGGGTACCTGAGGAGACTGGGCAGTGGCTCCTCCTGGAAGGAGCTGGAGTCATCTGATGTGGGTGCTGGGCACTGTTGGGTCCTCTGCAAGAACACTATGTGGTGTTCCTAACTGTCCCTCTAACGCAGTCCCTCCTTCCAGCAGGCAACATAAGCATCCTTTTCCATATCATAAGAACTTCCTATATAAACAAGTTAGTACTTTCTGGAACCTTCCTAAAGCTGAGCTGTTTGCCATACCTCGGTTTAGGGACGACCCCCACCCCATTGCTCTAATAATTAATCTCTCTAGCTCTAGTCAACACCGGTCTGCCTTTGGACTCTATTATTATAATTTAATTTTGATGAAAAAAAAAAAGCCAATGTTTTATTATTTCTGTCAACTTGGCTGACCCTAAGAAGAAAACCCTGTGACTAGAGCCCAGACTCCTTTGGCAGGCCTGGCACCCATGCTTCACTTCCCAGTAGCTGGCATGGCTGTCCCCTCTGCCATGGCTGCCTGCACCTGTGGCGGCAGGTCAGCCCACCTTACGTGCCCTCCTATTCACTTGGGCACACTACTTTCTAGTCCTATAGGAAGACAGAGTTCTATCCTGTGTTTAAAGCTGGTTTCCCAGGCCATGGTCAACGAAAGCTTCCTTCATTTCCAGATATAAGTGACTGAGAAATCCCCCTTTGGGCTCATGGATGCTCCAGAAGTGTGACAGGCAGCTGTCCTCTCTGTAAAGCTGAGTATCTGGGCCTGATTCTGTCTCTGCTGTCTTCACCACCTATTCCCTCTGTACCCATTTCTTCCCTTGCCACTACTTGGAGCTATATGCACCTTGTGTGCACAGGTCTTCACTGTTGTAAACTGCCCCCGTCCCCGTCCCCACCCCCCAGGTGTCGCTATGTAGCCCTGGCAATCCTGGAACTCGCTCTGTGTAGACCAGGCTAGGCTCGAACTCAGAGAGATTTGCCGGCCTCTGTCTCCCGAGTATTAGGATTAAAGGCGTGAGCCCCAACTGCCCAGCCTATTATAATACTTAAATGTTCCTTCACAGGGGACTATGTGCCTGTCCTCAGCCCATAGCCTAAGACACTCTTAAACAAATGAAGATAAAAGCACACCAATGGAGTGTGTGTGTGTGTGTGTGTGTGTGTGTGTGTGTGTGTGTGTGTGTGTGTAGCTACAGGTTGCTCACACTTCTCTATTTCCTAGAGACTTTGCCCATCTCTTCCTGGTTTTGCCTTGATAAGTCTACTATCAACATCAATCTACCTTCCTTCCTGTTTTGTTTGTTGGGTTTTTTTTTTGTTGTTGTTGTTTTTTTGTTTTTTTTTCTTGAGACAGGACCTTGAACTTGCTATATAGCCAGGATGACCTTGAACTATTGACCCTTTTGCCCCTACCTCCTGAGTTCTAGAAAAGTATCTGGTACTATGCCTGGTTTATGCAGTGTTGGGAACTGAACCCAGGGCTTTGTATATGCTAGGCAAACACTCTACTAAGTGAGCTACACCCCAAACCCTATAGAGTTTATAATCCTTGCTTTCAGTGTATGTTTTTATTCTCTTAGTTGTTTGCAAAGTGGACTGAAAAAAAAAACTGATGGATGGATTGATGAGTTTACATACATATTTGTTGTATTATAGTTGACTAGTTTTTGTTTGTTTTTATTGTTGTTGTTGCTGTCTGTTATTGTAAGGCAGGGTCTTGCTAAATAACCCACACTGGCTTTGAACTTGGGATCTTCCTATCTCAGTCTCTAGTGTGCTGGGGTTACAGACATGTGCTACCACACCTGCGTTTGATTTAGAAGTAGCAGTGTAATTCGCTCTATAACTGAAGCCTTAGGTCCCAGATGGTCAGAGCAAGCTTGTTGATTTGTCCCATGGGTATTGCCCCACTCTCAGACCACACCCTTGCTGGGAGCCACACGGTGGGGGGGCGGGCACACGAGAGGTAGCATGGATGGTTTTTAGGACATACGGGATGCAGGCAGGGCCTGCCAAGAGCCAGAAGAAATTCAGAGCTGGGACTGCCTAGGGAGGGAGTGATGGAAAAGGGGAATGGTCACTTGCTACTGGGAAAGGTGGCATTTGAGTCCTGTCAGGAGGGAAATAGCTTTGCACCGTGAGGACAAGAGAGGACATTGCAGTCAGGGGATGGATTGAGAACAAGCACTGAACCAGGGAAACAGTTGAGAAAACCAAAGAGGAAGATGAAAATGGAAGATGAGGTGCATTGACGGGGAGGTCAGTTGCCTCATGCACAAATAAGCAGTTTAGTATCTCTTAGCAACATGGTCCCAGGTAAATCTGGAAAGGTGACAAAGGACTTGGGGCAGCCAGGGCCTAGAAGCCTCTGGCAGGGAGCAAGAGACTAAGTGCCAAGGCAAGGAGATGGGGCACCAAGGCACTGGGTGGCAGAACATGGTTGTGGTTGTGGAAGTGCCTGGCAGGCAAAGAGTGCTTGGCATAGCGTGGCTGTGTGGTGCAGAGCAGAGAGGCATTGGGACTACCTCCTGGTGGAGCAGCTGACAGTGGTGGTGGGGCAACAGGAGCAAGGATGGCTGTGTAGTCAAGAGCATCCCAGGTGTCTGCCTTGCTCCTTGACCTTGCAGGAGGGAGGGAGGGAGAGCCTCTGCAGAGCTCCTTGTTTCTGCCCTGCGTCTTCCTGTCAGCTCACAATGGAAACCCAGGTGCCATTGCTCTCGGATTACTCACAGGCAAAGACTGGCTTGTTACCATCATCCACAGACCTCACTTTCAACTGAAGAGTTGATCTGTTAAGCTTAATCACAAGTCACAGCAGATTGCAGTGTGCCTTGGGCCGATGCCAGGCCCGTGACAAATGCCGATTTACTTAATACTAAAGCAATGGTGTCTTGCTTCGGGTTTCTATTGCTGTGAAGAGACACCGAGACCACGGCAACTTTTATCAAGGAAAACATGTACTTGATTCTAGTTTCAGATTTAGTTCGTTGTCATCATGGTAGGAAGCCTGGTGGCACACAGGCAGACATGGTGCTGGAGAAGGAGCCGGGAGTTCTACATCTCGATCCACAAGCAGAAGAAGGAGATGGTGTGCCACGCTGGGCATAGATTGAGCATAGAGGACCTCAAAGCCCGCCTCCACAGTGACACACTTCCTCCAAGGCGACACCTCCTAAGAGTGCTACTCCCTGTGTGCCAAGCAGTGAAACACAAGAGTCTGTGGGGCCATTCCTTTTCAAAACACTACAAACAGTTACTCAAAAAAAAAATCATTTTGGAAATGACAGTCACTAATGAAGCCAAATCACACATTCGGCAGTGTGATTATTGATGCCAGCCCCATTGCACACTTTTGCGATTGCAGTATTGTTCAAGTGAGTTCCTGTTTTACTCGAAAACGCATGCGCTGAGGGCGCAGGACATGGCTTAGCGGGTTAAGATGCCTGCAGCCAGCCAAGCCAGCTAAGGCTTTAGTTTATTAATCCCCAGGACCTCTGTGTAGTGGAAGGGGAGAAGCGACGCCCTCTGACCCTCACATGCTTGCTCTGGCATCCGTGTGCCCGTACACACAGTAATTACGATTTTGTGTGCTGATATTACTGTCCGGTAACTACATTTCAAATTATTTTTCCTTTTTTGTTTTGTTTTGTTTTTTGAGATGGGGCTCTCACTATGTAGACCTGTCTATCCTGGAACTCACAGAGATCCACCCGTCTCTGCTTCCCTAGAACTGGGATTAAAGGCGTGCACAAAAGGCGTGCGCTAACCAAGCCCAGTTACGGTCCGAATTGCCTTTTTAAATGATGCATATGTTTTATCTCCCCATTCGAGATAACTACACTGAAATTTAAGTTCCCTCCACTAAGGTTGAGCATGAATGCAGAAACTCCTCCACTCTTTCCCCTGTCTCTTGCCCATTCCTGTGACGTAGACACGGGACCTGCTGCCGTAGTCTGGCACCGGTCATGCTGATGGCGGGGTAGACTGAGCCCGGAGAGGGAGGAAGTGGGTCTGGATCTAATCTTCCACATGGGAAAGGCATCTTCGGGTTCAGGGCTTGCATCTGTGCTTCCAGGCTGGAGCTTGGCTGGTCCCACTTAGCTCACATTGGAGGTGGCCTTGTGGCACCTCTGCTTGCCTGTAGTGAACCCGGAGTGTGTCAGGAGGGTTTGATTAAGTAAGACTCACTCTTTGGTGACAACTAAAGACAACATTTCTGGCTTCTTGCTGCAGGGAAAGTGGGGGTCTGGCTCCCCAGCTCCTGCCCTTTCTTTCTTCAGCTTTCTCCTTTTTCCAGGTGCAGACATATGCACACTCACCCAGACACTCACAACCACGGCACACTCATACTTACAGCCCCTCCCTCTTACACGCATTGACACACAGCCCTCCTTTTCTCTCTAACCCCACACACTCATTTCTTCTCTCACATGCCTTCTTAGCAGACAGAAGCCTCTGATCTGCCTTCCCCTTAGTCCCATGGGAGCTTGCTGGCTGGGCCCACACCCAGCTCTGAGTGGGCCTACAGCAGCATCATTAGGAAGTAGGTTGTACCCTTTTGTTCTAGGCTTTTTGTTTTGTTTTGTTTTTTTGAGACAGGGTTTCTCTGTGTAGCTTTGGCTATCCTGGACTCCCTTTGTAGACCAGGCTGGCCTCGAACTCAGGTCGATCCACCTGCCTCTGCCTCCCGAGGGCTGGGATTAAAGGCGTGCGCCACCACGCCCGGCTTGTTCCAGGCTTTTGACTGATTGATTCTCCTATTGATCCATGTTTCTCAGATAGGTTTAGGTTTCACTCATTGTAAGAACTTTTTACAACTTAGCGTAGAAGGTTCTTAATGTGGAAGCATACGGATCCAGGTCTCTAATTAGCGATGTGCTCACTTCTGAAACAAAGTGAGTGTGGATGAGAAAGGCCCCCACACCATGCTAGCTAGGTGTCCCAGGAAGGTAAAGTATCCCCAATGTCCCTCCCAACCCTTGTTATCTTTGCTTTGGATGAGAGAGGACGCTGAGCATCTCTTCTGTTTTCTTTTCGTTTTTAGATTCAGAACATGAACAACATCATCTCGTTCCCATTGGACAGTTTGCTGAAAGGAGACTTGAAAGGAATAAAAGGGGTACGAGCCGAGTCCTGCTGTTCTGACGTCATGGGGATCACAGCAGTGTTGGCTGTCACCCCACTCAACCACAGGAGGCCGCAGGGACGGCCTTTAATTTGACATTCTGATGCCACCTTATGTGGGAGACGGGGGAGGGGGGCTGTGATGAGCCGTTGAGGGAGGAGGGTGTTGTGATGGTGTGTGTGGGGGGCCGGGATGAGCCAGTTGAGGGCTCCCTTGGCCTGACAGGAGCGGTGGGATCTAGTGTCCTAGCTGCTGTGTTGCTGATCTACTCCGAGGAAAGTATCCTAGGGAGGATAGACTGTCTATAAGCAAATGCACCAACCACGTGCCTGCCTGCCACTGGATGCTGGCGGTTTGGACAGGTCTGGACACTTAGACCACTGAGGCCTCAGTGACAGCAGGAACTATTATTAGTCCTCGGGGCTGGACAGATGTTCGGCTGGGTCTTTGCATGTGCATGTGAATTTTGGGCCTCATTCAGGCACATCTGGAAGTGTGTCTGGCCCATCTTGGAGGCCTCTGCCTAGACCTCCCGGTGTGCCCCTTGCAAAGCTTGCAAGGAGAGAGCTATTAGTACAACATTACTTGTTTTCCCTGTAGAGGCAGGAAATCAGGTCAGCTGATTTACCAGGAGAAAAACAAAAACCAAAACCAAGGCCTATGCGGTTGCCTTTCACAGAGGAAAGGCACGTCCCATAGTTGGAAGCATGGATCCACACCATGTGCCGGGCTGTCAGGAGCAGGAGGGCAGCTTCACAAAAATCCTTCTGTGGCTGCTGGAAACATAAAAATTAAACACAGGAAAGAATCCTGTTGAAGGGAACTGTGTGGGAATCTTTTGATAGACTTGAAGGCCTTAGTAATTTTTTTTCTAATAGCCAAGCCTTATTAGAAATCATGAATCGTGACTGGGCAGTGGTGGCGCACGCCTTTAATCCCAGCGCTTGGGAGGCAGAGGCACGTGGATTTCTATAAGTTTGAGGCCAGCCTGGTCTATAGTTTGAGTTCCAGGACAGCCAAAGCTACACAGAGAAATGCTGTCTCAAAAAAACAAAACAAAACAATAACAACAACAAAAATATATGAATCTGCCAGATGTAGTGGCACATGCCTTTAATCCCAGCACCTGGGATGCAGAGGCAGGAGGATGCCTATGAGTTAGAGGCCAGCCTAGTGTACAAAGGGAGTCCAGGACAGCCAGGACTACAAGAGAAACTCTGTCTTGAAAAACAAGCAAACAAACAAAAAATATGAATCTTACATTCTAAACAAAGAAGTGCAGAAGGAAAGCCCAGGGAAGCAGGAGACTAAAGACACAGGTGGAAGTGACATGGGTGATGAGCACGCTGTATGGCCTGCGTGTGTGTGTGTGTGTGTGTGTGTGTGTGTGTGTGTGTGTGTGTGTTGTGTATTTAAAATAATATGTATTTTAAGGTGAGAAAGAAGGAAAAAGAAGGCTGGCTGGCTGCCCCTCCCCTAGTTTATCAAAGGTATCTGGCTTTATTTTTTATAGGATCCCACACATGATTTCCTTCAGAGGCTGTTGCCTGTGCAGAACCAGTCTAGGCCTCAGGATGTTTGTTTTGCACAGACGTTAATGATTAGTTAAACTTATTCTCTGCCCTCTGTTGACAGGACCTGAAGAAACCCTTTGATAAAGCTTGGAAGGACTATGAAACGAAAATGTGAGTGCTTTCGGTTTTTTTTTTTAATGTAGTAATTTGAGATTTCAGTTTTAAATTGGGTTTCTGTGGCTTGAAGGGATTGTCTGAATGATCCTAAGGCAGGAAAAGAATTTGCCTAACGCTGAGTTGCCACGGCTCACAATGACAGCTGTCTGTCTCCATATCCGTTGCCTACGTTCAGGGATACTGGCTTCTTCCAGCAAGGCCTGTGGTGCCTTGGTGGTTATTGAGCAGTATTTTACACTGTGCCTTCCTGATTCATTAAACAAGCAAACCTCTCGAACCGAGGTGCTGGTTCTGTAATCACTGACCATGTGATGTAAAGACCCAAGTTTGAATCTCCAGAACCTGCATAAAAAGCCAGACACAGTAGTGCGTGCCTGTAACCGCAGTGCACCTGGGGTCAGATGGGAGGTAGAAACGGGAGAATTCCTGCAAGTTTATGGGCCAGGTAGCCCGTACATTACACAGTGGCAAACAAAAGACTCTGTCTCAAGCAAGGCAGGAAGCAACTGGCACCTGAGATTGTCCTCTGACCTCCACATGCCTACCAGGATATACACACAACCTCAGTGACACAGAGAGACAGGTACGCCTCCACACACAAAGTCTGTTTGTTTCTAGTGTGCTCCTAGCTCTGGGTACCTGCTTCTCTGAAATACCAGCTCTCTTGTTTGTAGGACTACAAGTGCCTTCTGCCTCAGTTGTACTTGGTTTCTTGGTTGCTAGGAAGGGCCCAGTGGCTCTGAGACCTGAGCCATCGTCAGCTGAAGGCCAGTCCACTCCTGGCCAGCAGCAGGCAGTCAGAGCATTTCTCATCGGTTTCTCCCATGGAAGGCAGGAAGAATCAGACAAGCTAGAAAAAGCTAGTGAGCGGGATGGGGGTGGAGGACCCTGAAGGCTTCCAATTATTTAAATACTGGAGGACTAGGCAATTCTTTTAAATGCCACAGGTTTACTTTGTAATCTCTCAGGGGCTGGAGGCGTTCCTGAATGGAAAGAAACGTTCCTGTGGAACCATCTGGCGCAGGGAGGAGGGTTAGGAGGGGAATAGCTTCACATATGACTCTAAGTAGTTTAGCTGGGTTACTTTTTCTAAGCCACCTTGGGATTTTTTTTTTCCCCTTTCCATTAATGAGGCGTCATACCTTGATATTCATTTCACCTGTGGCAATGTTAGATTTCTGTCTGGAAGTTGGCTGGATCTCAGGGCTGGGGTTTCACTGGTGCCATCCACTCAAACACTCAGCTGGCGTGGCTTGAAACTGGGGTGCCTGGAAGGTCTGTTTAACCCAGAGAGACTTCCAGCTGTCCTCCCCGCCCTCTCAGCCCCTGTTCGCTGTGGTGCGTGCAGAGGCATAAGCAGGGATAGGCGTTGCTCCTGCTGCTTGCTGGAGGCTGCCACCTATCTTACCCCGCAAGGAGGTCTCAAGCCAGGGTCAGCAGAGGTGTAACTTCTGTCCAGCTGGACCTGTGCGTATTTCCTCCCCTCAAGAACTCGCTTAGAGCTGTGGGTGCTTGGAGCAGGACGGAATGACTGCCGAGGACACTGTGAGGAGAGAGGCCTCTGCTTGTGAAGGGAAAGAGCAGGGAGAGAAGGCACTGCATATTCTAAGATGAAGCTTTTGCCGGCACAGTGTAAGAGCAGAATGAGCTAGAGTTTCAGAGTCTGGTGTGGAGGGGGCAGAGCCTTTTAAACTCAAAGCAATCCTAGGATCCAGCAAAAAGCTTAAAACAAACAAACAAACAAACAACAACAACAACAACAAAACTCAAAAACCATGAATCCTCTATCCCAAGAGGCCTTGCCATGTGTAATAGCTAAGTTTAAGATGTCTTCAGGACTCCTTGGCAGCAGCTCTGAACTGAATATTTAGATATATGGCCAGCAACCGTTTTGTATGAGGAGTCCAGGGGCTGTAGTACCCTGTGGTCACAGTTCCACTGAGTTCACTGAACAGTGTCCCTGCCAAGTGGCCTCCTGGTTCATCACACTCTTGTCTCCTTCACCTTATTGGGTTTACCCTGTGTGCCCAGAAAAAAGAGTGAAGGACTGATGACAGACAGACAGACACTTTCTCTCTCTCTCTCTCTCTCTCCCTCTCTCCTGTGATGGGGAACCCTCAAGTAGCCCGTTAATCATCAAACAACTTTTAAAGAAAATGTCAGCTGTGTCCCTGTGTGCCACCTGAGGCTTGGCAGGAGGTGCCTCCATGGCCTTTAGATCCAGAGCTTTCTATGGCTGATGTGACTCTGTAACTCTTTTTCCCTTGGTTTTCCCTTGGTGGTGGTCTAGGCATACACCCAACTGGTCAGTTTATACCCAAACTGTACACGTGACATTTAGGTAATGGAGCTCAGCATGAAGTGACCGTGGAAAGGGCCGCGAAGGGCAAATGATCGCAGGATGCTGCAGTGACAAGCACTGTGAAGCTGGAGTAGCATGTGGCTTTCATAAACGAGACATGGAGGGTGCTAGTGAGGCCTCAGAGAGAGGCTGGCGGTCAGGCGCAAAGGCATGTGTGTGGGTCTTCCCTCTCCTCAGACACGGATCAGACCCAGCACGTGCTTAAGGTAGTATCTGTTGAGTAAGCCGTGGGAAGGCCATGCCTGACGTGTTTTTATGACGACAGGCAGTTTGCTTTCTGTGAGGGTCAAGAGGTTGCCTGCTCTAAAGAATGCGGTGAGCATTTGTCTATGCGGATGACTGTGAGGCCTGTCTGGTGGGGAGCACCGTGCAGAAAATCCTGTCCACTTACCCTTGCTCTTTCTTCACACATAGAACCAAAATAGAAAAGGAGAAAAAGGAACACGCCAAGCTCCATGGGATGATCCGCACTGAAATAAGCGGGGCTGAAATTGCAGAGGAGATGGAAAAGGAAAGACGGTTCTTCCAACTGCAGATGTGTGAGGTAGGACATTGTGACTGGAAAGCCACGCGGTACAGGATGAGCCACGGGTGCAGACCTCTTCTCCAACAGGGTCTTCTCTGCTCAGACTCGTGGCTTTGGCTTTGGCGGCAGTAGGCCACATTTCTCTACTAAAGGTTTGTTTCATTAGAGGAATTGTGCGTGGGTTTAGGTCAGTCTAACACCAGCCTTTATTAAAGGAAGAGGGAGGACTGGTGACCTGACTCAGAAGTTAAGAGCACTTGCTGCTGAGTCATGAGGACCTGAGTCTGGGTCCCTGCGTCCAGGCCAGGCTGCCCACAGTTCCTGTAATTCCAGCTCCACGGGCTCTTGACACCTTCTTCTGGTCTCTGGATAGACCTGAGACATGAACACACACACACACACACACACACACACACACACAGATTTGAGGATCTCCTCCTCCTCCTCCTCCTCCTCCTCCTTCTTCTAAAAGAGAATAAAGAATGTCCTTTTTGCCTTCCATGCTTCTTCACAGGCTTTAGCTAGAGTGCTTATTCTTTGGCGCTTGTAAGAGTTCCTATTGCAGCTGGGCACACTGGCACATACCTGTAATCCCAGCACTAAGGAGGCAGAGGCAGGCGGATTGCTGTGAGTTTGAGGCCAGCCTGTCTACAAAGCGAGTCCAGGACAGCCAGGACTACATGGAGAAACCCTGTCTCAAAACAAAACAAACAAACAAACAAAAACTCCAAAAAACAACAACCCAAGAGTTCCTATTGCCCCTATGGGGTCAGTGAAAGGGAGGAGTGAAGAAATGGCCTGAAAACACTCATGACACTGCACAACATCTGTGGTACCCAGTTCCCAGACATCACCTGCCCCTGGGTTCTTGTCCTGTGGCGAGTGTCTTGGAGAAGGACAGAAGGGAGTGGCACCAGGGGTCTTTATATCAAGATCAGAGACCACAAAATGTGCAGGCCTCTGTGGTTTTGTGCCTTACTGTGAATGAAAATGGCCCTGTCTCTCCCTGGGCTATGCATTGGTGTAATCCCCAGCCCAGTGGCACTTGTTACACCCTCTTAAACCAGGCACCATTAAAAAAAAAAAAAAAAAAAGCCATTGTAAACCTTCCTTCCTATTCATTTCTGTACATTTTTCTGATTGTCTTTTAGAATAAGTTCCAGTAAGTAGAATTTCCGGGTCAAAGAGGGTACATGCACATTTTACGTTTTGATATGTTGCCAAGCATTTTATTAACGATGGTATCATTCTGGCCCATTGCCAGACATCCAATTAACAGTGAATAACTATCAAAAGGGAAGGAGAAGAGAACACAGAGGCAGTTCTTACAGAGGGAATACAATTTGTTGTTAGGGTTTTAGAGTGGCTTCCTGTCACCACCCCCCTGGCTTGCACAGCTAGGCTAAGAGAGTTCCTGGACTCGGGCTCATTCTGAGAGACAGACAGCTGGGAGCTCACAGGGCTTGGCTCAGGTTAGCAGGGTTTCCTGAGCTATCCTGTCATGAGGAGGAGATGTGCTCAGGATTCTAATACCACGGCCTCACGGTGAGGGCAAAGGGGGATTAAAGAGTCCTTGTTCTGTGTACTTTCTGGAAGGAACCGATGCGTTTCATAATGCCTGCTAAGCGGGCCTTAGTGGATTCGCTGGGTTAGAAGTGGCTTTGATAAACTTAATTTAAAAGTCACCTTTTTAGCACTCATACTTAGGGAAGTGATTTCGGACAGGGGCATGGTAACAGAGTCTCTGCTACTGGTTTCTAGCGGTTGGCACTGAAGACAGTGAGCTGACAAAGAAAGGGGCATGAACCTGGGCGAGGCGGCACATACCTACCATCAGTCTCAGTTCCAGGACAGCCGGGACTATGCAGAGAGACAGTGTCTCAAATGAAACATAACGGGGCCCGGCTAGCGCTCACTCCAGACAGCCTCCTTCCATGCAACCAGGACGAGCTCGGCCTGGCTGGATGTGGCAGAGTATCTAGTTAGAGAGGTAGTTCTTAACCATGGAATTCCCCGGCCGTCCTAACCATTTAGTCACATATGCAGAAGGAGCCCAGCATCTATCTACCACAAGCCCTGGCCAGTCTACAAGCTGTTAAAGAAGAAGGAGGGAGTCTTGAATGGGCATGTGGCTCACTTGGGAGCGTGCACACATGGGCCCTGGCATCAGCCCTGCGTAAGCCAGGTGTGGTGCTACACACCTGGAATCCCGGCACTTTGGAGGCAGAAGCAAGAGGATCAGAAATTCAAGGTCCTCCCTGACTGTGTGTTGAGCTCAAGGCTAGCCTGGGCTACAGGAGAGCCTGCTTCAGAAGAAATCCCCCATTGTCCTCAGAAGCTCATGCTAAGCTCCTATTTGCTCTTCTTTTTTCTCAACATCCTCTCCTCATTTCTCCACAGTACCTGCTGAAGGTCAATGAAATCAAGGTTAAAAAGGGAGTGGATTTGCTTCAGAATCTGATCAAGTACTTCCACGCCCAGTGCAAGTAAGTGTCCCTTCTTTATGGTGGCTTTCGAATGCTCCTCCGCGAATGGCGTCTCCCGGCGGATTGCCTTGTGTTGAGGGAATAAACAGTCACTTGGAAATTACCACGGGAGGGTTGAGGATGTAGCCCAGAGGTAGATCTTGACTGATGTGTGGGGATCCATCCAGATTCAACCCCCAGAACTGCAGAGAAAGGAAAAGGAAGGAAGAAATTACAATGGGCCGGGGCTAGGGATGTGCCTCTGTGGAGTGTTTGCCTAGCATGCAGGGGTGGGATGGGTGGCTGGGGTGTGTCTTGGGTTTAATTACCCACAGCATATAAAGCCACATGGTGGTGCTTGCCCACAAGCCAGGTGCTCTTAGGAGGGAGGGGCAGAAGGATCAGAAGTTTAAGGTCATCCTTGGCTATATAGAGACCAGCCTGGACTACATGAGACCCTGTCAATGAATGAATGAATGAATGAATGAATGAATGACCATGGCAGGAAAGAAAGATGTGCTCCAGACACAACACAGATGAACCTTGACTATGTAGAGGGATGGAAGCTAGAGACACAAGACCACATTGCATGGCTTTGTGTTTGCCAGGTCAGGGGTTAAAGCACATTTATAGTCAGAAAGCAGCTTAACCCTTACCATAGAAAAGGAAGAAATGGGGCCTGACAGTTCGTGGGTGTGCGCTTGCTTTTGGAGGTAGCAAAATGTATGTTTTGGAATTGGTGCTGGTTGCATTGCCCCGTTAACTATTCTGAAGCCTACGGCGCTGTACACGTCCAAAGAACATCTTATGGCGCGAGAATTATGTCTCAATAAAGAAGAGAAGTATATATACAATATTTTTAAATTGACAATAATTGTCATACCTTTTTTTTTTTTTTTTTGGTTAGAGAGGCTAACTTGCTTGATCTGGCACATGATCTCAGAGGTTTTTGTTGTTTTTGAAAAAGAGGGAAATGGTGTTGATTTGTGTATTATATTAAAACAATACTTTCATAAGTTGCTGGTCCTAGAAAGTCAGTAGGAAAGAAAGAAAACCTTCATGTTCTGGGTCCTTAGCTTTGCTCTCTGGATGTCAGCCTTCCACCTGGCTCCTGGCTCTGGCTCGGGCCCTGGGCGCTGGCGTAAGCACACACCTATGGCTCCTGTTCTTACTCCCCGGCAGTCTTTGATGGAGTGCTTGATTATGTAAGCCTTTATGAAAGTGCTGAGATAAAGGGATATGGCTGGGGAGATGGACTTGGGAATTGAGTGTTTGCCAACGTTTTCTGAAGACTGGAGAGATGACTCAGCTGTTAAGAGCACCAGCTGCTCGTCCAGTGGATTCAGGTTGGATTGCCAACACCTACATAGCAGCCCACAACCATCTGTGACTCCAGTTCATGGGATCCAACTCCTCTTCTGACCTCCGAGGGCTCCTGCAGGCATGTGATGCACATATATACACTCAGGCACACACACACATACACACATACACATAAAGTTAAACAAATACATTTGGTAGGTATTCTCCTCTGATAAAATAAACCAGTTCAAGCCAAATTAAAGTATATAAAGGCAGGCTTTTTAGGAGCAGAGAAAGCATGCGCAGAGAGGGAGGAGGGAGAGCTAAAATGTAGTGGGGGGGGGGGGGGGAGAGGAAGCCTAGCCCCAGGGCTGGAAAGCTTAGGTATGGACTGAGGAATGCTGGGAGAACCTGGAGGCTAAGTCTGCTTTGGTATCTTAAATAGGCACCTCAGCTGCTTGTCCTGGGTCTGAATTCCAACATTTTTTAAAAAGTGTGGCCTCGGACAGTGGACGGCCATAGGGAAGTCAGGGACAGGGTAGCATGGCTGGGCTGGTCACAGCTGAAATGGAAAGTGTGAAATGGTTTGAAAAATCTTTCAGAGGCCAAGTTGCCACACGTGTCTGTTTACCTTCCCTGAATGGGCTTTGCCTGGGGCTGGTGTCGCTGCCCACACCTTGTTCCTTCCCTAGAATGTCGGCACAAGTCCTCTAGCTTCTCCTGGGCCTCCGTCCCAGCTCAGTTTCTGAGCAGCAGCCTCTGCGAGCCTCCCAGATGCCATCTTCATTCATTGCCATGTCCAAGGGTGCTGCATGGACCAGCCACGGCTGTGCAGCAGGGTCTGTGTGCTCACCCCAAAGGTGCATAGCTGCTGATGCTCTATGGCTGGGGTGACTTCACGTTTCCCTTCCCTCAGCTGTGAGCAGGTGGAGCATTTGCTGGGGAAGACTGGCCCAGTGTCAGGAAGACCTGGGATCTCTAGAACTTTCAAGGTGGTCTCCCTGACAGCTGCTCTGTCTGCCCCATAACCTGGCTGCCAGGCTGTGTAGGAAGTGGGTGGCTTCCTTGGCTGAGTTTTTATTTTTAGGAAGAAGTTATTCTCAGATTTCCTTTTTCTTCTTTATTTTGCACAAACTATTAGTTGGGTAGCAACAGGCCACTTGCGGAAAGTGAATTACTTGACCTTTTATGGGCACAAGCTCAATAACCTTCTAAAATATGACTTCTCCTGTTTCCTCCTTGGATGGGGGCTAGCGTGTGTGTGTGTGTGTGTGTGTGTGTGTGTGTGTGTGTGTGTGTGTGTGTGTGTGTGTAGGGGGCGTGTTGTGTCCTTGCATTGCTTAATTCATTCTTGGGAGATAAAATAAAACCCGAGAGGCTTGGCTCGTGGGCCCTGGGAACCCAAGGCTGTGTGTGTCCTGCATGCTGTGAAGCCCTCCAACTTCCTCCTCAGATATCCTGGTCCCTAGCCTCACAGCTGCCTCACCACAGTGGTCTTCTGTGAGTGTGAAGAGCCTCTGGGTGGCATCTAGATCCTTAGAGCGACTTCTTTGCACCTTAATTTCGCTTCTGAAATTCTTTTGTGCTTGTTACATTTTGTAGCTTTTTGTTTTGTTTTGTTTTGTTTTTGAAGCACTTTGAAGGACACATCCTGGATTTTCATTTCATTTTGTGTAAAGGTAGCACTTGCGTCTCTGGAGCAGCTGAAGGAAGGATGCTGTTCAGGTAATAGAACCAGCAGTAGGGCAGCCTTTGAAACAGTAGCTAAAAGGAGGTGGTTGCTCTCAGAGGTGGCCGTGTGTGTTGAGTTGCCTTGCGTTTTGAGAGCATACTGCTCGCTCAGAGCCATGATGGACTTGGGATGTTGTGTTGATGAGGCTTGGAAACCAGAGCTCTGGAGTTTACTTTCATGTCGGGAAAGGGTAGGTGACATGGCCAGATCCTCAACAGGGGAGGTGTGCCTGTCCTGGCGTGGTGGTAGAGTGAGTGTGAGGCACTTGGCACAGTGTGTAAGGTCCAGGAGAGGACCAAAGATTGCATCTGAATACTTCTGTTTCCAAGGCTGGAAAGTCTGGTTAAACCAGCTAGAAAATGTCTAATGGGAGGAGAACAAAGCCTGATTTGGTAACAGTGATGCTAAAAGCCCTTTGAAGCTTGGAAAAATGCTAATAGGCTTTGGGGGGAAATTCACAAGGGACACGTACCTATGGGTGTCACAGTGACACGGAGGTCGTTGAAGCAACCCGTGGGGTCCCTTACTTTGAAGCTGCTGTGATGCCAGGTATGGTATCCTTCACAAGGAGGGCACAGACGGGTGTGAGTTTTGAAAGTGAGAGCGACAAGATCTACATCTTCAGGCCAAGTCTGTACCACAGATCTGAGTACACTCTCCAGGAAGCTTGTGTGTGCGCACAAACACGAGCCAGGTCCCTGAGTCCTACACTCTTGCTCTCTTCACCTGGTTGCCGAGCTCCAGAGGTGCCTAGGGCCGTGCACCTGTTCCTTCCCCAGGCACTGCGGCCTTCACTTGCTGTCACATTTCCTCCTTTCCTAACCTTGCATTCTTTGTCTCCTGCGTTTATCTCTCCCTTTTTCTCTTGTGACCTAGCTGCATTACCAGAATTTGGAGTGACTAAGGAAATCATTACATATAGGAAAACTCTAACTAAAACAGGGATCACAAGAGTTCACAACGGGAGCACCCCAGTGTCTGGTTCCAGTAACTGCAGCTCTTCAAGATTTCCTTGTCAGTTTAGGAGGCCTCCAGAGAGGCAGGGGAGCTGGCGGGGTGTTCCCCCATTCCCCCCGCTTCTTTCCTCCTTACTCTAGCCACAAACACCTGGACAGATGACACTGACACAGGGACTGAACTGCTAATCCAGAAGCAAGTTCTGCGTTCAGAAAACAAACCCAGCTAAAGCAAGAATGCACCGTAGTCATGTGTATACATAAGGGGTGAGGTGAGAACACTGGCAACCTGCTTCCGCACTGTCCTGAAGACCAGCCACTTTGCTACATTTCTGAGTCCTCTGTCTCAAGTGACCTCACAGCTTCCAGCCCCTTATCTTTAGGATGATACTTTTGCTGTCTAACCTTTAAGACCTGCCATGCCTTTCTGCTGTGCAGATGGAGCCTGGCCATTCATGTGTGTCAGAGTTGCCTGGCTTCTCCATTATGCTCTTTCCCACTTAACTGCTTCCTGTTTGGGAGAATTCTCTAGAGCATACTCTTGTTTGTACCCCGTGGCTTTTTGGCCTCAAAGCCTTCTCTGCCACTGTCAGGAGAGTTGTTTCCATTTATTAACTGGAAAATCAGGTCTTCCGTTATGTGGGTCAAAACTCAAAATCAGAGATGCGCAGGCTCATCGTAGTTCCTCTTGTTTTCGTTTGCAGTTCTGTCATTTTATTCTGGTTTTGCCGGATGGTGCGCATTTCTGTTCCCCCAGGAATCGCACCCTGTCCAGCTGCCTTCCCTTGAGCACTCATGTCACTAGCAGCCTTCTCTCCCTTGTGACACTCAGCCTCTGCTTTTTCTCTCCCCCAGTTTTTTCCAGGATGGACTGAAAGCAGTAGAAAGCCTCAAGCCTTCCATTGAAACGCTCTCCACCGACCTGCACACAGTGAGTAGCAGCCCCGCCCTCCCTGTGCTGCTTCACCGCACATTCAGCTGGTGTCACCGTCCCATTCGGGGCTCGGTTCTGTAACCTTGTGTGTGCGCAACGGTGCTGTCCAGAAAGGACTGGCCCGCAGTGCTTCTGGAGCAGTGCTGAGGCATGACGTGAACACGCCACCCTCATGTGTGCCCATGTGTGTGGCAGGACCATGATCTGTAACATATAAGCGCACCCTGGTTTTACTTCTCTCTGCTTTGTTTGCTTTTCAAAGATCAAACAGGCCCAGGATGAGGAACGACGGCAGCTCATGCAGCTTCGAGATATTTTGAAGTCAGCATTGCAGGTTGAACAGAAAGAGGTGAGGGGATTTAGGATCGAAGGATCACAGGGTGGGGTGGGGGGGGGTCCCCCTCATTGTAGGGGCTTTGGGCTGAGGAGTATAATACCCGCATCTACCAGGCTCATGGTTTTATATTTTAGGATATTTACTTCTAGGAGCTGCAAGCACTGTGGGCCTGACTCTCTTGCTCTCGGTAGTTCTCAGAGTTTGTCACATGTGTGCCCTGAGTTCTGTTCTTAGACTCTGTGATTTCCTTATTCTGCTGAGTGTGAACTCTCTGCTGTGTGAACTCTCCCCTGTGTGAACCTTCCCCAGTTTGTGAAGTAGGAACAGAACAGATTCCCTTAAAACCCAGGACTGTTTTATCTGTGAAGAATTAGGCTGCGTGTAGTGACACATACTTGTAACCCCAGCACTTGGGAGGCTGAGGCAGGAGGACCACCGTAAGTCTGAGGCCAGCTGGTGCAACATACTGAATTCCAAGCCAGACTGGAGTGTGTGCGTGTGCACGCGTGTGCATGTGCAGGCACCTTATATAAATATATGATGATGCCTTGTGTAAAAATCAAGACTAAAAGATGAAATGAAGCTAGTGTGATGACTCAGAGGGGGAAAGTTCCAGGTCCCAGATCCTGCAGTGGAAGGAGAGAACCAACTCCTACTTTGACACTTGCATGCCTGCTCTTACATATGCAACACACACACACACACACACACACACACACACACACACACACACACAATGCTTCTTTAAGGATGGGAGAGTTAGCTTTCCACACGGCTGCCCTCCAGTGGCCAGCCATTCATGGTTCTTCTCCGTGTTCTTTGGTGCAGTGATAACTTTATGTCCCCCACACATCACCAAGTAATAGTAATGTGGTTCTGGTATTATAAGGAGTAACTTTGTCTCTAGTCTGTTGTTGAGGTTAGCCCTGAACTCATAGGCTCAAGTGATCCTCCTGCCTGCCTCAGAGTAGTGGGATATAATGGGGATTTAATGTAAATCTTCTTCCTTTCCAGTAAAATTAAATAACTACTTAACAAACCATAGTTCTTAGACTATAACTGAATCTTGTTGTTTTTCTCCTAAATGCATTTACCTTTTGTGACCGAAGTCTAGGAGAGTAAGTACCTGGTATTTTCACAAATTGCAGAATTTCGCATGGTCATAGATATTTCTTCATACATCTTAGTGGCTAGTTCATTTCAGCTTTTAATGTCTCCTCTCTCACCGTAGTAGATGATTTTACTAAAAAGGCTGTAGAATTTGGATGCATATGACAAGTGAAACGGAAAATTCCCAAATTTAGTTTGGACTTCTGCTGTCATACTTTCATGAGATTGGAGCCGCGCATCCCAGCCCTCCCTTCCTGCAGTGCTGAGGTCTGCAAGCCCTTTTAGTCCACCCCGAGCCTTTTCTCAGCAGGACTGCCTCTGAGCACCTTCTCCATAATGCTGCTTTGCTCGATAGAGATTGTTCACGCATGGTGACCTTTTCCCAGTCCAGAAAGCACAGTTCTTGTGATCTGAGACCATGGCCTCACAGTAAGTAGAAGAGGCAGGCTTGAGAGCCTGGGTGTTATTGAGATGGCGGCTCTCCAGAGCACCAGTGTGAGTGATGGAGAGCTGTTTTTGTCTGAGGAGGCTTTAGCCCAGGAAGAGACGACTCAGTTTGAGATGAGGTGTGCCTGGGTCGGCAGCGCCTGGGGCACAGATACCGTGGTGGGCCAGGCTGTGCAGAATTTGAGGTCTGAGGAAGCCAGCCTTATTGGAGAGCTGTTACCAACGGTTCTGCCCACCTGCTCCAGAGGCACGGGGTCTTGTCAAATGAGTCTCCTTTCTTTCTCTTGGTTTTCTTAGGCCGGGTTCTCCACCCTTCTGGTTGTGAGAATGTTTCCTGTATCGGTTGCTTGTTGGTGCGGATGCTCAGTCTGTGGGACGGTCTGTGGATACAGTAGCAGCTACCTAACAAGTGCAAAGACGTCAGATCTTCCATGATTCTTCGTGAATCTGCCTGGGTTCTCGCCATGGCTGCTTTACTCTGCTTCTCTTTGGTTGGATTCTCCTTTGCGAGTGAGAGATTCAGAAAGCCAAGGCGATGGATGGACTCTAGCAGTACCGCGAAAACTCTAACTCTGCCCGTGTAATAGAGAATACAAGTTCAGCCACGGGCCCAGGGACAGTGCCTTTTCTCTTGGTAGTAGTAGTTGCTTCCTGCTTCCCTCTGCAAATCTCAGCTTAGAGACAGGTGAAGGGTGTGGCCATTAGTACGGTGGCTGTTTTTCTTTGCCACCCAGTGGGTTTACTTCAGTTTGGAGTCTGGTCCCTTTCTCCCAGTGTTCTCACACCTTTTAGAAAGGGTCCATTCTTCAACTGGACCTGGTGTAGTACTCATCTCTAATCCCAACTTCTTGGGAAGTTGAGGCAGGGGGATCCCCAGTTCAAGGCCTGCTTTGGCTACAGAGCAAAGTCAGGGCTGTCCTGTACAAGTACATGAGGACATGATTCAAAATAAGTTAGCCAGGCATGGTGGGCGCATGTCTGCAGTCCCAGCTTGGGTGGCAGAAGCAGGGGGATCTCTGTGAGTTCAAAACCAGCCTGATCCTCAGAGTAAATGCCAGGCCAGCCAGGGCTACATTGCGAGACCCTGTTAAAGAAGGAAGGAAAAGCAGGTCAAGGGTCGAGCTCTTGCCTAGCACGCAGAGTCCTAGCATCCCCAGTGCCGCTGGATGTTTCCTGCCCTTTCTCTCTGTCACTTTCATCTTCTGTTTTCTCCATGTGCCCATCTCAGTGAGACCTGTAAGTGGGGAGACTGGTAATGAGAATGTAGATGTGGTCCTGAGGGGAGGAGCAGGCTCTGGGAGGTGGTCTCAGGAGGTCTGGATGCCAGAGCTCTCACAGCCCTCCCTCTCTCTCCCCTCTGCCCTCACCAACTTCCCCCGCCCCGCCCCTTTCTCTCTCTCTCTCTCTCTTGTAGTCCTGGACTCGCTTTGTGGACCAGGCTGGCCTCGAACTCACAGAGATCTGCCTGCCTCCGCCTCCCCCAGTGCTGGGATTACAGGCATGTGCCGCTACCACCTGGCTTCTGCTTCTCTTTTTTTAAGTGTCCCAGGTAAGAAGCATGTGGTTGAGCAGTTGACTGTCAAGTAGCAGACACTGCTCTGACCAGTGGCTCTTTCTGACTCTGGTTTTTCCTATCTGGATTGGCGACCCTGTCATGCTCAGCAGCACTAGCTCACTGCTGGCCCCTGGGCCCTGGGCGAGCCTGCCCTGCTCTTGTCTGCTGTGGTGGGAGGAAGACTTGCCTAGCACCTTCAGTTCCAGGTCCTCAAGCTGTGTACTGCACAGACACACCAGGGCAAGGTGGGCGCAGTGCTCCCCACTGCAGCAGTAACAATCCGGAAATCCGGAAGTGGAGTGAGAAAAGCAACTGGGGGCACAGGGTGAGAGCTCTAACGGAGGTCTGCCAGTGGGTACAGCTTCTGAGTCAGGACTTTTGGGAGATGACACAGTCTCAGAGGTGGAGCAGGAAGGCTGGTTTCTGAGTCAGGACTCAGGGCAGAGCAGATATGCCAAGTTCTTAGTCTTCCACATCTTCCAGGAAGAGAGTGGCAGGATCTAGGCCTCTCCTGCCTCAGTCTTCCATGAAGCAGGAATAGTGTTGACATTTCTGCAGCTGTTAGGAGAGGTCTCAGCTCGTTAGCTTGATAAACAGGCACTAGTTTTGTTGTCCAGCCACCGAGCCCCTAGGTGCAGCAGTGCACCAGAGTGGCCATGCTCCTCAGCCCACTGCGCTCACACTGTCAGAGCCATAATGGACAACGCCACTGCTGTTCATCACTGATATATGCAGCCGCATCGCATTCTGCCCTGCGCGCCTCTCCTCTCCCCAACATCTTGCTGCTCCCACTCTTGCTCGAGCCCTGCCCTCCTATTATAGGCATAGGACTTTTGAGCCATTTGGCTCCCAGTCATAGGTCCTTCCTACAACATCACTTTTCCTCTGCTGGACCCTCACTGTGACCCCAGGGCTAGGATTACAGGTGTGTAATTCACCTCAAAGGGTCTTTGATGGGTTTAGTTTTAGTGTCTCATAAAAAGTCATTCAGATGAGTGAGGCAGTATTTGTCCTTTCCCATCTACTCTGTTCTTTCTTTTCTTTTCTTTTTTTAGGATTTTATTTATTTATCATATATACACAGTGTTTTGCCTGCATGTATACCAGAAGAGGCACAAGATCTCATTATAGATGGTTGTGAGCCACCATGTAGTTGCTGGGAATCGAACTCAGGACCTCTGGAAGAGTAGCCAGTGCTCTTAACCACTGAGCCATCTCTCCAGCCCCCTCCACTCTGTTCCTACAGCGTGGAAAGCAAGGCTTGTTCTGGATTTCTGAGACTTCAAGTACTGCCCTTTAGGGAGCATGTGAGATCGAGGCTACCCTCCTGTGAGGAGTATACAGCCGGCACCCAGACACTGGCACTCATGGATCCAGTATCAGGTGTGCCAGAAGAGTTAACGGGGTTACAGTTCAGCAGTCCTGTCCCCCACCCCCAATAGATCCAGTGGACCATTGCTCTCTGCATCAGAATCCCAGCTGCCCTTTCCCCCAAAGCTGACAAGCTGACTGAAATTTATATGGAAGTACAGAAGGACTCAGCATTATCCAAAGCAGTCATGAAAAAGAGCTAAATCAGAGAATTCACACCTCCTGACTTCAGAACTGACCACAAAGCTGTAACAACTGTAGCACTGTGGTGTGTTGAAATGTGGATGGGTGTGGAGAGGCATGAGGCAGAATTGAGCTCAGACATAAACCATACATTTATGGTCAGTAGAATCTCCCCCAGGGTAGTCCTGAGACAACTGTGCACCTATCAGAAATAGAGTGAACTTGAAACCCCACCTCCATATAACTGTAGGTTAACTCAAAGAGTAAAAGCTGTAAAACTCTTTAAAAACTTCCTTATAGCTATAAGCTCCATTATCTTAAATTTGGCAGTAGTTTCATACGTATGACCCCTAAATACAAATTACAAAAGTATTCTAAACTGGGTGATGGCGCATGCCTTTAATCCCAGCATTCGGGAGGCAGAGACAGGTGGATCTCTGAGTTCAAGGCCAACCTGGTTTACAGAACAAGTTCGAGGACAGCCAGAGCTGTTACACAGAAAAACCCTGTCTCAAAAACAAAACAAAACAACAACAACAAAAACAAACTGGGAAGAATGCACAAATCTCGCTATTCCTTGAAGCCAAAGCCTGCGCTGTGACTCCTGCAAGCTGGCTTTGCTGCTTCCTGGCTCAGTGCTCTTCTCCCCTGAGTGACGGCCACAGCTCCCACTCTTAGCTCCTGTCTTCTACCTCCCTTGCCTTGAATCTCTCTTATTTCCCCCTTCACCTTTGAGAGGCTCTGCCTGCAGTGTGCACTTTTGGCCCCTCAGTTCTTGGCTGTTTTTAATACTCTGCTCAGTTTGAATTATGTTGATCCTTGTGGCATTAGTTCGTTCCTTCGCTGTCTGGGCACTGCCTTTGTTTCCCTGGGAACGGTCAGCTGCTTGACACCCGGAAGGAGGTTGGCCCTAGTCTCTGGTGACTTCCGCTGTGGCTTAGATAGAAGGAGCCGTAAATCAGAGCTGCACTTCTGACCTTAAGCAAACCACTTAATACCATCACATCTCCTCTTGTTTCATCTGTAGAAGTGAAATAGTTTGGCAGAATCCACAGTAAACGGAAAGGCCTTAGCTCTTGCCTGGCTGTGGGCATCTCACATCCCGCTTACTGTTAGTCTGTCAGAACCAGCCCCGGCTGGTTGCTCCTTCTCTTGGTGTGGGATGGGAATCTATCAAGACTGGTGCTGGCCTGGGTTCTGGAGAATTCTCACTCATTCTTGCCCTCAGAAACTCAGAGTTTGCCATCAGGTGGATGTAAGACTCTTAGCCGAGCACACGGACGGCCTTCTCTGTAACTGTGGCGCGCCTTCTCTGTAACTGTGGCGCGCTTGGTCAGGGTCAGAGCAATTAGGATCAGACACTCGCACACCATGAGACCCACAAGGCAGGGAAGGGAATATGTGACCAGTGCTGTGTGTACCAGGTGTCTACAGATGTGATCATAGCCATCTGTAGTACATTTGCTGTCTTACTGAGTGTTTTACTGTTGTCCAAGAAAGACACTGAGGCAGAAAGGCCAGCTTTCTCTTTCAATTTGCCCGCGTTGCAAGCAGTGCTCTTTGTCCCCATACCACTGAGCCTTCCTTCCTGAGAGTTCACCACCACAGGATCTCCTAGCCATTGGCAGAGTCCAAAACAAAACCTGTCAGGTGGCTCATTAAAGCCAGTTTAGAAGTACTCATAGTTTGCAGGGAAGAGAAATGCTGAGATGGAACTCAGGGCTGTCCACATGTGAGGCTCTACCCATCAACACCCCCTGCCCCAGCACCAGAACTAGAAATACTGTTTTTTTTTTTTTTTTTAACATTTCTTTCTGCAGCCTGATAGATGGCTTTTATGAAGTCCTTGGTGGGAATTTTCTAGCTTTTTAAAAAATTAAAAAAAAAAAAAAACATTTTTTTAGGCATAGGTTTCTTTTTATGTAGTGCATGTTTTAAAACTGGAACTTAAACAAGATACATTAAAAAGCAGTTTCTTGACCACATTTTTAGGACTCACAACTTCGCCAAAGTACAGCCTACAGCTTACACCAACCTCAGGGGAACAAGGAACACGGGACAGAGCGGAACGGGAACCTGTACAAGAAGAGCGACGGGTAGGTGGCTAGGCGGTGGCTGCTGCTGCTGCGACTGTGCCGGCCATCTCCCAAGTCAGTGTCTGAACTCTCCCCATTTCCCCGCTTCCCCTTCAGGATCCGGAAAGTATGGCAGAAGAGGAAGTGTTCCGTCAAAAATGGCTTCCTGACCATATCCCACGGCACCGTGAGTATCTGTCTTCATCCATGCTTGTCTGCAGGGGATGGTTGCTGGAGTGCGCTGTGCACGTGCTGCTGCTGTGAGGGCACGTTCTGAAGAGCTTCCCGCTAAGAAACTTGCACCCTTGCCTGTGTGGAGCCCCCGCACCCTGGGCGTGCTCTCTGGGCTCCGTTCCGTGGCTTCACCAAATTCAAGACAAAGTGATCGCTCAGGCCACTTCTATTTAGTAGCCTTTGACTTCCAGAAACTGTCAAACCTGCTGCCCCAGCTCGCTTCATCCTGGACATCCTCCTTACAGAGACTTCTAATGTCTCAACAAAGAAATAATCTTTCTAGTCAAAAGAATTTGTGTGTGTGTGGGGGGGGGGGCAGTGCTGGAGAGATGGCTCAGAGGTTAAGAGCACTGACTGTTCTTCCAAAGGTTCTGAGTTCAATTCCCAGCCACCACACAATGGCTCACAACCATCTATAATGAGACCTGGTGCCCTCTTCTGGCCTGCAGGTGTTACATGCAGACAGAATACTATACATAATAAATAAATAAATCTTGGATGGAAGGAAGGAAGGAAGCAAGCAAGGAAGGAAGGAAGGGAAAAAAAAATTTTGGGAACCAAATCTAAAATAAAAGGGAATTCTGTATCTTCCTTATAGAAATTTCATATCCTGTGCCCAGCCTTTATCAAGTTCTCCTCCATGTTATCCTGTTTTTAAGAGCTCCATGCAATATAATGGAGCCCTGTGTGGGTTTGGGTGAGAATACAATCACTTTCCAGTTTGGTTTTCAGAGATCAGCCCTTCACCCGCTCCCCTGGTGTGGCTGGGGCTGGTACGACTGGTCTGGACAGTCAAAGCCAGGTTGGTCGTTCCTTTGTTGACGGTGGATGGCTTCCCCCTGGCTGCAGGTCTCATACCACATATTTACCTCAGTCGTGAGCGTGGGGGGTGGTAAGAATCTGAGCCTTTGTCTCAGTCTTCCTTTCGCCCATCCTAAGGCTCCCTTAAGAGGAGTAGTTGGGCGGAAGCACAGGTGGGCTTCTTGGACCCAGTAGAAAGGTAGTGTCCTGAGAAACTTAACACTTGTTTAATTTTATTTTTTGACTAACAAAGAAAGCTTCATGTGAAGCTATCACGGAAACAAAGATTCTGTTGCAGGAGTTTGGGAGGAAGGCATTGTCCCCTTCACTTTTGATGATTCCATTAGGGGCAAGACATTATGATTTGTACCTGGTCTCTGCTGCCTTTGCCCAGCAGACTAACTGACTATATCTCTGAACTTGGGGGAGTAAAACTCATCCGTCTTCCCATAAGCAAACTGCTCCTTACCCCTGAGCCTTGCAGTTTGGACCTTGATGCGCTGTTCTTTCCACACAGCAGGTGTCTAGGAGTGAGGGAGCAAAAGTGCTTTAGACTGAGGGAGGCAAAGGTGTTTAACCATGCATCAGGTAGATGCAGAATGTCAGGCCAGGAGGATGATGACAGCTGGGTTTCTTTCACAGGCCTTACGGGGCTCGTCCCCTCGGATGCTGTGCTCCCTTTTTTTTTTTAAATTTTTTTTTGAACACAGGGTTTCTCTTTATAGATCAAGCTGGCCTTCAACTTACAGAGATCTGCCTGCCTCTGTCTCTCGAGTGCTGGGATTAAAAGCATGCGCTACCACGCCTGGTGCTGTGTTCCATTTTCAGTGTCCACTAGGTTGTTGTAGCTTAGGCACACTGCCTCCATGCAGAAATCATTGTAGAGTGAGGCCAAGTTTCCTTTCTTGAAGAAGTTAGAAATCTCGTGTCACAAGTCATATTTCCTTCCTTGGGGTCCCTGATGTGCAGGCCCTCCACTTAAACCCCTGACAGGGCTGTGATTTCTTGAATGTACCTGGTGATTCCTTGCCACCAGTACAAGTGGCTTCCAGTGACTTCCAGAGTTCCAGCTTGCTCTCCAAAGGCATAATAAACATTCTTTAAATTTTGATGGGTTGCCCCAGTTTTTGGGCAGGCAGTAGTTATAATTATCTTTACCACGATGCTGATGGCTCTTCTTACACAGTGCATGCATTTTTAAAGAGCTGTGTGCTTTGAGGTGAACCCTCTCAAGGAACCTCCACTTGGGGGGAGATGAGGCATCCTCTAGCATTAGCTGCCCCTTCCTGCTCTAGCTGTAGGGTGGGTCCCCATTCAACCGCCACCTGACAGCCTTGGAGGAGCTCCCGTAGCTGCTTTTCAGCATCCCATTTCCTCTCACTGTGTGCTGACCTGTATGTGCCAGCAGTCCTGGTCCTGAAGGACCCGCCATGTTCCTGTGCCACTAGATCGTTTGCATTTTGTAGATGTGAATGGTCCGGGCTGAGAGCGAGGACTGGGAGAGGCATTACTTCAGCGTTTGGGTTTTTATCTGGCTCCTGGGTAGCTTGTTCATTTTGCCAGTACTTCTTGACTCTGCTTCATCACCAGCAGGAGAAAGGGGCAGGTGTCCAGAGCTGGGTCTGAGGAAGTGGCGGTCAAAGCAGCTCTGGGACGCAGCTGCTCTGTGGGCCTGTGGGGAGCAGAAGCTCCTGAGGCATGCTTGCACTGTCAGGAAAATAGAGCCTTCCGGAAGCAGGCAGCCTCTGGGGTGTGAAATTGCTGAACTCTTCCCTCCTACAGAGTACAGGTACCATCTAGGACAGGTACAGTGAGGGCCTGCACCTGTGTTGTCACAGCAGGTTGTGTTTCTGGCATTAGGGAGGTCCTTAGAATGAGATCTCCGATTAGGGGGTCTTCTTGACCAAGTTCACAGCATTGTCACTCCACCAAGGCCTGAGGGCTGTATTGTGCTAGAAGAATTGCTTTCTGCTTAAGGGACCCATTATTTTATTTTGTATATATGTGTATATATGTGTATGTATGTATGAATGTATGTGTGTGTGTGTGTGTATACACACACACACACACACACACACACACACACACACACACACATTTCTGAGATAGGGTCTCACTATATAACTCTGGCTGGACAGGAAGTCACTATGTAGACCAGCCTAGCCTTGAACTCACAGAGGTCTATCTGTATCTGCCTCCTGAGTGCTGGGATTAAAGGCATGTACCACCACACCTGGCCAGCCCAGCATTTAACAAAATGTGATCCAAAAAAAAGAAAGAAAAGAAAAAAAAATTGTGATCCTTATTCACTTGGAAGGTAGGGCACCACAAGCTTGTATTTTAAAAGAGTTTTAAAGACTGCCGATACAGGTAAGCGGTAGAATGCTTGCTTACCTTACATAACGTGAAGTCCTAGGTAAATCCCTATGGCCTCAATCAATCAATCAATACCTTTTAAAGGACTGGTGTGGTTTGTAGAAAGTAGAATGGCAAGATTAAGTGGAAGAATTTGTAATAATAACCTCTGCCTCACGATGCAAGCTCCAAGGCTGGTAGGATCTTCCTGGTTGCTAAAGTTCCCTGCTAACCCCAGGCTGCCTTGGGAAAGAGATAAGCACCGCTCTCCAGCTAAATTGAACTATGGCTTTGTTTTTCCAAAATGGCAGCAAGGAGGGGAGTCAATGGTAGAACGTTCTCTCATAAGTTTCCCTCACAGCTTTGCTGGTAGCTAATAACCCAAACGAGCAAAAAGCAAGCGATTATTAAAGTGGAACCTGAAGGAGCTAGTGGCGCTAAAGACGCTCGCTCTGTGTCTGTGGGTCCTTCTTGGCTGCCGTCTCTAATATGTGGCTAAATTCATGGCCTTGAATTTCTAGTCCAGGTGAAGGCCCTGGGTCCTTTTCTGTACTTTGCTTTCATTTGCTGAAAAGTGAGAGTTTGTCTTTAAGGATGATTATTGAGGCTAAGAGTGGCAGTGCCACGGGAGGGAAGGAAGGTGCCAGAGGTGGGGAGAGAGGAAATGCAATGACTCTAACTGTAGCTCTTCTGCGTATCCTGGTAGCAGCTGTGGTTGGCTGCATAAGACTTCAGCATGATGAAGGCAGCTACAATCCTAGTGTGGACGGGATAGATCATCTCTGGACCGTATCCCACACTGAGTTGCTAATGACAGTTATAGTGTTGGCAAAGGGAGAGTCAATCTTTATTGAAATGTAGCCACTGGCACATTTCACATCCTACAGTGGATGACCCTGAACCCATGCACATGGGTAACACTAATTGGACTTAGTGGATTATCCATAAAACAACAAGACATGGAGTTGGTAGGAGTGAAGGTATGGAGGTATGGGGGATAGATATGATCATATTTCATTGTGTACATATATGAAGTGCTCTAAAACTTTAAAAAAACATAAGTGCGTGTGAATGCCTGTCTTCTCAGGAAGCCATGCAAAGCCAGTGAAGGTGACGGTAAGTGTTCAGTGTGTTTGTTGGAGCTTTGCTTCCCAGCTTCCTAACTGCACAGCCTGGCTCAAGTGATTTCATCTGTTCATCCTATCGGGGGCCACACCTTTAATCCCAAAATTTGACAGACAGAGACAGGCAGAACTCTGAGTTGGAGGCCAGCCTGGTCTATAGAGAGAGTTTTTAGGACAGCCAGGACTACAAGGACTCCATAGAGAAACCCTGTCTTCAAAAGACAACACTATCAAAATAGCCATAAAACCACAAGAGTGCCAGACAGGCCTGTTCACATAGTAGTTGGAATTTTCAGATTTCAGTTCTTTTATCCTTTATTAAATACGGATTTCACAAGTTGCACGGCTCTGACCCGCTTTCATGGAGACTGTTGAACCCCTACTCCCAGCCCTGTAAAGCCAGGGGCAAGAATCCCCGGGTCTGTGAGTGCAAGAGCCTCTGGCAGGCCTTCCCTGGTACAGGTGCAGGCGTGCACCTGGGTTAACCCCAAATCCAGGTCCTGTGTCTCAAGCATCTAGGGCAAGGAGAGCGGAGAGTGAGAATAGTTGAAATTTAAGACTTTAAATTTTTTATTTTATGTGTATGGGTGTTTTGACTGCATGTTTGTATGTACCGTGTGTGTGTGTGTGTGTGTGTGTGTGTGTGTGTGTGTGTGTGTGTTGTGTCTGTGTGTCCGTGTGTGTCTGTGTATCCATGGACGCCAGAAGAGGGCCTCAGATTCCCTGGAGCTGGAGTTACAACTTGAGCCACCCAATGTGGGTGACTGTAACCAATCTGAGATCCTACAAGTGCTCTTAGTTGCTGACCCATCTCTCCGGTCCCCTAGTCTCTGTCCACCCCACCACCCGCTTATTTTTAACTGAAACCAATAAAATGTCTTGTATCTTTTGTAGGTGGGATATGTTCTGTGAAAACAAGTGACAGCAGTGGTTGGCATTTGGGATTGTGTATTGTTACCTGCTTTCATTTTAGATAGTTAAAACAACAGCAAAGTGCCACACAGACACACACCCGTGTATGTGCTGACTTTTCCTGGATGTAAGGTTTCCACTTAGGAAAACGCTTTGAAAAGCTCATGAAATGAAGCTGGGCGCTTGCTCAAGCCACTCAGCCACCCCCTGTACCAGCTCAAGAGTCAGAGCCCCGTGTTTCTGTTCGCTCTGGAGCAATTTGCCACCGTCCTCAACACTGGCCTGGCTCTAGGCCTCGTCCAGATGGGTCATATAGACTGCTGTGCGTGCCCTGGTAGAGACGTTGCTGTGGAGCTGAGATTGAAGGACACCCCCCCCCCCCCCCCCCCCCCCATTCCTCATGTGTCCCATCCATGAGAATGTTTGTAAACTAGTCTGTTCTTGATGACCAGCTCTCACTTCCCACTGTTCCTGCATTTTCCATTTGTTTTTAAACAGGCCAACCGGCCACCTGCCAAGCTCAACCTGTTAACCTGCCAGGTGAAGACCAATCCTGAGGAGAAGAAGTGCTTTGACCTCATCTCACGTAAGGTTCTTTGTCAGACCATTTAGTGGTGATTTTACGTGTGCCTGGAGCTTTAGCCTTTTGAAGAATTGGTATTAAGGTTGGTGGGTATTATTGCATAAGCCTGCAAGCCCAGTGCTCAGGAGGCTGAGGCAGGAGGATTATGAGGTTAAGGCCAGTTGGGTCTGCATGGTGAGACCCTGTTTTCAAGTGACCTGCCTCCTAGTGCTGACTGGTGGCTTGCTGGTACCTTGGGTTAGAATTGGGCCTTTGAAACCAGCCCTTTCTGTCTGCACTGTTGAGAGTCGCCCTCTCCACACTGAGCCTCAGCTGCCTCGTTGGTAACACACAGATTGCGCTGGATAAGTCTCAGTCCTAAAATCCTTCCTTCAAATGACAGTTTTGCCGTCTGGAGCTTCTGTAGTTTATTTGTGTGATATTTTAAATGCCATAAATGGAGGCCAGTGAGATGGCTCAGTGGGTTAAGGGCCCTTGGCTGCCAAGCTCGATGCCCTGCATTCTATTCCGGAGTCCCATATGGTAGAAGAAGTGAATCTATTCCTACAGGTTGTCCCATGACCTACACATGTGCGCCATGGTGCACAGAAGTCCCCTCTCTACCCAAAACACAAATAAATATAATGAGTTTTTGAATGCTCAAAACAGAAACGATTAGGTTTTCAATAAAGCCCTTGAACTTGTGGTTTTTTTTTAATTGTTAATTTCCCCCCTACAGAATTTGGTTTTTTGTTTCCATAAATGTCTCTTCTTTGTGACACACACGTACACACACACACACACACACACACACACACACACACACACAGAGAGAGCCACAGAACCACAATTATAGCAAATGTGTTTAGTCGGAACCTTCCAAAAACAAGAAAGGGGCCCATGATGTCTTAAGGAAAATATGATAACTGTCTTTTGTCCTTGGTCATTGTACATGGCATAATTACAGTTCAGGGCAGTGTGGACCAGTCTCCCCTCTGAAATGGTGTCCCCAGAAATCCAGCACAGCAGTTGAGTTTACTCAAAGCCCTAGCCTGAGGGGCCTAGGCTGCTGGCGTGTCCCATCACCACTAGCATCCCATCCTGCGATCTGACTCATTCTTCTGACCGCGTTATTGAGACCTTGGAGCCTGCGTGATGTGATTTAACATACACAGCAAATCAAGAAGTCTGGGCACGCCATCTCTGCCTGTACGGTTTGTGCTCTGCATCAGGTTTCATCCTGCAGACCCGCTGCAACAAGCTGCAGGGAGGGCTGAGCCGTGGGATGGGGAAACATCTGGGGACTGCTTGTCACTTATGCTGAGCTAGGGGTATTGCTCTGTGGCAGAGCTCTTGCTATGCAAACTGCAGCCATGTATGTACCTGTAACCCCAGCACTGCTTAAGACGGTAGAGACAGGAGGATTACTGGGGCTTGCTGGCCACCAGAGTAGCTTCAAATTCAGTGAGAGACCTGTCTTAAGGGAATAAAGCAGAGAAAATAACTGCAGGATATGTCCTCTGGCTTCTACACACACACACACACACACACACACACACACACACACACACACACA
>OU015742.1:122505917-122545685 GCA_907169655.1 Acomys percivali
GCTCCCTGCTCCCTCACTCTGGCAGGTTCCATATGTAGCAGACTTTACTTTGAGAATCACATTTACAAAATGTAAAATGCTGAGCCGTGAGTGTATTTTAAAATGTGGTCACTGCTCGGTTACCTGCCTCTAGACAGTAACAAAAGCTTGAGTTAAAGGGAAAACGACTTGATGGTGTCATTAGATGTCTTCTGCTGGCTGGAGAAAAGGGTTTTCAACCCTTTATTTTATTCTTTAAGCATACTGTTAAAATGGCAGGAATTACCCTAAGTGTAAGTTCTCTTGGGTACCAGATCAGTAGTTGGTAGCTATCTGAGCTTGGCTGAATTTTGGGCACCACACAGAGGTGGGTGTAGCACCTCCCCCAGTTGTCACCTTCAGAATGGCTGGTGGGTCCCCAGCAAACACCACAGGTGCAGAAGCAGCTGCCACAGAACCTTCCTCCTGTGTGCTCTTAGCTCATCAGGCACGGGAAGGGGTGCTTATAGTCAGGGCTCACAAACTCCTGCTAGGTGTAAATTGTGGAATCCTGAGGATGTGGAGGAAGTGGCTAGTGTGTGAGTCTGGCTGTGCCTGAGAGCAGTGATGCAGACAGACTTCACCAAGACCCCACTATTGACTTTGTGGCAGCCTGAGGTGGTCTGTGAGTCTGGCTGCAGGCACTTTTTGCTGCTGTGGCCATGCAGAACCTTAGCTATGTTGAAAACCTGTCTCACCCACTTCCCCTGCTTTGCCTTCAAGGGGCAAAATTAATTCCCGCCCTACCCAGTTTTCAACTCAGCAGATTTTCCGAATGCCCGACTCCTCTAGGAACATCCGGGCGGGAATGCTTCATGCGGAGCCACGGGGGCTTAACGTTTTTGTAGAGACTTGAAGTTATCACGGGAAATGCACTGGCTGAAGCTCTGAGGTGGCTGCTGTCCTAGGGAGTGGGCCTTGTTCATAAGCATCCTATTCTTCCCGCTGATGCCTCCTCTGCCCCCATCAAGTGCCCTTGAGCTTAACATAGTCGTTTGGGAAATCAAAGATGAACCAAAGGCCAGACCAGGAGACAGCAGGTCAGTGAGAGTGTAGCTGCACCCCCGGAAGTCACCCTTCCCCCCTTATCTTCACTGATGATGCTGTAGTGGAACCTGCTGAAAGGATGACACACTGACAGGCTGCCTTGAGCTGCTGCCTGAGAGACCCCCTCCACTCTTCTTTCTCTCTCAAATGGGTTTCCCATTCTGATCAAGAGAGAACACCATCCTCTGGGGTGGGGGCATGGGGTGGGGGGGGAAGGTTTGTCTGCAGTAAAGCCAACCCTTGGGGAACTCCAGTCTCTTACCCTCAGAGTGACTACCTACACGGGCGCCCTAGGATTTAGGATTCGGTTAGAATTATGAGATAACCTGGCTGGTCTCCTGAGCAGGATGGAGCACAGAGGCCTGGGTGGCATGCCGCTCTACAGTGGCAGAGGCCCGTGGAGACTGCCCGGGTTTAGGTGGAATTGCAGAGTGCCCGCAGAGAGGGCCTTATTATTATGTAGACATTTTCACACAGAATGACCTCGCACTTCTCTAGTTCCCAGTTGGAGCACTGGGAGAATTAGCCATCCGTCAACCCAAGCCACACCCAATCTGGCTGTGAAGTAGCTCAGTGTGGGCACAGGGCACTGATGGGGGGGGCAATGGGGGGGGACGGGGTTCCCCCTTCACAGCTAGCTTCCTGAGAACTCTGAGGTCCACCTGGCAAGCTCCCAGCTTGAGCTGTGGACCTGCCCCTCTGGCCCTCTTCCTAGGAGGCTGGGCTGTAGAAGAAAGTGGCTGTGCCTCTTCTCTCCAATCCGGTGCGGTTCAGGGTTTGTGTAACTTGAAGTAGTTGTTTTTGCCTCGGTTCCTCCCCTCTGTGAGAGATGGGATGTAGAAGAGTGTTGTCTGACTCCCCCTGGCGTTAAGACTGTAGAAACAAACAAAACCAAAACCACCACTTGGCTCCTCTGCTCCCAACCTCACTTGTGTCTGCACTTGACCTCTCTCGGCCCTTGGCCCCGACCCATGCAGCTCATCACGAGTCTTCTGGTTCAAGGAGTGAAAGCTCCTATTGCAGAGCTGTGTCTACTCATCATCGTTTTAAAAGTGTACCCATTTGGAGGCCAGAGGGCACCTTGTGAGAGTTGGTTCTCTCTTTCCACCACATTGGTTCCAAGGATTCAACTCAAGCTGTCAGTCCTGGTGTCAGATGCCCTCAACGGACAAGTCACCATCACCATCTGTTTGCTCTTAGGATCAGAGATGTTCTATTGTGCCACCAAGAAGAGGGTCCCTCTGTGCTACCTGCAGAAGTTAGATTTCTTTTTTTTTTTTTTTCAGTTTTAGTTTTCTTTCTTTGTTTTTCAACTGATTTTATTCACAGATTTTGTGGCTACCTCTTATCCAGCTTTTCTCTTCCACTCTTTCTCCTTCCCTCCCCTTCCGCCTCCCCAACACCCTGTGTGTAGATCTATCTCAGTACAATTTAGCCACTATGTATTACTAGACAGATCCACATTGAGGAAGGACACAGGCACGATGCTTTGAAATGCTACCCAGAATGTACCAGTTTTCTAATCATGTCCTCGTCCCAGTGCTATAGCTCCCTCCAGGCCCCCTCATGCATTTAGGTCACATTTAATCATGGCCCCCAAGGGTCTGGTTTCTGCAGTCTTCCCTTGCCTGTGCTGACCTTTGTATCTTTGGAAGACTGCTGTCTAGTTTTGTTGTGAAGTGTCCGTCAAGTTAGGTTTCCCCTGTGTTACCTCAGGGCTTAACTAAGGTTATACATTTTTGGCAAGAGCAGCACAGAAGTGAAGGTGTCCCCTCGTGTGAACACAGGGATCACGGCCCAGAACACTTGTAAGACATTGCAGGCACCTGCTGCACCAGTGTGACACTTCCCATTAGACTGTTATTAACCACATCTTATTGGGCTAACTGTGCTTGTGACATAGGACCCTCAGGGTGTGGTCTCAGAACTTCTGATACAGTGTTAATCCTTTTCTAAGGAAGCCAGAAAACATCTAAGGTAGCAGTTTCTAGAAAACGCTCTTGTTCGCCAGGGGAATGGTCCATACCTTTACACAGGAAGCAGAGGCAGGCAATTCTCTGTGAGTTCAAGGCTAGCCTGGTCTACATAGGGAGTTCTGCCTCAAAGAGCAGCATGTGGAAGGCTCTTATCAAAGGACTTTAATAGTTTCTTTTGGGGGATGACTCTGTAATGTATATAAAAGTTTATAGGAATTTGGTTTTTGTTAAATAGCCTCCTCACTTCTCAGGCAGCTGCATCTCTTAGACTAGAATGCAGCAGGTTGATTAATTTTCATTACAAAATCACAGGGACTAAAGCCAGCACATGCATGCAAGCAGGCAGACACGCAGGCACGCACAGCTCTGAAGCACTGCTGGGCTTTATGCAGTAATCTGGCAGAGAGCACACAGTATTCCTGAGGTAAAAAGCCCAGCCTCACAGTGATAAATCTCCCTTGCTGCGCAGATGACAGGACGTACCACTTCCAAGCAGAAGACGAACAGGAATGTCAGATGTAAGTTCCATGGCTGGGGCTGGGACCAGGGGCGGGAGTGGGTGTGCTCCCCCAGCTAATACCCCTGCTGCCGCCTGTCTAGATGGATGTCTGTGCTACAGAACAGCAAGGAGGAAGCTCTGAACAATGCATTTAAGGGTGATGACAACACTGGAGAAAATAACATCGTTCAAGAGCTGACCAAGGAGATCATCTCGGAGGTGCAGAGGATGACGGGCAATGACGTGTGCTGCGACTGTGGGGCACCAGGTGACCCGGGAACTGCCCCCATCCCCTGCTCTAGGGCACTCAGATTCCAGAGACGCCTAGAATCCACCCATTGATTTTTTTTCCCCCCACACTCTCATTTCAAACATGAAATGAGTACAGCTCCGTCTGGGCTCATCCTATTACACAAATGCTTCATTAACTGTGGGCAGAGCACAGTAGCTTGCACGGGTGGGAGATGCTGGCCTGCTTTGTCCAGGGGCAGGACCATGGAAAGATAGCCGGGTGAGGATGAAACAATTACAGTGGCTTTCGAGCAATGAGAATTGCAGGGCATGGTGGGGGTGAGCTGAAGGTCACCAGTGTCACGGGCTCTGAGAGGCTGTGAAGGTACAATGGGGCCTTCTGCTTTGGATTTCCTTTACCCTCTCTGTGCTCCTTAGAGGACCCTGTAAAGTAGCTTTCAGTCACATTCTGTGATCCAGAGAGCCACAGATTGCCAAGACAACTGTGAATTCGGGGCAGGCCTGGTCTACAGAGCAGGTTCCAGGACAATCAGAGGTACATAGAGAGACCATGTCTCAAACAAACAAACAAACAAACAAACTAACAAAGAAATGTTGCTGTAAAATGCTAAGAACAGCAGGCAGTGGTGGCACACGCCTTTAATCCCAGCACTTGGGAGGCAGAGACAAGTGGATCTCTGTGAACTCAAGGCCAGCCTGGTCTACAAGCCCAGGACAGGCAAGGCTACACACAGAAAAACCCTGTCTCAAAAAATCAAAACAAAAAACCAAAGGCTAAGAACACACAGATGGTATGAAATGTGCTGTTATTAAATATGCATTGTTCCCCCAGTCCAGGATGCACACACACAATACCTGCAAACATGGATGTTAGTAATGTTTACTAATGTTGGTACAATTTGTGTGTACATACGTGTACTATGGATTGAATTTAGTGCCTTACATGTGCTGGCTGAGCACTGTACCACTGAGCAAAAGTCCCAGTCCACAATATTTTTTGTTTCTACTTAGAGTTGTAGGTATGAGTCTGAGTGAATTTGTGTGCATCACATGTGTGTAATGCCCATAGAGGCCAGAAGAGGGTATCAGACCCCCTGGAATAGGAGCTATAAATGGTTGCAAATAGTCACATGGATGCTGGGAATGGAACTCTGGTCCTCTGCAAGAGCAGCGGGTGCTCTTAACACCAAGCCATCTCTCCAGCCCCTCTCCCCCACCTGCAGTTTTTAACAGCTTGACTGTTTTAAAAGGACTTCACGATCACCTTATCAGCAAGATCATGATGTTTATCTGTGCAGGACCTCTAAGGGCGATAAGCACTCCCTTGGCACTGTGCTGCAGCATATCTTATTTTCAACGCTTTGTAAATTCAGCATACACCCTTCAAGAATCGGCTGGGTCCACACTGTGCACTAAGCACTTGGTAGGATACATAATGAGAGCGTATCCTCCCAAGTAGGGAGATGCAGGACAGCCGAGTGCTCTGTACTTGCTAGCAGCATGCCCTGAGCCTTCAGTGAGATAATAGGTAAAAGTACTCTGATTTCAGATGCTCACGGTACGGTTGACTGTTACCACAACCCGCATCGTGGACACAGCACACCACGAGCATGGGGGGGGGTGTGTTCTGTTGCTGTTGGTACCTACACATCTCACCTATCCCTGCAGCACTCTGCTTGGGAGAGGCCTGCTCCTCCTGCTCCACTGTGTGGTGCGCCAGGGTGGGACTGCCGTGAGTGCCGCAGGACTAGCCCTCCTTGCTTGAGTGTGGAAGGAGAAATAGAACACTTTGTCACTGCTTCTGGGTTTGGTGTGAATTTAGATGGCCAGCTGTGTCTAGGGTAAAACATTCATGTTTCAGCAGCCCGGCAGGAGGAAACGTCTGCTTCCTGACTGTTCCGATGGCAGGCTCATAGATGTTCCCTCCTTCGACAGATCCGACGTGGCTCTCCACCAACCTGGGCATCCTGACTTGCATCGAGTGCTCTGGGATCCACCGGGAGCTGGGGGTTCATTACTCCAGGATGCAGTCCCTGACCTTAGATGTATTGGGAACATCTGAGCTTCTGGTAATTAGATTTAGAAATTCATTCGTAATTACAGTAGAAATTCATTCGTAATTACAGACTCTCTACTCCCAGTGGGCGAGGGCGTGTCTTGTTACAAGACATCCTTCCTGAATGCAGAAAATGCAAACGGCCCCAAACAAGGACCAGTGAGACTGGTGTAGAAGTCTTCTGAAGTGGCTCAAGTGGCGGCTGGGGCCCCGTAAACCCCTTCATTAACCAGGCATGGACCCCAAAGCCCAAGGGCTGTAAATGCTCTACTGTCCCCAAGTCATCCATCGGTTTCTGATAAAACTGTCCCCACTTCTTGTTTCAAGCCTCCATTCTCTTCCTGATCCACATTGTCCCTCTCAGGATCTGAGATACTGGCTTCTGTTTTTGTTCTCACTTTTCTAAAATAGTTTTTCATTTTTGGGTCACTGGTGATATGGATGCTTTGTGGTTGAGGGGTGGGGAGATGGAAGCATGTTTTGACACTGCAGCCTGACTGGGTCACGAGGCCAGTCACACAGCTACCTGGGCCTTGGGGGATGTCTCAGAGACCGTGGTTTGCATCTGGAAAGTGGTGCTCGAAATTCTGTCTTGAGATGATGGGTGCTGGGTAGTAAGCAGTAAGTGGCTATTGAGTGCCATTGATTTAATGTCAGGAGCAATAGTCATGATAGAACATCAATTCACACAGTCAGTATTCCTCTCCCAGGGCAGTAAATCTTCCTGACAGCTCTGAATCCAATGTGTCTGTATTTGTGATGCCTCTGGCTGTCTTGGGTGAGCGTCCCTGTCTTTCCAAGGAATTCCTTGTTTAATCTTGGAGGGAAATGGTGAGGAAAAGCTAGCACGGATCCTGGTGTCTCAGACAGCAGCATCCCTGGTTTTAAGTGAGGCCGACTCAGCAAGTCCGCACAGTGTGCTCTCGGTTACGTGTGTAGTTCTTGCTGCTGATACGCTGTCCTACATCTTCAAGGTGTGTGACTATCCAGCATCTCTGGGGAAACTGATTATGGCTTAGTTTTTAAGTGGTCACACTAAATTCTCAAGGAGATGGTACCTTAGCAAACACTCATGGACTGTGGTGATTTCTGCTCTCACGGGTTTGCTTACAGCAGAGGGTCATATCAAACAGTGGGCAGTGAGATAATGGCTTATTTTGGAAGCACTTTATATGTGTTAGCTCATCCGACTCTGTGACTCAGCATCCTTGGTGTATTACCCCCACCTTCCCAATGGGGAAGCTTTGCTTACATTACAGTACCTTAATGTACCTAGGTTCTGCACCTATTAAGGTAGCACATTAGAAGTGAGGTTCCCTTTAATGTGTCTCAGTTCCCACTCACTTCTGAGATTCCAGGGATACAAAGTGGCCTTTGTGGTGGGTCATCTGGCCATGTGGGAAGTATGTGAGCATCACACCTGCCCCTCTTCAGAGCTCACCCCCAAGAAATATTTACAGCCATCTCTGAGGAGCAAAGAGCCTGTCTATTCCCCTGGTGTAAATGCTTCTAACGTGGCCAGTTATAGTTCGTAAACTACTCTTCTGAATTACTGACTGGGGAGCTGACAAAGGATATTAAGTAACAGTGTTCTAGCACGCATTCATCATATAAGTACAATGCGTGTGAGTAACTTGAGACGCTGATGAGAGTGAAATGTAGTAACATTTAGAAATGGTGAGATTTGTCATCCTTTTTTTATTTGGAACAGGGTCTCACTCTGTAGCCCAGGTTACCCCTAAACTCAAATTCCTTCCTTCTTCCTCAGATCCCTACGTGCTTAGAGTTCAGGTGTGTCCCAGTGTGCCCAGCGAGATAATGAGTCTTGAATATCTAATATCATAGTTGTTGACATGACTTATCACGCGTTTACATAGTATAATTTTTAACAGTAGCGGTGTTTTAACAGCTGTCTCTCAGAATCCCTAGGCATCTAGTAATTAGCTTTCAAGAGCTGGTTAGAGCCTTGCTTCAACACTGACTACTTAAATGTGTCTCAAAAAGTGGGCCTGGAAAGACTCCTCGAAGAAGATGTCAGACACCTCCTGAGCTGGAGCTACAGGCACCAGTGAGATACCTGACCTGGGTTCTGGGAATGAAATTTGGGTTTTTTTGTAAGAAAAGAGTATGGTCTTAGCTGCTGGGCCATCTCCAGCTTTCATTCATTCATTCATTCATTCATTCTTTCATTTATTAATTTATTTTAAAAGAAATCTCTATAAATTCAGGCCACAGTGTGTATGGTTCTTTTCCCCCCACTCACTTTGCAGTTTTTGATGAAAGGCTTCTTGGTGTGGGGTGCTGTGTTTTGCTTACATGTTGCTGCAGTGGGCAGTGCTGGGCATTTGTCTTTTGCCCACTTGCTAGTTAGTGTCTTTGGGCCTTGCCCACAAGTCAGGACTACCTGTGCTCATTTTATGAAGTTCTTCGCTATATAGTTCAGATTCTGTCCTTGTATCGGGTGTCTTCTCACTCCATAGGCTGTCCCTGCGCTTACTTGTTTGGGTAGAGATAACTCCAGTGATCTGTTTGTGCTTTTGGTTGTCAAGCTGAGACTTCAAATGACCTGAAAGAGACAGGCAGCCCATGAGCAGGACCTGGATGCATTTTCATTTTCTTTGGCGTCGTGTCTTTGAACAGAAGAAGATAAATGTTTACCCACGCCTGTCCTTTAACACAACCCGAGAGCATTTTCCTCTTTGGAAGAGTCCCTTGCCCAGCTTTGTGGATTATTACCTGGTGTGCAACGTTTCCCTGAACTGTGGCCTGGCTGTTTCTCCATTTTAATTTGTTGTTGCAAAGCACACTTTCCATGTTGATGGGTAGCATCTGTGAAGGTGGCTAGTTGGTATTCACCTCCACTTCCTGTTACCTGCTTTTAAAATCACTTCTCATTCAGTGGAATGGAAGACGAGCGGGTGGAGGGTTCATTAAGTTCTTTTGGGGCAGTTCGCTACCCCAACCACTTTAATATTTCATACTCTAGTAGGCTTAGAGCAGTGGTTCTCAACCTGTGGGCCATGACCCCTTTGGGCAGGGGTCAAACAACCTTTTCACAGGGGTCACCTAAGACCATCTACCTGTCAGATATTTGCATTATGATTCATAACAGTAGCAAAAGTCCAGCCATGAATTAGCAACGAAAATAATTTTATGGCTAGGGGTCACCACAACATGAGGAACTGTATTTTTATAGGGTCACACAGCATTAGGAAGGTTGAGAACCACTGGCTAAGAGCTTCAATGAACCCAGTTGCAGAAACCCACAGCAAGCCTGGATTTTAAAGAGATGAATTTTTCTCCTCAACCCTGAAGAACATTATAAAAAAGCTTTTTTGAGGAGTGGAGGGTATCATCTGAAAAACTCTATTACCGTTATCATGTGATCCATTTCACTATCATATTTGAAGCTAAGAAAAACTCAGTATTTTGCATTTTAATTTAGAGCGGGATGTGGTGGTTCATGCCTTTGATCTCAACAGGCTAAAAAAAGGAAGAAGATTACTGCTACCTTGAGACCAGCCTGTGCTACCCAGTGGGCCCCAGGGCCTTCCTGGGCTGCAGAGTGAAATCCTGTCTGAACAGAAGAAAGGAAAGAAAGGAAAGTTTTCCATCATGTTGGAGGGATGTCAGGAAGCCTGGGGAGCTGCTTAGCTGACTCAGCTGTCTCTTGAGGTCTGTCTCTACTGCACTGCCAGACAGCAGGCCAGGTCAGCCGCAGCCTCAAGCCCTGAGAACTGCTGTTCGGCACTGGCATTTCGCTGACACTTAACTAAGCCACCGTGGGTAGTGACTGCAGTTTGCTTAGGGCTGTGAGAAATTGCAGTCAGCTGCCATCCACTGAGTCAGTCATGTTTAGGCTTCAGCTCCAGGCATAGCTTTCTGGCCTAAGTGAGACCCAAGTCCAAGAAACTTGCTCACGTAGTGCCCCTACAGACCTTTGGACACCACAGGCTGTGTACGAACCTGTTTGTAAGTCCCAGCACCCTTCTTATGTTTCAGAGGCCCTCATAAACATGTGTGCCAAGATATATGGCCCGTCTTCAGGCCTTCCACCCCTACTGGAACAGAGCTGGGAGTAAACAAAGAGCAAGCTATGGTAAAGCAAAGTAGGTCTGGACTGTGTAGTTGGCAGAGGCCCAGATGGCTACGTGGGGCCTGTGTGGTAGCCCAGCCCGCTCGGCAGCTTGAGGGTACCGAGGGTGGAGGAGAAGTAGGCCTCAGCGTAGTGACCCCTGTGGGACCTAAGAAGCTTCAGAGGAGTCTTGCTTCCTCACTTGGTGTTCCTCAAGTGAGGACAGAGAGGTAGGAAAAACTACCATGGTTGGTATGTCTCCCTGTAGAAAAAAAGCCTGGATGCTCCAGGCCATCCAAGACTCTAAAACTAGTGTCTAGATAAGACCCTGGGCCTTGTACCCTCCTGCCCTGCTAAGGGCTTGTGAAGACTCCATGTTCCTGTTCTGGCACATGCATGATTCTCATAGTCTCCTTGGCCATGAGCATGCCTGGACTTGGAGTCTTGCCAGGCTGGGTAGGCGTGTGTGTGTGTGTGTGTGTGTGTGTGTGTGTGTGTGTGTGTGTGTGTGTGTGAGAGAGAGAGAGAGAGAGAGAGAGAGAGAGAGAGAGAGAGAGAGAGACTGTGTGCATGTGGAGGTCATGGAAGTCTGGTCTTGTCTCCTGCCCTGTTGAATGGGTCACTCTTGTTTTTGCCACCCTGCATATTCTAGGCCAGCTGCCCCATGGGCTTCTGGGTAGTTCCTTTCATTTCACCATAGGAGTGCTGAGTTACAGGTGTACACCATCACCTCCAGCTTTTGTGAGTTCCAAGGATCAAACTCAGGTTGTCAGGTTTGCAATGCAATGTTTTTTATTCACTGAGCCATGTCCTTTGCCCGCTGCTGCTGCTTCCTCCTCCTCCTCCTCCTCCTTCTTCTTTTTCTTCCTTCTTCTAATTTTGTTTGTTTAATCAGTTTGTCTCTGTTGTTGGACTGAGCCAGTAGAGAAAACCGCAGTGGCTCATTCCCAATGCCCGACACAGCTCGGGAGCTCAGCTGCGTGAAGGGCTGACTTGTGTTTATGACGCAGCACACACAGCCTGAGCTGGGGCTTCAGCTTCACTGCCGAGTGGTACTCAGGTGGCCCTCTGAATTGGCAGGCTTGCCATCTACAAATCCAGCCAACCGCAAGTCAGAATTATTAAAGATAGGTGCCAGAGAGATGGCTCGGTGTTGAACAGCACTTGCAGAGGACCTGGGTTTGGCTCCCAGCACCCACATAGTGGCTCACAACCATCCGTAGTTCCAGGGGATCTGCCACCCTCTTCTAAACTCCATGGTCATTGTACACGTGTAGTGTATGTAAACAAATGCAGACAAAACACTCATACACATAAAGTAAATAAGCCCCTAAAATAATATTAAAAGAAATTCTAGGAATTTTTAAAAGAAAACCCAAAATTGAATTTGCCCCTTCCTAAAATCTATCCCATATCTCTTTGAATGAAGGGAGGCACCCTGCTGCCATGTCTCTCGAAGACCCCCCCACCTCCCTGACACTTGAGCATTCTTTGTTTCCGTGCTATGTAGCTGGGCCTTCTGCAGTTTCATCCTACAGTGGACACGTGAAGACTTTTCTTGTTGTGACTCCCTGAACAATGTCATTTGAGTTATTTATGTGGCATTTCCATGTCTTAGGAATTAGAAGTCATCTAAAGCGGTGTAGGATATACTGGGCACCCTCAAATTTACCATCAGGTGACAGAGCAGTTTTTTTTTTTTTAAAGATTTATTTATTTATTTATTAACTATTTATACAGTACTCTGCCTGCATGTGTGATAGCAGGCTAGAAGAGGGCACCAGATCTTATAGATGCCTGTGCGACACCATGTGGTTGCTGGGAATTGAACTCAGGTCCTTTGGTAGAGGAGACAGTGCTCTTAACCTCTGAGCCACTTCTCCTCCAGCCCCAGTGACAGCTCTTGATACAGAGCCCTGGTCAACACCTGGTCTCTCCGCTCTGAGTACTGCTTTCCATAGGCCTGCTGTCCCCTGTGTGTCCCCGGTAGGACACTGTGGCCTCTGGTTTCTGGAGGCTTTGACAACTTGGTGGTTCCAACAGGGTCTCTGCTGGCTAGTTTATAAGCTGGGTTTTAGTAGATATGTGAAGAGACACGTTCCTCCAGTGTTGAATGTGTGTGTGACATACAGATATGGCAGCTCCCTGGACCAGCTGCCCCGGCTAAGCCAGCCAGATCTAAGCAGAAAGGGAAGCTCTCTGATTCCTGGTGAATTTTCTCCTCCCATCTGCCATCCACTTAGTGCAGACAGGAGGCACTGGGGTGGCCCATCACTCCCAAGAGGCAGTTATGGCTTATGTCATTTATTTTTTGCATCTGAACTTGAGCCAGTGCCCTCTAAAGACAGACCAGACTCTCCCAGTCACAGCCACGCCTCCAGCCCGTCTCCGCCTACTCTATGTCTACACTGGCAAGCTAGCTAAGAAGCATGGAGTGCCACGCTGTGTTGTTTTCAGTGATGGAGTTAAATCATCTGTTCTTTCCAACCCCTGTGCAAGATGCACCCTACCAGTATTGTTTCGTGAAATATTTAAAAATCTGACTGTTCAGAGCATGGCAGTGGCAGGAATCTGACCTGGAAGCTCACTTCAAGGGCAGGTCCTGAGCTCTGTGCTCTGAATGAGACTGAGACATCCATATGGTCCTTCATTCAGCAAACTCCAGTTGCCATGTTGTCATGGTAGCATGGCTGTGCCTGGCACAGTGGTACATAGTGAATACCAGATGAGAAGGTTCAACCCAAGTATTGAAAAGTCATCTTACACCTGCAGGTCACATGTGACATCATCCGTGTCTCAGTCTGCCAAGGGTTTTCCACCCAGTCTCCCATTTGGTCATTTTTTTTACAACCCTAAGGAAGTTGTCCGCCTGATTCCATGCATGAAAACCGACTCCCCCATTTGAGGCTTGATTTGGCTTCCTGGTCCCATGTATCTGTGAGATACTGCTCCTCACAGCGGGCGGGAAGAAGGTTGTAGGTGAAGGAATTCCTGCAGGGAAGCAGCTGAGAATGGAGACTGGCTGTGGACGCGCCCCTGATTCTCCGAGTCTGTGGTGACTGTTGGTGTCCATCTTCCACAGGATCCGTTGCAGGTCATCACGCAGCACAGATACCGTGGGGCTTTGCGTTGTGTGCCTTTTCATCAAAGGCAAACCACTTTATCGCTCTATTTCTTAGTGGCCGTTAAATAAATCATCAGGCTGTGAGTAACGGGCAGCAGCGAAGGGTATTAATAATTGAGTGCTCTGAAATAGACTTCTGTTTTCGCAGCTTGCCAAGAATATTGGGAATGCAGGCTTTAACGAGATCATGGAGTGTTGCCTACCGTCTGAGGACCCAGTCAAACCCAACCCAGGCAGCGACATGTGAGTATGAGGCTGGCTGTTCTCATTTGCTGAACAAAGATTCGCCCTTTGCCTGAGACTCGTAAGCAGGGGAACAGGTCTGGCGTGCATTGGTTGTTGCTTCCCACTAGCTGAAATTATTTATTTTCGTTTCTTCTTTAGTCATTTTTAGGTGTCCAAATAGAAATGCGGTATGGCTGGTTTGTTAGGATGTGGCCAGAGGATGAGAGACTTATTAGCAACTGCCCTGCATGCGAGAAGGCCACGGCCGTGAGCCTGGCTTGCTGCTGCCATGTGCCTCTGGGCCCTTGCCACTTGCCCAGCATGGTGAATTGTGCCTGGCCATCACAGACAGGCGGCCATGCACCATTCTTTTTGTCGTTGTCCTTCCAGATGTACGACCTGTTGTCTCCCACAGGAAACCTCTGGGTGTGTCTTACCGTTGCTCCAAACTGTGACTGAGAGGCCGTTGTGCCTGGTTGTGATTGCAGCTGGCCCACCGATGGGCCACATACAGCTGGGAATTCCCTACCAGTGTCACCAGTTGTGTTTAACCACACTGGGCCTGAGGGGCTAGACAGGGCAGTGCCATCCTGAGCCTCAGACCTCATCCCTGATTCTTTTTGTTTGTTTGTTTGATTTGTTTTGTTTTGTTTTGTTTTTCCCGAGACAGGGTTTCTCTGTGTAGCCTTGACTGTCCTGGACTCGCTTTGTAGACCAGGCTGGCCTCTGAACTCACAGCGATCCGCCTGCCTCTGCCTCCCGAGTGCTGGGATTAAAGGCGTGCACCACCACTGCCCAGCTCATCCCTGATTGTTAAAGTGGCCTGTCTGTCCACAGGATGGCTTGGGGTGGTATGCCTGCTAGGGAGTGATGCAAAACGAAGCAGATAGAAGGCGAGGGCCAGGTCTCCCAGCCAGCAGACAGACAACACTTGTGTTTGAGCATTACGACAGAAGAGGGAAACTGAAGTGGGTAATAAGAGTAAGTTTTACAATCTACTATCACAGACCACATTTCACTGGGATAGGGCTGAAGTTGAGTTAGTGGTTTGGGTTTTCCTAAAGGACATTGAGTGACAGGGGACAGTGTTTTTAGGAGGTGTTTTACAGGGAGTGATAGTATACAGGGCCTGTATAAGCAGAATACTTAGATTTTTGTAACTGGTCTGTTTGGGAAACTGAGGCTATAGAAGCAAAGGACCTGTGTCATCCTGCGATGTGATTCACTGAGGACATGGAAACATTATAGAGGGCAGGCAGGAGACTTCTCTGTCCTTGGCTATCTTGGGCTTCAAGTGGCTTAGCCACTTGTAGCTGTTAGATAACAGTCAGTTTGTGTTTGCACCTTATAGTAAGTAAGCAAGCATTTGGAACCTAGAGTTTCCCAGAGGTCGCATAACATGGTTATAAAGCATTGTCTTCTCTATATGAAGATGTTAATCTCAGACCTGACCTGGAGAGGCATGAGGAGCCCAGATTCCAGGCCACAAGATAAGGCAAATTCTCTATCATCTGGGTCTAAACCTCAGTTTCTATAGTAATAAGGAAGGCATTGGGGAAATTAGAAAGATGGCTCAGTTGGAGCTTGAGTGGTATTAGCAACGGAGTCTATGCAAGTGCCCTGGCTGCCTTTGAGAAATGGGGAACTTTTGCAATTTAGGCTTCTCTTGTGACCCACGGGTACACAGTGCCTTCTTGGTCAACTGGAGGACCCTGCTTAGGGAAGGAAATGTCATGGTCTACTGTGGTGGGTTTAGTGACAGCTGTTGCTTGGTGCTGGCTCCTTCTGCTTGTTTGTCTGTCACTGAGGTTCCAGTCTTCTGGAACGCTGTAATACCAGTCAACTTTAGACAAAGAGTATGTTCAAATACTTCTTTAAAGTGACAGGAATAGAGGCCAGAGAGATGGCGCGGCTGTTAAAAGCACCTCTTGCTCTTGCAGAAGACCTGGGCTCAGCTCCCAGCGCCTACATGGTTTTCAGTGATTCAGAAGTCTGGTTCTTGAGAATCTAATGCTTTCTTTTGCCTCTGCAGGAGCCAGGAATGTTTACGGTGCATGTGCATATACATACATGTAGACAGAATACACATATACATAAAATAATAACTTTTTAAAAAACCTAGCAGGATTCCGTATGAAAGTGGGGCATCTGTTTGTTCTAGGGGTAAATGACTTTAAGGATGGACACCACCTCTCAGCATTATGCCAGGTCCGCTCTGAGACACACACAAACACACACACACACACACACACACACACTGACACTTCTCGCAAGGAAGTTTACACTCTATTTCCTCAGAAATGAGGGTTGGTGACCACCTTAGTGATGAAGAGCCACTCACAGTCACTCTTCTGCAGGCGAGATAAAGTGCGTGTCTAGGCACGGTGGTGCATAACTGTAATCCCTGCAATGGCAGGAGGTTTATGCATTTGAGGCTAGCCTAGGCTATACCGTGAGTTTTAGGTTAACCTGGGCTATATACTGAGTTCAAGGTTAGCATGGGCAAGTCTGACTTCCTCCCCAACCCAAATAAAAGAAGAAAATTCATCATGTGACTCTGTGTGCTTCCTGCAGCTGGCTCTTCTTGCAGCATCCCATTTCACTTTACAGTATGCTTGGGGTTTCACATATTGTTCTGGAAATTGAATCCCACTCATATTTTTATTCGCCACCACAGTATGTCGCCTGTAGTGGGTTGGTAAATATTTAATGGCTCGACAAATCAAAGAAATAGCCCCAGCTCTCTGCCTGCTTTATCCAGCAAATATTTTATTTTTAGATTTGATAGAATGAGCGCCTGTAGATTGATGTAAACACATATCATCTTCAACCATATGCTGACGGGGAAACCAAAGGCACCCTCTAATGGCCTGTGAGCCACCAGTTGGGAGTGGAGGCAGAAGGCATGTGTGACTGGGCCACCTAGAGGCCAGCTTGCATCTGCTCATAGAGACAAATCATCCCTGAAGAATCAGCAGGAAGCCCCACTCTCACTTTCCACCGCCTCCCCCACATCACCAGATGGATCAGTCTGTAGTGCTCTGCTGCTCGCCTTCACCCATCTCAGTCTCAACATTTAAAAAAAAGCCGAGGACACAGTCTATCTGGGTACAACCAGGGGTCAGAGTAGGTTATAGAAATCTGTCCCGTGTTTGCGTTGGAACCACCCTCAGGGGACTCAGAGCCCAGGACGGATGAATATCCGTTTAAAGCAACAACAACAAACTGACAAAACCCAGAGCGTGGTGCACACTTGTGACCTTATCACTTTAGAAGCTGAAGGAGGAGAATCAGGGGTTTGGGGACAGCCTGGCTTATGTAGTGAGTCTGTTTAAAAACAAAGCCCCAGAGCTGGGGCTGGAGAGACGGCGCAGTGGTTGAGTGTGTACTACTCTTTCAGAGGACCTGAGTTGAGTTCTCAGCACCCACATGGTGGCTTCCAGTCTGAACTTTTAGTTCCAGGGGATCGAAAGCCCTTGTCCCACCTTTTTAGGCAGCAGGCATGCATATGTGCAGGCAAAGCACCCATACACGTAAAATAAAATAGGTCTTAAAAACAAGAGTGGAAGGCTGGAGAGGTGGCTCAGTGGTTAAGAGCACTGTCTGCTCTTCGAAAGGATCTGAGTTCAATTCCCAGCATCCACATGGCAGCTCACAGTTGTCTGTAGCTCCAGCTCCAAGGATTCTGACATCTTCATACCAATGCATATAGACTAAAATTAAGTAAATTATTAAGAAAAAAACGAGTTGAGGTCTAAATAAACAGATAAGTAACAGAACTCAGCTGTTTCTACCACACCCTTGTCCTTTAGGGGTCACAGAGAGGGTCCCACATTAATTAGTGAAAAAAAAAAACCCACAACTTGACATCTGTCCTGTCACCAGAGCCCATAGAGTTTAAGGCATTGGATAAGTTCCCCCATGAGGGCTACCCCCACCGTGGTTTGGTAATTCTGCAAAGCCCCACACTGAAGAAGGCCTCCAGCTCTGAGCTGGGCCAGCCAGTGGTCTTGGGAAGCTACCCATATTTCCTCTGATGTCTTCTCTGTACTCTGGGGATCCAGTGAATCAAGGAAGTGGCTGGGGACAGCCAGAGGAGGCACGTGGGTGACAGCAGTGAGAGACTTGAGCGTGTGGGCAGAGGGATGTGAGCAAGACAGGAAAATACACAGGTTAGGTGTGGGGACCACAGCATGCTGAGTGAGAGCTGAGGGCCGCAGAAGGAGACCGCAGCAGGCAACTGAGAGAATATAAGAAAGCCACACGGCTGGCGGAGGACTGCCTGCTGTGTGGGCTTCCATACCTCAGGAAGCTAGGCGTGCCTCTCCTTAAGGAAGGAGCCCACAGGGCCCCAAGAGGGCTGGGCAGGGTTGCAGATGGTGGTCTGGACGGATGGACAGAGGCCCTCAGTGGTTCACGCATCAGTTATGTCTGGTTTCAGGATCGCAAGGAAGGACTACATCACAGCCAAGTACATCGAGAGGAGATACGCAAGGAAAAAGCACGCTGACACCTCGGCGAAGCTCCACCGGCTCTGCGAGGCCGTCAAGACCAGAGACATTTTTGGGTTACTCCAAGCTTATGCTGACGGTGTGGACCTGACAGAAAAGATCCCGCTGGCCAACGGGCATGTAAGAGGGGCTAAAAAAAAGGATGAAAGATGAAGGGTAAAACAAGGGAGCCCTGTTCAGCCATGTTCTCCATATTGTATCACTCCTAGAGAGGCATAGGTGCCACCTTTTCTTTCCTTTTACTTCTTTGTTTGTTTGTTTGATTGGTTGGTTTTGTCTTTTCGAGACAGGGTTTCTCTGTGTAGCTCTGGCTGTCCTAGAGTCGCTCTGTAGACCATGCTGGTATGTTGGCCTCAAAGTCACAAAGATCTGCCTGCCTCTGCCTCCCGAGTGCTGGAAATAAAGGCGTGCACCACACCATGCTTGCCTATAAACAGCCATACACACACACACACACACACACACACACACACACACACACACACACACACACACACTGAAATGACCACACTATAGATCACCTCATATATGTATCTTTTGTCATGGGCACATTTCACTTCCACTTAGCACTTTTGGATATATGATTGAAATGCACTATTAACTACAGTCACTGCTGTAATAAGACCTACCCCCTCCTTTTTTTTTTTTTTTTTTTTTTAAAGAGTCTCACTCTGCTAGCAATCCTCCTGCCTCAGCTTCCTGAGTACTGAGGTTATATTTGTGCACCACCACACCTAGATTGACTCCTTTCAAACTGGACCTTTGTATGTTGGTTTGTTCTTTCTTTAAAATATTAATTTATTTTATGTGTGTATATATATATATATACATACACACACACACACACACACACACACACACACACACACACATACATCATATGCATGTAGGTATCCTCAGAGGTCAGGAGACAGTGTCAGCTCTCTTAGAGCAGGAGTTACAGGTGGGCTGTGAGCTTCCCACGATGGATGCTGGGAACCAAGCACGGGTCCCTACAAGAGCAAGTTCTCTTAACTCCTGAGCCCTTGTTGGTTTATTCTTTTTTTTTTTTTTTTTTTTTTTGGTTTTTTGGTTGGTTTATTCTTAAGCCAAAAGTGTGATGCCAGATGTTGAAGGAAAGGCCATCTGAGGTGGAAGGGAATCCATCCTCGGATGCCTAAAAGCCTGAGAGGACCCTCCCTACTTCTCACTTGTGTGGGAAGCTAGTCCAGAGCATCTCTGAGGCCATGCTGAAGAGTGCTGTGACAAGGACCATCTTGGAGCTCACACTCTGAGTGTCTTCCCAGAAGGGCTGAGTCGAACGCCTCTTCCGGTCTCCAGGTGTTGCTCTTGGGATCATGTCTGTTTTACTGTCGTCTTCCTGACAGAGTCTCCATGGACACATGTTCCAGGTCCAAAGAACCTCCTGGTCTCAGGACGGGGTTCATCATCCTGTATGGTAGGGCACTAGGTAGGGCCTGAATTCTAGGCTAAGCTAGATCCCTCGAGTGGGAACATTGTAAGGTAACACCATTTTCTCCGTATGACACAGGTCATTCCTAAGCATTAGCCAGTGTCATTCCCATGCCCTCTCAGGAGAAAACTCAAGCCCCATGTCCAGGGCAGGACGTGCCCAGTACTGCCAGGGGACTGAGCAGGCAGGGCAAGTGAAGGAAGAAGCTGCCGTTCTGTTCATGCCTTCTGCATTTTAGCTGTTTCCTTCTCCCTGTTTTTTTGACCCACTCACCCACCTGCCTGAAATAACTCCTGCTTATCTTTTCTCTCTACTTGTGGTGAGGATGGGGACACAGTTGAAATGGCTTGGACTTGAACCCCCCCTGCATTTCTCACTTCACGTGAGTAAGGAGGGATAGTACCAATAGCTGTCTCTGTCGCTGTCTCTGTGTCTCTCTCTGTCTGACATCCACAAAGCAGAGAGACATAGACAGAGACAGACTGACAAACAGAGAGAGAGAGAGAGAGAGAGAGAGAGAGAGAGAGAAACAGACAGACAGACAGACAGACAGACAGATAGAGACAGACTGACTGGGAATGTCACAAGCCTTTTTAAACCTCAGAGCCCACCCCAGTGGCACACCTCCAAAGCCACACCTTCTAATGCTTCCCCATGGTTCCACTAACTGGGGACCAAGTATTCAAACATACGAGCCATTCAGACCACCACACATGCCTTTTACTATGGAGATTTAAAAAGTGGGCGCTTTGTACTGTACGGTGGGTAGGTTTTTGCAAAAGGTGTGTGCTATTTCACCTTGGTGGGCCTGGGGTTGAAAGATGCCGCTGAAGTTCCCAATGTTGTGCTCTGAATTTCAGGAGCCAGATGAGACGGCCCTCCACCTTGCAGTCAGATCTGTAGACCGGACATCCCTTCACATTGTAGACTTTCTGGTCCAGAACAGGTGGGTGTCTCCAAACTAAGCGAAGGACCTTTGTTCTTGTCCTCTAGGGCTTCTGAGACGCTGTCTACACTACTTGGGCTGTCTTGCCAAGATGCTCGTGTCTCAGGTTTAAATAAGAGTTATGGGAATTCCCTAGAAAGCCCAGGAGTGTGAGAGCAGAAGGCCTTCATGGTACCTGCAAGATCCAGTATCTAGAGTCTGGGAAAGACTCCATGTTGGGGCCGGGGCCATCATCTGTGATATGAGCATTTCCCTGGGTTGTCATGTGGATGAATCTTTCCCATATCAGTCTCCACAGGGCATCTTAATAGTGGAGGGATATGAGGCAGTAGAGATGCCTTAGCCACTGACCTAAGCCAGGGATTGTAAATCAGAGCTCACTGAAGGCTGTCTCCTTTGGGTTGAGAGGCCACTTGAAATCATTGACTAGAAATGGCCTTTTGAGTTGCTCAGAGTCCCTGTTCAACGTGTGCCGCTTCCGTTTGTAAACCTGCCTGGTGACTGCAAGCCACGTGCTAAGACTCTTCAGCCTGTCCTGCGACTCCCTGATCCTGCCTGGGGTGGGCCGTGTTGGAGCACAGGATGCTGGTGGGAAGGGAAATTCTTGCAGCAGGGGATGATTTGTATTTGTGGCCTCTGTCCTTCCCTGCTAGTCACCCCCACGAAGACCTGCAACTTTGGTTCATAGATCTCAGACACTCTCCTCTGAGCCCAGGCCAGGGCTTGCCATGGCATGCTGTTTCCATGGACATTTGAAAATCTCTGCATCCACATAAATTCTCCTGGGGTGGGAGTCTGATTCTTCCTCCTTCTAACACAGAAGGAAGACAGGATAGGAGGTGGTTTGGGGTGAGCTCCGTGGTAAGCACCCGTTTCACTCCATCCCCAGCACTGCACGAAGGACGGAAAAGAAAGGCGGCTCTTTCTTAAACTGAGGCAGCTGGGAGCAGTGGGTACCAAACCAAGGGCACTTCTGTCCCCATTTGTTTGCCTTTGGGTCTAAGGCTTCCTGTCCTTTCTTGGCGGTAGTGACACTTTGGATGGTACTTGCTTTATCATGTATGTGGAACACATCCACCTTTGGTTTTGGATAACCTAGTCTTGTTCTATGGTAGAAGAACATATGAAAGCTGGGTGTGGTGGCGCAGGCCTTTAATCCCAGCATGCAGGAGGCAGAGGCAGGCGAATCGCTGTGAATTTGAGGCCAGCCTGGTCTACAAAGTGAGTCCAGGATAGCCAAGGCAACACAGAGAGACCCTGTCTCGAAAAACCAAAAAAAAAAAAAAAAAAAAAAAAAAAAAGAAAAGAAAAGAAAAGAAAATCTTCAGAAGTGTCCCCTTTCACACACTTTCATGGGCCTGTCCTAGGGCCAGCAGGCTTGTGGGAGCCTTGGGCTACCAAATGGAACAGTAGCTTTCCCTTCCTCGATAGAAACATCAGGAAACCAACTGAAGGGGACTGAAGAGATGGCTCAGTGGTTAAGGGCACTGGGGGGCTCTTCCAGAGGACCCGGCTTCTGATCTCAGTACCCATGTGGTGGCTCATAGCCATATACACCTCAGTCCTAGGGGATACGATGCCCAGACATACACGTAGGCAACATAGTCACATATATAGAACAAAATAATGTTTAAAAAGAGAGAAGGAAAAGAAATGAAAACTTTGCTTGCTCTCTAGTGCAGCAGGTAGGGCTGGTCGTATGGGTACCACAGGCCAAGAAGGAAGGGGACAGAGGTACCACGATTGCTCCAGGGTGTCCTCTCTAGCCCAGTGGCTCTCAGCCTTCCTAATGCTGCAACCCTTTCATACAGTTCCTCATGCTGTGGCGCCCCTACCACCACCATAACATTATTTTCATTGCTACTTCATAGCTGTAATTTTGCTACTGTTATAAACCATAAATCCTTGATATGCAGGATAGTCTTAGATGACCCCTGTGAAAGGGTCATTCAGCCCCCAAAAGGGTCATGACCAACAGGATGAGAATCGCTGCTCTCACCCAAACTCAGCAACAATGCAGCCACCATTCCTTTTGGTCTTCTGTGTCTCAGGTATGTTCACACTCTCTTGGTCGGGCTAGCTGTCTTCATGCTAGCTAATCTGGCGCCCACCCACTGTGGGACGAGTGAGCTTAACTCACACATCTTCCCACAGTGTGCAGAGCAGTTCTCAGTCCTGTGGCTTCTGACTCTGTTATCTATCTCTTTTGTCCATGGTCCGAGCAGTGGGAACCTGGATAAACAGACGGGCAAGGGCAGCACGGCCCTGCACTACTGCTGCCTGACTGACAACGCCGAATGCCTCAAGCTCCTCCTGCGGGGAAAGGCCTCCATCGAGATAGGTAGGCCACCTGGGGGCTGCTGGGATGAGAGTGGCTCTGCTGGCCTCTTTCTGCAGCTCTGCACTTCTGTTGTTGTTAGGGAGCAGTTCTCACGGAAGAAAAGAGTGACTCTCCTTACCTGTCCCACCGAGTGGCTTGTCCTGGCCCTCAACACCCCGCTATCTGTCTTAGCCTTCGGCTTAACCTGCAGGCTTTAGGAGTGCTGAGGTTAGGCCTCGCAGAAAAGCCCTGAGCTGGGTGAATCTAGATCGTGTAGCCCTGGCTCACCTCCCACGATCAGACAAGGCCTTTCTTTGAAGCGGTGCTGATAGACACGCCCCCTCCTTTCATTTGTAGTGCCTGCAGCAGATCCTAGCCCCGCGTGGCCTCTGTGCTCCTGACCCCCAGCTGCGGTCCCTTGACCCACTGACACTGCCAAGGCACAGTTTACCCTGAGCCGTCCAGCTGTGCTTGGTTCCTGGGAAAGTATTTGGAAAACTACTGAAGTAAACAAAAAGCAGAAAAAAACAAAAACAAAAAACACTGTTCTGCTTAAAGGCCACACTGAAAACTAATCGAGCCAGGGGTGTGGTGGCACATACACTTGAAAGACAGAGGCAGGGGGCTCACTATGGTTTGAAGTTAGCTTAGTCTACGGTGGGTTCCAGCAAGCCAGATTATTTAGAGATACTTTGTCTGATGAGGAAGGAAGAGGAGAAAGAAAAGCAAAAAACAAATAAACCTTGTTGAGAGGCTTAGAGAGAAGATACCTGTATTGATTTAAGAGGAGGAGGAGGACGAGGAGGACGAGGACGAGGACGAGGAGAAAGGAAAGCAAAAAAACCTCATCGGCAGAGACGTACAGAGAAGAAAGGGCCAGTTCAGATGTCTAGATTGCAAAGCTCATAACCATCTAGTGTCGGGGCGGGTGGCACTCACTGTGTGTGTTCTTGTCCTTTTGATAACTGGAACTTAAGGTAACAGTTGGCTCCCTTGACAGTTCTTAAGTAGCTCAATCATAGCTTCTCTACTCTGTTGGATCCCGTACAACTAAGTGACAGCCAGCCCTGCCAGGTTAACCTGATGGCATTCCATGAGTCCTGCTTAGGTTAATGAGGTGTGTCTGTCTTAGGTAGGGTTTTATTGCTGTGAAGAGACACCATGACCATGGCAGCTCTTATAAAAGAAAACATTTAACTGGGGCCGGCTTACAGCTTCCGAGGCTTAGTCCATTATCCTCAGGGCAGGAAGCATGGCAGCGTGAAGGCAGACATGGTGCTGGAGAGGGAGCTGAGAGTTCTACACATCTTGATCTGCAGGCAGCAGAAGGGGACTTTGTGCCACACTGGGCATAGCTTGAGCCTAGGAGACCTCAAAGCCTGCCCCCACAGTGACACACTTCCTTCAACAAGGCCACACCTAATAGTGTCACGCCCTATGGGCCAAGCATTCAAACACATGAGTCTATTGGGGGCCATACTTATTCAAAACACCACACCCTGTCTCAGAAGGGGGAAAAAAAAAGGTGGGGCTACAAAACTAAGCAGAGTTCTCAAAAGATAAACCACGAAAGACCGAGAAACACTTAGAGAAATGCTCAGGCTCCTGTCACTTCTCAATAGTGCCACCATCTGGGGACCAAGCCTTCAGCATGTGAGTCTTTGCGGATGTTTTATGTGCAAAACATAAGCCAAGTGTTGCTGTCTCTTTTTCCTTCCCTTGACTTTCAGCCAATGAGTCAGGAGAGACGCCATTGGACATCGCTAAGAGGCTCAAGCACGAACACTGTGAGGAACTGGTGAGCATCTGTATGGGCAGATGATGGCCTGGGGTGTGATGGAGCGGGGAGGTGGAGGAGAGCTGGTCTCTGGGCAGTACCAACAGGTCACTGCACACACCACAATACACATGCCGGGGGCATGCTGAGCACAGGCTGGCCTGGGGAATCTTGGCTGGCCAGGTGGGTGGCTACCTCATTGTGGTGTGTTCTGGACATTATGGTAGCCCTGGGCTCCATAAGGTAAAGGCTGGACCCCCACATTATCTGGTCCCCATGGGGGCCTAGCTCTCTTCTTTATGGGCGTGCCCAGCTTTTATCCCTAAACCCAGAGCCCGCAGGTCAATCTGTGTTTCTCTTCTGCTGTGGAAGAAGGGGCGCTGTGGGTGGTGGAAGGAGTGCAGGGTCAGCAGTCCTCCGTTAGCAGCAGACTGTGCCTCACTGCAGAATGGGGAATCCGGGCAGGACGTTGCCTCGTTTGCAGAGCTGAGCTAGTTGAGTTCTATAAAGCGGGCACCCATAGTAAGCACCCAACCCACAGAGTCCTTAGAGCCCACACATCTAGAGAGTAAGTAAAGGGGTGCTTGTCTACACGCTCCCCGTCAAGTTAGCTAATCTTTGACCCCCGTTTTGTAGACGAGGAAGCCGGTACAAAGAAGTCAAGTGACTTGCCCAAAAGTCCCACAGCAACTGACTCGCCTGTGGGAAAACTAAGCCCTAAACACCAGCTACAGATAGTAAGTTGGTGTGCCTCCTGTGCAGCTGGAGGACAATTAGCCAGCCACTTTCTGTGAGAGAATTGAAGGCAGGGACATCTTTTGTTTGTTTGTTTTTGTTTTGTTTTGTTTTGTTTTTGTAGGGCTCAGTTCTCTCACTGTGAGAAGGCTGACTTAGCAGCAAACATGTTCCTTCTGGGGTCCAGGTGACTTCCATGCTGTGATGTCACCTGCAAGCTGGCTGTCACCTTTTAGGCCTGCAGATCCCTTGCCTGTGTGGCACCCCGCACAGTTTACAGAGAGTCACTGACAGGGAGTAGTTTGAGGGTCTGGGTACCTGGGACTTCCACCGAGATCCAGAAACTTCAATAGAACCCTCCCCACGAGTCCCTTCAAGCCCTGCCTCTCCGGCCTGTCCGTTCTTGGTCTGGACACCCATGAAGGTCTGTCCCCGGTGGCGCAGCACCCGGGACAGCAACATTAACTGTCCCAACCCCCTTCCCAGCTGACTCAGGCCTTGTCAGGAAGGTTTAATTCCCACGTCCACGTCGAGTATGAATGGCGGCTGCTGCACGAGGATCTGGACGAGAGCGACGATGACGTGGATGAGAAGCTCCAGGTCTGTGCCACGCTGCCGCAGCAAAAACAGTTCCCCGAGCTTCTGTCAGAGTGGGGGCGGGGCCTGGCCTGCTGTTACGTGTGCTCGTCGATCTGGGTGGGTTCTGTCCGGTCTTGCCTTTCCCATGTCTCCGCCTGCCTCCCAGCTCCAGCCCATTGTGGTGGACGAACGGAACAGGCGGTGAGGTGACCACAGGTGGCTGTTGTGTGCGAGGTGTAGTCAGGCGCTGGAGTGCGGAGATGATCTCGCTTGTTGTGGGGCCATTATATAGAGTCAGGTTCTGTAGGCCAGCAACAGTGTTCAGACACGGAGTGGTTTCACAGCCTTTGGATTTCATTGGATCCAACTCCTTTTATTGGATGGGCACTTCAGAGCCTCAAGAGAGGCTGATGCAGCCAAACAGACATAGCTGTTTTCACACAGCCTTGGAATGAGCACAGGGCTCCAGCCCTGGTACCTTGGGGTACCTCAGGGTGATGCCACCTTCAGGTGGGGCTGTTGGTGCAGAGCCAGGTTCAGGCAGCCTCTCTCTAGCCTCGTCTTTGCTTCCACCGCAGCACACTGCCATACAGTACTAGAGTGAGAGGAAAGGCCTTGTTGAGCACATTTTTATGGCTTTTCCGCCATAGGAGTTTAGTATTCTACTGCAAAGTGTAAACAGATGATTAATAGATACAAATGGAAAAAAGTGTTTTTGAAGACTGTAGGACCTTCAGTGATGGAAAAGCAGTTAACATATGTACTTAGCATTTTCCTATAGTACAGGTAGGTAAATGATGCCTCAAGGTTGCATCTCAATAAATCTTTATTTATAAAAGCAATAGGGTACTTCTTTCAGTCCTGGGGACCTGAGTTCGACTCATAGGGTGGAAGGAGAGAACTGAGCCCCACAGTTTTCACTGGCCTCCACACATGTAGCTATACATGTATACAAAGGATACACTGTTCATTTTTTTATTTTTTTTAAGCAAGTGATACACTATCAGCATGGGGGCACGCACCTTTAATCCCAGTACTCAGGAGGCAGAGACAGTCGGATCACTGTGAGTTTGAGGCCAGCCTGGTATAAAAGGCAAATCCAGGACAGCCAAGGCTGCACAGAGAAACCCTGTCTCAAAACAAAAATAAAATTAAAAAAAATAGAGGGGGGGGTTGATACAACATCCCAGAGGTCAGGATTTACTGACCCCCGATTTAATGGGATCTGAACAGCTCCGCAGTTCAGAGGAATGGGAAAGAGGTTTGTTTCTTTGCTCTGAATTAAGCACACAGCACTGGTGAAATTGATTGTGCTGGCTAGCCAGAGCCATTCTGTCGCATAAGAAAGTGTATCTGGGAAGGGGGACCTCAAGGACAGCACAGAGCTAGGCTGGGTAAGAGAACTATTCACAAGATGAAATAGCTTCTATCCGAAGTTTTCAGAACAAAGAATTACAATTAGTAAACCATTGCTCTAAGGGGTGTGTGTGTGTGTGTGTGTGTGTGTGTGTGTGTGTGTGTGTGTGTGTTAATTACAAGACACAAGTGCAAGAGCATAGGTCTGAAATGGTACCCACCATACAGCAATGATGGATGAGTTTGTCTGACTCAGAGAAACCCATAGCTCCATCTTACATTCTTGCTCTGCCATTCCTCTGCAGCCTAGTCCCAACCGGCGGGAGGACCGGCCTGTCAGCTTTTACCAGCTGGGGTCCAGCCAGTTTCAGTCCAATGCTGTGTCTTTGGCCAGAGATACCACAAACCTCACCAAGGACAAACAGAGGGGCTTCGGGCCCAGCATCTTGCAGAATGAGACCTACGGAGCCATCCTGAGCGGCAGCCCGCCCTCCTCCCAGTCGATACCCGCCAGCACCACCAGCGCACCCCCACTCCCACCTCGGAATGTTGGTGGCAAAGGTATACAATTTTGAGTGCTCTGCAAATGTATATGGACTTTGGCCTGGAGAAGTTTGATGTGTGGGTGAAGTGCTGATTTTGTAGTGACTTTCTGTTGGGTTCCTTAAGGAATTCCATTCTTTTTAGCATGCCAAACTGGTAGAGATCCTGCCTGGGTTCTTACTCGGGCCTGCAGCTGGTCAGCTAGGATGCCCTTCTCTGCCCTTTCCCACTGTGCTCTCCTCATCCTTTTCCCACTTGGCGATTGTTCCCTTTCTCTGTCTCAGGACTAACTTAAAGCACTGTGGTCCCTTAGTTTCTCTCTAGAATACTTTTGAAATGGAGGTACTCAGTTGAGGAACAAATGTGTGGGCCCTCTCTGATGTCTTTAGTGTGAAAAGCTCCACAAAACTACCCCGTCTCAATGGAGCAGATCCACAGGGCATTTTGTTTGTTTGCTTGCTTGCTTTTACAAATACAGAAACACCAAACAGTTTGTCTGACAGGGAAGACCAGCGGCCATGGTGCCTCATGAGGTAGCCAGCAAGTGGCCAGCCCAGCTCGGCCAGGGCTACAGACCTTAGGTGCTGTGCTTCAGAGCCTCTCACTCAAGGAGGGCGAGTCTTCTCTGGGAAGAATAGCAGCTTCCACTTGCTGTCCCTGGGCCTGAGGCAGCTGGCAGCTGGGATGGAGAGGGCAGTGTGGGGTGGTACTGGGTATTAGGTAGCTGGAAGACCCACTGAATAGACTGCAAGTGTCACTGGCCAGCATACCCCACAACACCATCACCACCAGCACCTCCCACAGATTCCTCCTGGGCTTAAGGAGTGCTCCCTGTCACCTCCTACAGGCTGTCATGACCCTTATGGGCCTCTCACTGCTTTTTTTGTCCTGGAGAGGTGTGTTAATTCTGAAAGGCCCAGTGTCCCAGAGACTGGCTGTCTGCATGTCTAGGAGCTTGTGCTGGCTCTGTGACAGAGACTTCATTCTCTCCCTTGGGTGGCAGAACAGGATTGGTCACCTCCTCGTCTTCATCTCTTGCGCTCCTGGAGTCAGATTGTTTTTCCACTTTTGCCATTCTATTTTTAGCTCTTCCGGCCCCCCCCCCCACCCCCACAAAGTAAATTACACTCCTACCGCCTCCATTTCTCTTGCCCTAAAGTCCACACTTGATGTGAAGAGGGGGTGCTCACACCATGGGATGGGGCGTGGGGTGGAGTTAAAGTAAGGCTGCCCCGTGTCCCACCCTGAGATGCAGAACTTACCATTGGACAAGTGTGACAGCTCCCTTCCAACCCTGGAGCTGACCTAGAAAGGTGTGTCTCCTCCCTGCCAGGCCCAGCCCTCCCCCCTTAGGCACCCCTCTGCATCAGAGCAAACGGCACATAGTGAAAAAGACCAGTGTCATCGCTGTGGGAGCCGGCTGGAGCTACTGGCTCACCTGTGCAGATTTCCAGGCAGCTATGTTACTGAAGGCTGGGGAGAGCCATCCGCTCGTGTCTAGAACATATCCTTCCTATCCATATTGGCTGAAAATGGGGTCTCTGGCCCACAGTGGGAGGCAATAGGAGGGCAGAGATAAGAAGTTCCATAGGCCCCAAATGCAATGCTCAGTAGAGCTAGGGCTATTTATTTCCTTCTTCAAACTATAATATTTTTAAATTTTTACCATCAAGTTGAAAGGTCTACCTGTGAGTGTTCCCTAGAGCATTTTACTTATTATTATATAGATATTTTTTATGCATCTCACTTTCCCTACTAGAGAAAAGAGTAAATTTCAGGGCCCTGTTGCTTTTCTAGCAGGCTCAAGTTGACCTTTTATGAGTGAGAGGATCAATAACGAAGTGTTTTGTTTCTGTTTTTGTTCCGTGTGTGTGTGCGTGCGCGTGCGTGTGTGCACGTGTGTATGCGTGTGGGTTTAGTTCAGACAGCCACCTCGGCTAACACCCTGTGGAAGACAAACTCTGTAGGTGTGGACGGTGTCAGCAGGCAGCGATCTTCGTCAGATCTGCCAGCTGTCCACCCACCGCTGCCCCCTCTGCGAATGACATCTACCAGTACGTTTTTTTGTTTTTGTTCCCCCCCCCCCTTTTTCCTTTCTTGCCAATGGGCCTTATGAGTCTGGAAGACGGGGGCCACTGTTGGCAGACAGCCGGGGGAGACATCTGTAGGCTGCACGCAGATACATACCAGATGTTGCCCCTGTGGTCCCAAACCTTTCAGCCTCTGCCTCAAATCCCCATCATTCCCTTGTTACCCCCAAGATGGCTCATTCTTCATTCTGTCTCACAAAGCATTTTAACAGCATCCACACTTCCACTTCTTCTGGCTGTGTAGTGATTTGGGAGTGGTCATTTCAGTCACGCCAATGTGTGGGTGGCCATTCCCAACACACCAATGTGTGGGTGGCGGTTCCCAACACCAGGAGACAGGCAGCAGGAAAGGGCCTTTCTCCTGCTGCAGAGCCAAATGCTTTCCACTGGGCCAGTGACACCAGCCCTGTCTGCTCCCCACCCTGCCTTGGCCTGAGGAGATGGGAGTCCAGCATCTCTGGGTCTGTTGCTTCCAGGGCAGTGTGGCTCTTCCTAGGCCATGGTACCTGTGGTGTATACGGATAGCAACCCTAGCGCTTCTGCAGGAATCGCCAAGAGGGTAGGTGCTAGCAGCAGCAGCAACAGCAGCAGCAGCAGCAGGGACAGTGTGTCCAGGAAGTTCTGCAGAGGGGTTTGGGGCAGGGTCCAGCTGCAGTATGCTCAGGTCAGGCATCAAGAGGATTCTCAGTATGGTGTTCCTGGGCTAACCTACCTTGGACTTTTCCACTGAAGTAGGAAAGGGAAGAAACAAAGGGAGAGAGACCATAAAAACAATAGATCCTTATATATTTTTTTCCTTCCTATACGTAGTCCATTTTGTTCTGTATCTTTGTTCCCATCCTGAGGCAAACCACTGACAACGGCCCATTGCTCCATTGTTTTTGAGAGATAGGCGGGATGAAGGAAGGTCCAGGCACATGACTTCACTCTCTGTTTTGTTTTGTTTTGTTTTGTTTTGTTTTGTTTTTAACAGCTCCATCCACTTTGTGAGCATCACTTTGCCTCTGACCCACACAGCCTGTTTGTAATAGAAGCCATCACCTTTCCTCCCAGACTGGGGACCTATACCAGGTCGATGGTCACAGTTTGTCCTTAGAATTGACCCCACTCCAGGCCAGAGGGGTGCGCAGGGCTCTGCTCCTTTCTGGTGGTGGCTCACTTGATACAAGAAGAGCCCTAGCCCAGGCATCCTGGACTCCCCCAGGGCAGATGCCAGGCAAGAACCTAGCCTCAGACTCCGCCTGCTCAGCTGGTTTGTGGGCAGTTCAACACAAAATCAAGGACTGGCCCCTACACAGGTTCCTGGCTAAACACATAAAGGCCGCAGCAAAATTCCAGTGGTAACTGAGGCTCGGCTCCCCTACTGGTCTGCCCCTCCTTGCAGTTGCCCCCGAGGAGACAGGCCAAGAAGCAGGCACAGGTGTCCTGAGAAAGTGAGTCCTAGAGAAGGGAAGAGGCTCCAAAGAGAGACTAGGTATGGGACCTAAGGGGCTCACGCTCTCTTTCCCTCCCCGCTTTCTCTCCACAGATACCCTGACCTCCACACCACCTCCTTCTGTGGCTAAGACATCAAGCACATTAGAAGCCATGAGCCAGCCAAGCAAGTCCTCCCAACCCGGGGTCTCGCAGAGCAAGCCCCCGCCCCTGCCGCCCCAGCCACCCAGCCGCCTGCCTCAGAAGAAACCAGCTTCCGGGTAACCGTTGCCCCTGCCTGGCCATTCTGTGCCTGGCCACATCAGCCAACGCTGCCTCTCACATTCAGAGGGCTTCCAATGGCATTGGCCCCATTTCTTCATCTGTTGGGATTTCTGTGTGAGCCCTGGAAATCTCCTGTGTTTCTACCATGCTAGGGTGAGAGGCCAAGTGCTATGTAACCTACTGATCAGCTCTCCATTATTCTGCGAGGAGGTTTTTTTTAGCTGAAAAATGTCTTTCAAACTTAGATCTTAAATCTGCATAATTAACTTAGGTTTTTGTTTTGTTTTGAGTCAAGTTTTTAACAGACAAGGTCCTATTGGTGCTGTTGCTCTCTGAAAACATTGTCTTGATTGTGTGGTCCCTCCACAGTGTTCATTAGATGCTTTCTACAGACAGGGGCTTTCTCCCTTGTGCACATGGCAAAGGGATCCAGTTACCTTTTTGAAAGAACTTAAAGCTTTCATATTTTACTTTACGTGCATGAGTGTTTGGCCTGCTGGTTCACTACGTACATATCTGGTGCCTGAGGAGGCCAGAGAGGGTGTCAGATTTCTGGAACTGGAGTTAAAGATGGTTGTGAACTACCATGTGGGTGCTGGGAATCGAACCCATGTCCTCTGGAAGAGTAACCCATGCTCTGAACCACTGAGCCATCTCTTTAGCGCCCCCCCACCCCCATCTCTAAATCTTTTAATCTATATTTTTATAGTAGAAAGTGGATTTTGTTTGCGGTCTTTGGTCTTGTACATGTACTGCCGAGACATTTCACATGAGAGCCTTTGCGGGCAACGTTGCATACCCAGACCCTGACAATAAGTTTCCCTGAGGTGGTGTAGGCTGTTCGCCTACAGAACTCTGAGGGATTTTTTTTCCCCCCACCTTGGGCAACTCAGGTTCATAGTGTCTACCTAAAAGGTGTATGATTTTTGGGAGGCGTGATAAAATTAATCTTACACTTGGTCCCTCTGCTTTTGTGATGTTCTCGACAGCCACCCCTAGTGTCCCCAGGTGAGATGTCCTGTGCTATGCCCTCTCTGGAATGGGAACTGTCTTCAGTGCACTCAGGAGGAGTACCTGGGAATCCAGGGAATCGCCAGCGCCTTACATAGCTTTAGGGTTTTGTTGTTGTTTATTATTGTTAAGTCCTCTTGCTCATGACACAACCTGTTCTGCCTCCCACTTCCAGAGGTTCTTGGCTTGATGGGGATGCTACCATACACCTGGGACCACTCAAGGGCTTGCTTCCCTTACTCTTGTGTAGGACTCTCCTGCTTGGTCAACCAGGTTAATTAGAAATCATCCTGATATTCCTAGCTTCTAAAGTTCTTTCCTTTTCAGTTCTTTGTACATTTCGTTTGGATTTTTATTTCTAATTCTTTTGTCTGGGAAATGAAATTATTTTTTTATATGCTATTCCTCCCTCCTCCCTACCTCTTTTTCTTTCTCTCCCGTTCTACTTCCTTTGTGATACTGGGGATGGAACCCAGAGCTTCATGCCTGTTATGAATGTGCTTCTCACTGAGCAGCAGCCCCAGGCCACAGTCTGGCATTTTAAAACCAGAATGTCGCATGTACTACTTTGCCAAGACATCCTTCCAGAGCCCAAAGTACACATCCGCACCATACTGTTTGTAAATGGTGATTGAAGTACAGTTGGCTGCTGAGTTATGCCGTGACAAGTACGCTTTCCAAGCTAGTATGCTAGACAGCCATGGACTGTGCCTCTCTAGTCCCTGCGCTTCCTTCCTCTTCCTCTTCTTGCAATGTTCTTAGATTCTCTGACTCCTCCATGTTGCTTTTTAAGGTCCAGGTCGTGCCTTGAAGTTCTAGACAAGAAACAGTGGGCTCCTGGCACTCCGCCAGGCAGATGAGAACCGTGGTACTAGGTAGTCAGTGTGAGGCCCAGCATCCTCCTTGCAGCCACTTCTCTAGGGCTCTCAAGAGGCAAGTGAGGACTGCGGGTGAGTTTTCTGCCCAGTGCTGTGTCCCTGGTTTTAGTCCAACTGAAAGGGACAGTGGGGAGATGACAAAGCAAGCGACGTTAAGGTGTGGCTTGTCCAAGACAGATTTGGATGAATGGAATCAGGCTGCCATTGTGGGTAGAGTTTAGTTTAAAGGAAGACATGTATATTCGTTATAAAGAACCCCCCTCGCCCCAGTTATTTTGGACATGATATAAATCTGTCATTTCACATTTGTTCTTTTAGAGCAGGAGACAGCAAGAGCAGGCCCACAGGCGAGCTGCCACCACTACTCATATCCGTGAGTGGCAAGCTGTCTGTGCGTTTTGTACTTATAAGAAGTGGGTAACATTTTCAGATGGGAGTGTTTCATGGCATGTGAAATTCTTGGGAGTTAAGATTTTAGTACCGTGTCTTAGTTTCTTTTCTCTTGCTGTAAAGAGACACCATGACCAAGGCAACTTACAAAAGGAGTTCCTTGGGGCTCACAGTTCCGTGGTCAGGGTCCATGGTCATGGGGGTGTGGGGGAGGGCAGCATGACGGCAGGCAGGTATGGCCCTGGAGCAGTAGCTGAGAATTTATATCCTAATCCACAGGCACAAGGCAGAAAGAGAGTTAACTGGGAATGGCATGGGCTTTGGAAACCTGAGCCCACCTTTAGGGACATACCTCCTGCAGCAAGGCCACACCTCCTAGGCCCTCCCAAACAGTGCCACTAACTGCATATTCAAATATATGAGCCTATGGGGGCCATTCTCATTCAAACCAGCACAGCTGTAAGTGAAGTTTTTTTGGCATGGCACTCTGTGTGCTGACACACCATCTGTGGCTCCGTCCCATCTCAGTAGCAAACAAAGCTCAATAGTTGCCACAGAGACTGACTCACAAAAACGTATCATTTAGCTTTTTTTTTTTTGAGACAGGGTTTCTCCGTGTAGCCTTGGCAATCCTGGACTCACTTTGTAGACCAGGCTGGCCTCAAACTCACTGAGATCTGCCTACATCTGTCTCCTGAGCTCTAGGATTACAGGCATGCACCACCTCACCCTGCGGTCTTTTACTTTTTTATATTAGCTTAGGTTGGCCTTGAACTTGTGACCCTTCTTCCTCCTGAGTAGTAAGTGCATTCTACATTTCCTGGGCCTGGAGGGCAAGGCTAGCTGACTTTGGTCCTCTGCTAAGTATCTCTTGTGAGTACTTCATAGCTGGGTTGATGACTGAGTAGGGAGCTGGCCACCAACTTAATAACACCTGCTAGGACAGACATACTTGCCCAAGGCAGTGGGAATCAAATTGAGCCTTTGCTCTTACGGTTTTTGGGCCCACCAGAAAATAAGAGTACAACCAAGTCTTGTTCTTCTCCTCTTCATTCTGAGGCTGCAGACGCCAGCACCCAGATGGGCTCACTGGGGCTGCAGAGGAAGTGTCTGTAGGAAGTGACCTGCTGTGGAAAGAATGCCATCCCAGGTTGCCTCCCTGCTTCCTCAGCCCCTCCCAAGGCTTGCCTGCCCAGTTGTTTGTCCTACTTCCTGCCAGGTCCCACCAGCTTCCCAACCCCACCCCAGAGAACTGAGGATAAAGCTTATATTTTAGCCCGTCACATACCCTAGGCCCTTTTCCCTTTAGGGAATGAACAAAGAGGTCTCCCGCCTACTGTAGGCGAAAAGCATGTCCGCCGGTGGCACGTCTGAGTGGGGGCCCCCCCCCCCCCCCCCCCCCCCCCCCCCCCCCCCGCCAGCTGTGAGAACCTCCTTGTTTGTGTCCAAACACAAATGTGGGACACAGAGTGCAGCAGGCTTGTGGTCAGCCTGTTGGGCACATCGTTCCCCAGCAGGTGTCCCAGAGCTCAGAGGCCTGGGTGGCATTGACTTGCGGTGCCCACACAGACCCCCAGCAGAGCCACCCAGACCTGAGATGAGGCTTCAGCCTGCTCCCTTTCACATGACAACGGAGGCTCAGGCTGGAGTCACCTAATGGTGAATGAATGGAAGCAGTGATAGGTGCTTAGCTTCTGCCCGGGGTTAAGATCAGGATCTAGCACTTTACTCTAGACTTTTACTTTTTCAAGAGTGGGAAGGTGGCACACGTGATGGGATACAAGCACCAGCTTAAGTGTTGATGGGAGGGCGGGGTCCCTGGTCAAAGGAATACGGTCAGAACAGGTAACCTCGGTGTGATCAATAAATGTATATATTTCCTTCCTTGTAGGACTGACAAGCCATCCCCACTTATCAACAAAGGCCAGCCAAGAGGACCTGGTAATTATTTAACTTGGAGCAGGTTGATTGAGGGAGTGGCTGGGGGTTGGATTTCTAGGTAGCTGCCCTGCTCGGGGTCTGCTAGCTTCAGTTTCTCTCACTGTGAAGGCAGGAAGTTCTCTGCCTTGTACAGGACTTTTCTCTTGACACAACCAAACTCGCGGAGAGCCCTGCTTTCAGACACAGCCCTGTGACTCTTACAGTCGTTGTCTTGTCATTAGAGGGGATGGGGTAGGGATGGGTGTGTCTTGTAAAGTTGCTTTGTCTTGGCCCTAACACAGTGCATCTCTCTGAACAGAAGCTTCTTCGGGCCCTGTGTCCAACACCATGGCCCTCCAGCCCCCAGCCCCCATGCCTAGGAAGTCACAGGCGGTAAGTAGACAAACCTGCTCCCCTTCCCTGTGCTCTACTAGTTACAGGGCTCTGAGGCAACTAGGCTTTCTATTTCTCCTGGATGGAGGGCTGAGAGCTGCTTTCAGGTGTTGTTTCGTGACCTGAGTAGCCAGCTTGCACCAGACCCCAAGTATCTTATTTCCTTCCTCTGCCCAGGCTCCTGCTGCACCAAACTAGCCCCGCTTGCTTGGCCTCTGTGGGTTTCCCAGCGCAGGGTACTTGGCTTAGGGAGCAAGAAGGCAAGAGGCCTGGTCTCTACCTAAGAACTTGGCTTCCTGCCACACTAGCCTTTACCCTTCCTCTTCAATGCAGACCAAGTCAAAACCCAAGCGAGTCAAAGCGCTCTACAACTGCGTGGCTGACAACCCGGACGAGCTAACTTTCTCTGAGGGGGATGTGATCATTGTGGATGGGGAAGAGGATCAGGAGTGGTGGGTGAGTGGGGGCAGGGTGCACAAGTCAGGGTGGGACAACAGGGAGAGGGGCTGTGCACGATGGAAGGTCTCAGCCTAGGCAGTCTGGGTCTGATGCTGCTACCAGACCGTCCTCTCCTGTCTCCTATGTGGGTGCCCTCCTCTGAGTGGGCCTGATGGGGTCCTCAGGTGAATACCTCACTATTATGATGGGTAGGCCACTTGGGCTACATTTTCAGAGCACACTTGACCTGAACTGAGAGCTTTGAGAGCCTGCATTTCCACATGCAGCTCTCCACGGCCAATTTGTAGTGTGGCTGTTGGCATGGTTGCATTTACCTTTCTTGTAGCAACTGAGGGAAGATGCCGCTCCCATCAGCTCCCCTCAGCACAGGCCCACTAGGGGCCATAGCTCCCTAACTTCTTCCTCTTCTACATCCTAAGGAACTCCTGTGCATGGCTGGGTATGGTGAGGATCCAGTCTCGGGCTCTGAGAACCCGACCTTGCCCTCCACATAAGCTCCCAGCATGGGGAAGCAGAGCTGAAATCACACTGTCTTACATCCTACCTTTGGATGAGACTCCAATCTGACACAGGCTAAGCCATATGGAAAGTATTGGTTTCTAAAAGTATGGAAAAACCAGGCATGTGCAAAATAAGTAAATGTTAGCCATAATTACAGAGCTACCTCCTCCTGAGGAGCCACAGTTCTCAGTGGCAGTTTGAAAAACAACAGTGTAGTTTGACAGCTTTCCTTTAGACTTTTCTTTGCCAAAATCATGAACATGGTTGAGATTATTGCATGGATATAATTTCTGTTATTTGCCCAGACTTAATTTTTTTTAAGGTTTATTTATTTATTATTTATTTATAAGGTATTCTGTACTGCATGTGAGCCAGCAGGCCAGAAGAGGGCACAAGATCTCATTATAGATGGTTGTGAGCCACCATGTGGTTGCTGGAAATTGAACTCAGGACCTTTGGAAGAATAACCAGTGCTCTTAACCTCTGAGCCATCTCTCCAGCCCCAGAAGTGAATAATTTTATTATTATTATTATTATTATTATTATTATTATTATTATTATTATTATTATTATTATTATTATTATTATTATTTTGTTATGTTTTTCGAGACAAGGTCTCCTGGACTCACTTTGTAGACCAGGATGGCCTTGAACTCACAGCAATCCTCCTGCCTCTGCCTCCTGAGTGCTGGGATTAAAGGCATGCGCCACCCACCATGCCCAGCTTATCAAATTTTTAAAAAAATAAAATTTATTTATTATTTCTATAGTATTCTGCCCGCATGTGTTCCTGCCCGCCAGATCTCATTACAGATGGTTGTAAGCCACCATGTGGTTGCTGGGAATTGAACTTGGGACCTTTGGAAGAGTGGACAGTGCTCTTAACCTCTGAGCCATCTCTCCAGCACCTTTTTTTCAGACTAAATGTTTTTAAACCATTTTACAAATGCCTGATAAGATATACATGAAGCCACATCATACTTTTACCAGGTCTTAGGACTCTGAGTGTTTTTCTTCATTCATGTACAAAGTGGGAAGTAGATTCAGATGGCTTCTCTGGTGCCTTCGTTATTGCTGGGGCCCAGGGGCAACATGTGTGCTCACCCGTAGCCATCTGAGGATGTATGAGGGCTGTGGAAGGAGGCAGGCACTCCAGGAAGCGCAGGGAGGAAGTAAAAAGGAAGTATGGCATAACTGTTCCTCTGTCATTCTTTGGCAGAAGAAATCACTGTGAACAGACACACATGTGGTGTTGCCCCTCCAGGTTTGTACCCTTATAACCCAAACTTGCTCCTTTCAGATCGGCCACATCGACGGAGACCCCAGCCGCAAAGGAGCCTTTCCCGTGTCGTTTGTGCACTTTATCGCTGACTAAACAGCTACTGAACAAAAGCCTTTGTTTAACCGTTAGTTTCATTTTGTTATTGGTACCAAGACTAGCCATAGACAGTCTCACAGATTGTGTTGTATGGCAGCCCATCTTCTCATAATACTGTCCTGTTCTGAAAACTGAAAGGCATTTTTATATATAAGCAGATTGTTTTTATAGGTTGTGGTTTTCATGCAACATTGCTATACTTTTACTAGGAAAAGCAGAATTTCCTAAAAAGGGGGAATGAGGAGCTATTTTAACTATATACCCAGGATCCTGCAGTTCCAGGAGTAGCTTAGCCTAAAAAAAAAAAAAAAAAAAAGCTTAAACAAATTTGGGGGATTCTTACAGCTTTCCTTAGCCCAATTCTGACATTGTTACGTTGGTTAGCACAGTCAGTTTAGCAAGCCAATACCATGGTGCTTCCGAGTCTGTCGCCCTGCCCTGGACTCTGTCCACAAATGCCATCCACTCACCTCGAAAGACATTAGGTTCCTTTGAAACTCAGCCAGTGTTTGTTTAGAGCAGCCTGGCAAAGCTTACACGTTAACCTTGTGCTTTTCTGCACCTGTGAGGTGGCAGCTGCCACCATCTCCTGCATGTACGTATGACCATTGTGAACAGTCATACCTCCCATACTACTGATGGTTTTTTGCCGTATAGCTGATAGCCATCTGGTCTGCACCAAGTGTTTTAAACTGCAGTTCCTGAATTTGGTTAAAAACTAAGGATGACGGATTGCAAAACAGTCCTTTAAACTAGCTTGTATGCCTTGAGTGTTTTAGGATTTGCCTCCTTCGATGCCCCCCCCCCCCACACACACGCAGACAGCAATTGTACATGAGTAGCTTATGTGGTGCAGATCACGTAAGAAGCACATCCCTCCCTGTGTGCTGGTACGTGCCGCTACCTTCCCCACCCAGCTCCCAAGGATACCTGCTCAGCTTAGCGTCTTGTCTTTAATAGGATTCTCTAAAAGGAATGGTAGCTACACTGTCTTGAAATTTAGCCTGTCCAATTGTTTGTATTCAAGAGCATATCAGAAATATGTAGATCTTGGGGAGCCCAGTACCCCCCAAACATCCCAGTTACACTATGTAAGGCCATCACATCACTCTTAAACTTACACTATGTGGGGTGGGGGAGGGGAACTAGGTTGTATATGATACAAATCAAAACTCATTAGTTTCATGAGCTTTACTGTCATACCTCTATTTAACAGCTGTAAGCGTAAGAGTCATAGGAGGGATATGGGAAATCTGGCACTCTTTCCGAATGAAGAGGCAAGCAGAGGGTTTGAACGAAAGCTGGAGTTTGAGCAAAAGGAATAGATTGAGGCGTAAGCTTGATAGCAAGGCAGTGATGCTGCCGAGGTGGCGCACTTGGTCGATGCAGCTTCTCTTTCTTTGTTTATTTCAAAGAAACCAGGACAAACTGGAATGTCGTATGATGCTATATAGTGATTGCTTCCTGTCTTTCAGATTCTGGGTAAAAACATGTTAGATCTGTAATTAAAGTCTCTCTCTCTCTCTCTCTCTCTCTCTCTCTCTCTCTCTCTCTCTCT
>OU015742.1:122545695-122556194 GCA_907169655.1 Acomys percivali
CTCTCTCTCTCTCTCTCTCTCTCTCTCTCTCTCTCTCTCTCTCTCTCCCTCTCTCTCTCCATCTCTCCCCGCCCCCAACACTACATCTATTTTCACTACTTATTAATTTCTGTCATTTGAGCCCTTCTCCTAGTCACTTTTCTTGTAGACTTAAGAGCGTGAACAGATGCATTTTGCACATTGCACTTCGCAGTACCTCTTTTACGGTGCACCCCACCCCACATGCATCTGTATCATCGGGCTTTGGTGACCTGGTGCCAGCTCTCTGAGGAATCAAGTTGATTTATGTCAACATTTTAACTCCAGTCCCAAGCTACCCTATCGGGTTTACTGGTACATAAATACCTAGGAAATATTTTTCCACTCTCTAATTTGGTGGCGCTATTGTGCAGTAATGGATAGTACTTTTTACCAGAAGAGAATTCTATTGACCTCCCTCCTAATTATCCTTTCTTAGTTATTTGCTCTTTGCAAACTGAAAAGAAAAAGTAACTGAAAGGAAAACATTGTAGATATCTATTTATATTTAAAGTTTACATTTCATGAGTGTCAGCTGCGAAATTAGGGCTTCTTTATTTTATTTTTTTTACTTTTTTTTTTTAAATTTTTTGCCACTTTCCATCAGGTCTGACTTGGAGGGAAGATGACTCAGAAATAGGGTGCATAGACTGATATGGCCTGTTGAGGGTAGGGAACGACCTGCAGCCTAGAATGCTATTTTGAGATGTATGATATTCAATTAATTCACTTGATTACTTTGGTATAGTTGCAGCGCAGCTGTATATACTGTATAACCTAAACGGATTATTTTCATTGTCCTTAATGCAGTGATTTATAATTAGAGCATGTTTAATAAATTGACTTCCTGTTAACCAGTCATTCGACTGGAAAAAAATAAAGTACTTTTAAATGGACATGGTTTTCATCTTTGAAGTGTTAGCTATTGGCACTCATCGAAGAGGTGGGCCATGAAAGCCTTTAAAGTTACGTCTAACAACCAGCAGGTGTCCTCCAAGGTCCTCTTAACGCTGAGATAAACACTAGTGTGCTGCGGATCATCTTAGCTATACCTTTCTTTTAGGGTGCCTTCATTTCTTTTTAAGGATTTATTTATTATGTTTACAGTATTCTTCCTGTAGGCCAGAAGAGGGCACCAGATCTCACTATCGATGGTTCTGAGCCACCATGTGGTTGCTGGGAATTGAACTCAGGACCTTTGGAAGAGCAGCCAGTGCTCTTAACCTCTGAGCCATCTCTCCAGCCCTGTTAGGGTGCTTTTTGTCTTAAGCTGACACTGTCACTACTCCAAGGTCATGTGAATTTGAGGTTCCCAGTCTAAACCTTTGCCAGTCTCAAGTTGCAAGCAAGTGATCCTGAGTCCCTGGGAAGCTACAGGGTGCAAATCTCATTCAGAGCAAACTCAGTGACACATCAGTCATAAGCTTGTTTGTATTAAAAAAAAAACCTGAAAACAAAAACAATAGAGGCTATTTTATCTTTCTTAGATTTTATTTTTATGTGTATGTGTGAGTGGCTGCGTGTATGTATGTATACCACATGTTTGCCTGGTACCTGAGGAAGCCAGAAGAGGACGTCAGGCCTCCTGGAACTGGAGTTTTGAGCCACCATGTTAGTGTTGGGAACTGAACCCAAGTCCTCTGCAAGTGCTCTTAAGTACCACGCTACCGGTCCAGCCTCCAAGGTTTCTTTTTATCCAATAAAGTAGGTAATTATTGAAAGTTAACCTACTGTTAATAACACCTATTAGTATAAGACCAATATTTTGTACATTACATTTTAGAAAACTGGATCAGGGCATCACACCCTCTAATAGGCCACAGCTGCAGACGGATGCAGGGACAGATGAGCTCTCCCTTGATGGCTCAGTTTCCATTGACTGCAGAGTTCAGGACTTGTCAGAGGTCAACACAGAGTCGAAGGCTGTGGATAAGACCTTGCAGATGGCTTGGGCTTGCTCCTGTATTGTATGAAGAGATACAACACGGGAAAGTGAATATGACCAAAGCACACTGTACAGAATTCTCAAGGAACTAGTGAATAGAAGATAAAGTGCAAATGGAGTTCACCATCTCTCCAGGAACTACCTGACTGCCTCACATTGCTTCTTCCCCCACCTAGCCATCAGCACCTGCCCAGTGCTTAGGCACTCCTGATAGGGCTGGTGCCGAGCAAGCCCTGTGATTGAGAAGACAGCAACTCAGGAGTAGGAGAGCTTTGACTGACCCAGCCCAGGTCAGTATTGCCCAGCAGAAGCAGTTCCCAGCCTGTCTTAGTAGCTGGTGACCCGGGGTTTATTCATTCTGAGGGATGGCCCTTGAGGAGAGTATTTCCTCAGCCTTTGAAAGCTGTGGAAGAATCACCATTTCATCTGTGGAATAGGAACAAACCGCGATATCTCACCAGGCTGTTGCACTGGTAAACCCACAGGCTGTATTCTTCATTGCTTGCATCTGTGGTCTTGAGTGCCAGCAAGCTCTTCCCAGCTCCCAGGCCATCATCATAACACACCATCCGGATGATTAAATACAGGGCATGCCTATGCAGAACGCCCTGTGGAAATCACAAGACCTTCAGAAACCTGTGACATGGCTGCCAGCAGTTCTCAGTTCTCAGCAAACACATTTCCCCAGGCAGAATGCATTAGAAGGCTTGAAAAGGCAGGCCCACAGATCTGGAAGAAAGGACTACACAGTTTCTCAGCCCAGGGACACTAGTATGCCTACTTTATGGGGTAACTTGCTTTCTGGATTATACTTTCCTGTTTAAACCCAGAGAAAAAGGAACAAAGTCATCTAAATTGTTGTCACTGCTGCCTGGCCTCTATGCCAAACCAAAAGCTACTTTCAAATGACATGAGGTCCCTGGATGAAACACTGGTGGTCCACACACATGTGGGAAATGTGAAAGAAGCCTGTGTTCACCCTCAGGAATGAGCTAACTTTGATACCAGTAACCAGGCAACCAGCCAGGACACAGGACTCCAAGTGCACCCTAAAAGACTGGGACTCCTGATCCCACAGGATGTACTTACGTGCTGATCTGTGGTTGAGACTTTTATGCCATACTTGGAAACGCCCAGAATAAACTCCTCTTCCAGGGGAACAAAAGGCAACTTTCCATCTTGCTTTAAAGTGAAAATAAACCACACCACACACATTAAAAACTCAAAATCATCTTAAATTCGATTAGTTGCATTGGTATCTGCTTATCATAGCCTCACACCCATTCAAATCCAGTCTACACAAGTGTTTCCCCCAAATTCAGAATGATCCACTCCCTGTGTGTTGCTCTGTCCTTTTGTGGTGTAGACCCTAATGGCAAATGGAGATCCTAGCCACAGATCCTGGTAACATTAAAATATTTACATTATTAAGCTGGGCATATTGGTGCAAACTTTTTTTTTCCTGTGCGACCCTTTTTCTTTTTATTTATTTAATTTATTCAGAGTACATCTCAATTGTTATCCCCTCACTTGTATTCCCCTTCCCCATTCCTCCCGCCCTCCCTCTTTCACCCTATTCCCCTCCCCCTAGGTCTGTGACAGAAGAGGACCTCCTCCCCCACCATATGGTCCCAGCCTATTAAGTCTCATCCTGGTAGCCTGCTTATCCTTTCTCTGAGTGCCACCATAGTGTAAACTCTTAGTCCTAGCACTTGGGAGGCAGAGTCAGGCAGGTCTCTGTGAGTTCAAGGACAGCCTGGTCTATAGAATGAGTTCCAGGACAGCCAGGGCTATGTACCTTGTCTGAAAACAAAACAAAATTTACACTATTTAGATTAAAATATCCTCAGAGCTCATCTTCATGTCAGGACAAGGAATGATCAGGAAGCTAGGTAGCAGGGACCATCTTTTTTATAGTCACGTTCTGTCTGACTGCTAAGGTACACCTTGCTAGCTACAGATCCTGGGGCTCGGGATGACAAACTGCCCATGAGTTAACTCCACTCACAAAACTGTCAAACAAAACAGTGGGTGATACCTGATCATACCCCGACCTCCAGCGGATCAGCTGGTCCCATCTGCCTAAGAATGCCGCCTAATTTATCTTCTCTTGAGAAGGATGTACCAGGAAGATAGGAGGTGTCCCGAATTGTAAATGTTTTGTGGAATGATTAAGTACAGTAAGTGAGCCAGGTCCAGATGCCTCAGCTCTTGGCTCTCCCGGACCTAAGACCATTACAAGAATGAAAACACTGCTACTGTTAATGATGGCATCTCATCAAACAAAAGCTCTGTGGTGGATGAATGCCTTAGCCACCCTTACAGAATGAAGAGTGATGATGTCGTTTTGAACGTCTTTGTGCATGACACTTTGAGTATTTGATACTTCTGCGCTGTTTGAATGTCCATATTCCAAGTGCAGGGATAACAGGCTCTACCAAAGATGCTTCTCAACTGCAAATTAGATTTGCTAGTTTTCCTTATAGCTTCTTTCATGGCCATAAAGATATGAATCCTAACTAACACTCCCAATCTCTATGACATAAGAGGCATGGGGGGGGGGCGGGTCTCTCTATGTTGTCATGACACTTCTGTGGCTTTTGCTATATAGACCATGATGGCTTTGAACTCACTAAGAGCTGTTGTCTCTACCTCCTGACATGTAAAGGTAAATGTATAGATCTTAGAATTTTATTTTCTAAACAATATGGCATTATCTTGATTTTTTAATCTTTGTGGGTGTTTTGTCTGAATGTACATGTGTGTGCTATAAGCATGCAGTGCCCGAGGAGGCTGGAAGAGGGGGCTGGGCCTCTGCAGCTGCAGTTGAAGTTGCAGATGGTTGTCAGCTGGATGCTGGGAACAGAACCTGGGTCCTCTGTAGGAGCAGCCAGTGCTCAAACTGCCTTTCTAGCCCCTCCCATGAATTTTATATTTTCCTGTCCTGAGTATATTTTCAAAGCCCCTTTCGCCTTAATTCTTGTTGGAAACAGAGTATGAGGAAGGAGATGCACCGCCGGTGACAGCGCACGCCTTCAATGCCAGCGCTCGAGAGGCAGAGACAGATGAATCTCTGTGAATTCAGGGATAGCTAGGACTACAGCGTGAGTGTTGAAAAGGAGTGGGGGGCGGGGATTTGTCTACATCATGAGTTTAAGTCAGTGAAACCAGTTTGGTGAAGTAAGGCTTTGACAGATTAATTTAGAGAAAAACCTACAGAGTCTAAGTGGTCAATGCAGTCAGTTCTCCAGTCATCCAAGGGCCAGTCAGCCCCAGAAAGTAAAGAGCTCTCTGCCTGGAGAAAAATGGCTCCTTCTCCAGGGCACTCAAAGCTGTCTCAGGATGAGACCTACCTTTAACCAAAGATAGTGAGCACCCTGCATGCAGTGAGCCCAAGAGAAACACAGTCTTTCAAAGGCGTACAACAGCCAGAGGTTTCAGTTGGAATTGGTTTTGTTCTGTCACTCACCTGGGCAACATCTATATAATTGATCAGGTCTAGTGGTCCTTCGAGGCTCTTCCCCTCAGACACGTCCAGTTTCTCGATGGCACCAACGTACTTTATTCGAAACTCAGCACATGAGTCTAAGTTGCTGTTACTTTGTCCTAAGGTTACAACATTAAAAAGTGATGCCTTGTTGTAGGACATTTAATCACACTGTGAACCCCGAGATTGTGCTTTATTGGAAAAACCTGTTTCTAGTTGTGGTGTGGCTCAGACTTAGCACCCGGCTTTAATCCAAGAGTTTCTTGCTTGAATATTGTTAAGAGGATTAACTAAAGTCAACCTTAGGTTAAGAGGCGGGGCAAGCAGCCAGCTGACAGGAAGTGAACATAGGAGTATTAAGAAAAGAACGGAGTGGGCTGGAGAGATGGCTTAGAGGTTAAGAGCGCTGCTCCACCAAAGGTCCCGAGTTCAATTCCTAGCAACTACATGGTGGTTCACAACCATCTACAATGAGATCTGGTGCCCTCTTCTGGCCTGCAGGTGTATGACATGCAGGCAGAACACTGTATACTTAGTAAGTAAATCTTTAAAGGGAGGGGCAGTAAGAGGGAGTCAGGAGGACTAATAGGTACACAGAGTAGAAGGAGGTTTGAGGCAGTGTGGGAGAGGGGATTCCTTCTGGGACTTCTTCCACCGGCTGAGGAGGAAGGTCAGCTGGCTGCTTTCTCTGCCTCTCTGAGCTAGCCAGCCTCCACCCCAGCATCTGTCTCCTAAGTCTTTACTGGTAAAATTAAATGATTAAGATTTTGTTAAAAATAGCAAATGCCTACTTTACAGAATATCCTCCAACCATATATACATATTATATATAACAAGACTGTCATTAGAATATAATCCTAAATATGTTAGTTTTTGTTTTAAAGATTTATTTTTTAAATTCTTGTGTACAGGTGTTTCATCTATATCTATATAAATGTATCGTGTGCATGCAATACCTGAAAGGCCCAGTAAAGTGTGATGGGTCCCCTGGAACTGGAGGAGTGGAGTGGAGTGGAGTGGTAGCTGGGAACTCAGCCGGGGCCCTCAGGAAGAGCAGCTAGTACTCTTAACCTTCTCGGCCCCTATTTCATTTTTGAGGCAAAGTTTCACTCTGTTTCCCTGTCTCAGCATCCCAGAGTGCTGGGGTTAACGGCATACTCCACCACATCAGCTTTTTATTTTAGTTTTCACTGGGTTTTGCGGCCAGGTACTATGCTAGCTCTAGCTAGGCTAGAACTTGCTATGTAGACCAAGCTGGCGTCACACTCAGGTCTACTGTCTCTAAGTGCTGGGGTTAAAGGCAGGCACTACCATGCCTGGACCCACACGCAGATGTTTAGTTACAAGTTTCTAAATGCAATTTTTTTTTGATATAATAAAGAGGAACTTAAATTGTTATTGGGCTTTTTCTTGGTTATACACCAAATGTATAAAAAGCCTTAGTAACAGGGGCAAATCAATATTGATGACCTTTACTTCAAAATAAGCAAAAGCTGGGCGGTGGTGGCGCACGCCTTTAATCCCAGCACTCGGGAGGCAGAGGCAGGCGGATCGCTGTGAGTTCGAAGCCAGCCTGGTCTACAAAGGGAGTCCAGGACAGCCAAGGCTACACAGAGAAACCCTGTCTCAAAAAAAACAAAAACAAAACAAAAAAACCAAAATAAGCAAAATTACAACGCCAACTAGACAATGAATGGAGCCATTATAATACACAAGTACTGTCGGGCGTGGGGGCGCACACCTGCGTGGGAGCATGCAGAGCTGTGCGTTCAAGACCAGCCTAGTCTATAAAGCAAGTACAGGACAGCTAGGGCTAAACAAAGAAACTCTGTCTCGAATAGCCAAAATGAAAACAAAACATAAGTACTATTTTAGTTTATTTCCTGACTCAGGTCATCTGTTCTATCATTCAGTCAGAAATACCAATCTCCCTTTTAAATTTATATAGAATAATATGAGAGATATGATGTGCCTTAAGAGATGGCAACAAACAGCCAGTATAGAAATTCCCACAATCCACTGTGACACCTACCACTGCTAAGGAAATACAGTATAATTATGTTTATGCTGTTCATGTATGAAAATGATGCCAACATTTTAATGTCTGGAGGTAAAGATAATGAATTTTGTGTGACAATATTATTTTAGGTAAAATAAAAATGAATGCAGTGTATCTCAATTACTAGCTATTTATGGAGCTCTCCTAGTTTCTAAGGAGGCACTAATTTAAGGTGATTGTATAACTGCACAGGTCTGGGACACACATCGTCATTTCCTGGGTATCTGCTGGTCACCTCAAGTAGGGTATCTGGAGTCAGCCCTTGAGGTTAATGGATCTTAATGGTTCTTATACCCTTCACCACTAACACATGGCGTGTTCCCATAAACATTAAGCTCATGTATTATTCTGTTTCAGCTACCCTTCCTATTAAAAAGCTGTTTTGAAACTGTTAAGTTATTGTCACAGGGTGCTTGCAAATCTTGCTCTCAGATGCACTGAGAAAACTTTGCCTCAGTGCGTTCGGCAAGCTCCCACGCAGCATCTTCACCCATCTCACCAAACTGTGGTCCGGTGTTGAACGTCCCAAAAGTGGCAGGGGAGAGACAGAAAACCCAGAACAGGAGACCTCACTCTGCCACACAGAACCACAGGAGTAAACACAAGGCCAGTCATCAAGTCACCCGGCCCCTTCTCATACCTGAGCTTTTGGTGGAGTCTGTGTCCAGGCTGGCGACAGTGCTGGATCTCGAAAGACCCCCAAGGCTGGAATCCACAGACTGAGAAGAAGCACAGTAAGACGTATGTCTTCTCCGATGCAAGTGACTTATTAAGCTGAGCTGACACAATAGCTGACTGACTATTCGAGCAGACTGACTGTGGCTGAAGGCATTTTCCACAGCAAACTTCAAAAGCCACGTGGCAGGTAACTGTTCTTGCAACCACACAACACCGGATACAGTGTGAGGCTGGGGCGTTAGCTCCCCTCCCTCACTCTGCCTCACGCTTGGAGCCTTTGTGAACACCTCCTGCTTTCCTATTGTTTCCATGGACCCTCAAGAGAACCCTGTGCAGAAAGACCACCACTGAGCAACATCCCTGTCTGAGGGAGAACGGAAGACTGACCAGGTCAAACCCAAGTCTCCCCATTCCTAATCTGGACCTCTGCAATGGCTTCCTCTAGTTTCTGGCCCTCAACAGGCTTGCATTATTAGCGGACGGCATGGCTGTCAGTGTGAATACAGCAACAAAACTGGTGGCCAAAATTAAAACGCTGTAACTAGTTCTGAGGAATAAATGTGTCACTTACTTCCTTAGGGATGGCATTCTGTGAAAACCCTGACTCAGAAGGTGAGTGTGTCCTAAGTCCACCGGTACTGCCAACATTCAAAAAGTCTGCTAAAGGGAGCTTAGGCAATCTTGCCGTGAAGGAAATACTGTTACACACACTAGACTCTGAGCTATCTTGCCCCTCGATGCCTAAATTTCTATCACTAAAAAATAATATTCTATGGGCTGGCGAAATGGTGCAGCTCTTCTGGGGACCTGAGTTCAGTTCCAGCACCCACAGCAGCTCAGACAGAACCCGCCATAACACTAGCTGCAGGGACCCAGTGCCTTTTTTTGGACTTTGTAGGCAACTACAGTCATCTGCATATAATGACCCCCTCCATTTACACACAGATAACCAAAAATAAAATAAATCTTAAAAATTAATTAAAAAAAAAATTAGAGCTAAGCATGGTGGCCCATGCTTGTAACCCCGGCACTGGGGAAGTGGGGGAAAGTCAGGAGATAAAGGATACACAGGAGACCTTGGGGTGAGTGTGAGGCCAGCCTGGGCTAACCCTGTCTGAAGGAGGAGAAAGAGGAAGAGCAGAAAGGGGGCTGTCTATGGGTCACCGAGATGGTTTCAACAAGTAAGGGCGCTTGTCACCTGAGCCCTACAACCTGAGTTCAAGCCCCGAAATGCACGTGGTGCAACCGACTCCTCCCAGTTGTCCCTCTGATCTTCACAAGCCCGCCGTGGCACAGGTGCACCCCAATCCCTCAAATAAATAATGTTTTAAGAAAGTTTGGTTTGTTTGTTTTTTTAGGTGTTAAATCAGTGTGTTTCAATGAGACCACTCAGAGTTTAGTCCCATGTGGTGGAATGAATTGTAAGAATTTCAGAAAATGACCAGAATAATAAAATCAGAGCAAGGCGGCTCTCTAGTACAAAAGTAAGTATTACAGGCGAGAAGGGTGGAGACTCTGGGGCCTGGCCACGGCCAGCACACTGCGCAGAGCCGGCTGCCAGTGCCCACCGCTGCGCTGGGCTGCTGCGCACCCTGGCCTCTTACCTTGCTCTTTGTGCTGATCTCACTGCTCTGGGAACTGCTGCTGCTGTGTCTCTTCTTGCCTTTGCGGAACATCTTTCACCATAGCTTGATCCAGAGAGGGTGCCCTGGCGGGACAGGTGTTTCCAGTACTGTCAAGAAAAGCAGCGTCAGCAGGAAGACAGAGGCAGGCAGATCTCTGTGAGTTCAAGGTCAGCCCGGTCTACAGAGTGAGTTCCAGGACAAGCCAGAGCTATATAGACCAGGTTTCAAAAGAGAGGAGGGAAAAAGGAAGAAAGGAAAGCAGCAGCAGACCATGCTCTACACAGCACAAGCAGAGCCATCAGCCCTGTCCACATCTGTGGGTGCGTTCTTTGTTAACTTCCCTCGGACACGACTCTTTTTCATCCGTTTTCTCTATTAAAATTATAAAATGTGCATCTGGGAATGTGGCTCTGCACTTGCCTAGCAAGGTGTGAGGACCTGGCTTCAATCCCTATTGCTCCCTTAAAGATTTTACAGAAGTGGTGGGAGGGTGGCTCAGCAGTTAAGAGTGCCTGCTGCTCTTGCTGAGTTCAGTTCCCAGCACTGAGGTCAAGTGGCTCACAGCTACCTGCAGCTCTCGCTCCAGAGAAGCTAATGTACTTTTCTGGTCTCTGATGGCGTCTGCATGCCTGTGGTGTACACACACACACACACACACACACACACACACACACACACACACACACA